>CM026278.1:16259307-16429606 GCA_014851415.1 Cnaphalocrocis medinalis
TAATATGTTATGGAATCTACTTTAATGCCATTGAAATTGACAATAAAGTAATTTTCTCGAAAAAACTTATGTTAGCAGTTATTGGCACTTCACCGTCGATATGAAATATGGGAAAACTTTACGACTATCAATAACAGGATTTCCAGTTTTAACACCTAATGATACAAAGGGCTTTAAAGTAAAGAAGGTGGTTGAATCAAATTTAATAATCTCCGTTCAAAGTGTAGTCAAATTGATAAAAAACTGATATATTAACAAACATACAAACAATTAGTCGTTTGCCACCTATACCTCATTACATTACTGAAGCATGGCCTAATGTAATCATTCATCTCACTTACCCTACCCTACTCTATAATTTAAAATAAAATCTACCTATTGGACAGCTTCAATTCTTGTGTTCTACAAAGGAGTGACAACCCTAGCCGAGATATTAAGTGTTTGTCGACGTGTTTTGCGACACGTATGCATGTGATTATGTAAATACTCTCAGCAAGCTGTCTCCACAGGATTTGATGAGCAAACACCGTCTCTCTCTACGAAGTAGAGAGGAACCGAGACAACCATAACCATACGGTGTGATATGAGAACCACGACTGGTTTCTTTTTCAAAAGTTATCAGCTAGATAAAAAATCAATTCTTATTTTTAAACCGTTTTATTTAGCTTTTTTACCCATTGTGACCCTTTTGGGTCGAATCTTTCTTAGGTTGAATATTTAGTATTTTGAAATTTTGCTATGCCTAAGGCCTCCATCATAGAAATCATGTCATCGCTCGTTACGATTGGTGATCATAAGCCCAGCTATGTTCGAAGAATTCAAAATATACTTTTTGTTCTACTTAGGAATCGAGCCGAGGATCCCGAGATCACAGCCAGGTACTTAAACCACTAGACCAACAGGGCGTTGCAAAAACATTCATGAGCTTGGTTGACCTTACAAGTTTTGATCGACCCAGGAATCGAACCGTGGATCTTGGGCGTTACAAAAACAATAGAAAAAAAACATTCATAAACGTGTTTGACCTAACACGTTTCATTAAACCAGCCGCATAATTCTCTCGTTTGAGGCAAGCGTTTGCAACTTGACCGATATTCTTTCCAGGCCGTAATGAGACGCTGTGGAACTACTACAGTTGTCATTATTTTAATGAAACCCGCAAGGCCTCGGTAATGGTCTCAAATATTCATGCGCCACTGGACAAGGATTTGTTGTCTTACAATTCAATAGGAGCCTTACATCTTGTTTATCGATTGCTCGTTTTCGAGTGCCGCATCTTTACTTATTTCAGTAACTAATTATGCGTTTAATAACAAATAAATTCGATGTTTGTTGCTAGTGCTGACCATCAGGTGATCTGTCTGCTCGTCTGCCACCTATCACATAAAAAATCAAGAGTACTGTCTTGCGAGTTACTCGTGAATTCAGTTTACTTGTAAGTGTAGCTACTCGTACGTTAGCTTGAACTTTGTCAGCCAGCCAAAGGCTGTGTTTCCACTAGAGATGAGCGGGGATATGTTGCGAGGGATGTGTTAGTTAAGAACAGTAATAACGCATAGTTTACTTATCTTCGCTCAGAGAAGTGACTTTATTAGCTCTTAACCAGCTTCTCTCGCAACATATCTTCGCACATCTCTGGATACGCAGCCTTAAGAGAGGTGAGAAATGATTCGCATATTTTATTAAAGCACATTTTCGACTTAGTCTCGAACTATTTAAATATTCACAGACCTTGTCAAGGTTTGTTGACAGATGACAAATACAATAAAGAAGTCTAGACGTACGTTTAGGAATGTTTAGTTAAATAGTAATTATCTTAAACATTATTTGTGCGAAGGAATGTTTCAGCATTAGAACGTTTTCATTGATGGAATATGTTGGAATTTATATATTTAAGATCTTTGTAACCATTCTGGCAAATAAATAATTTACTTACTAACTTCAAGTGAATCTCTTGCATTGGATGTGACCGATAGATACATAGAGACAAGCTTGCTTCGGCCTTTGACTTATACTAACATTTTCTATTGGGTTTTTTATGTGACAGGTGGCAAACGAGCAGACGTATCACCTGATGGTAATTGCAAATAGTTTGGACAGAATTCGTTGGTCGATAAAATGCTCAATTA
Source organism: Cnaphalocrocis medinalis (assembly GCA_014851415.1). Lineage (NCBI taxonomy): Eukaryota > Metazoa > Arthropoda > Insecta > Lepidoptera > Crambidae > Cnaphalocrocis > Cnaphalocrocis medinalis. The sequence continues at coordinate 16,261,437 of CM026278.1, forward strand.
CACTGGCGTTTTATTGAGCGACCTTAACTTTGACTGACTTTGACAGTTGACTACCCACATTATAAGGTATCAATTATTTCACTTGACTTTGGCTAAGTTATTTTCATAATGGAGGGTAGCGCCATATTATTTAAATTATATTTCATAGCTTCATTCTTCAGATATTATTTACCAGGTAGTCCCCTAAACCTACAAGGCGACTTCGCACGATATTTAGATGCTCAATTTACTTTTTTAAAATTATAATTTATATTTTAAAAGTATTAAATTGACTTTAAAAGTCACTCAACTGACTAAAAATATCATCCAAAATTCACTATAACGTTCCCGCCATCCCTAGTTTACTTGGCTGTCAAATATGGCGGTTTGACTCATTCCTTTTTCGTGCGAGGCGACGAACGCACACCTCACTGGAAAATATAGTAATAAAATGCCAAAACGCAGTGCTCAAGATCTAATAGATCACTATGAACGCAAAATTGCGAAATTAAAACGAAAAAACAGTGTTCACAGCGACGATAGTTTGCTAACCGTTACTCCGTTATCCGAAAACTCTCTAACCATGGACAGCTACGAAATAGCCCCAGATTTTTCCCACGAGGAAACGATCCCGTTTGTCCAGGAACCAGAGGCTATCGGATCAGAATCACATAACTTAGCTATTGACGAGCTAGGCGCTCGTATTGACGAGCTAGACGCTCGTGGGCCAGATTTATCTGAACCAACCATACTGGTGGAGCCAGATACCGCAAAAAGCGATACAACTGTCGATCAAATAGATCCAGAACTACTAGCGGCACTTGGCGAATCTACTGATGACGCCGCGAAGTATGGGCCAAATATAAGCGATAGACTTATAAAATTATGGCAACCTCTATTAAAAAAGGGTATGCCACATGACGGCAAGGAAAAATTGCTCAAGGAATATCTTATTCCTGAAAATTGTAAGCTGCTCCAGGCCCCACAAGTTAATCCAGAAATTGGCGCCGCTTTAGACCATATTGCTAAGCTCAAAGACAAGAGATGGGTTACAATGCAACAACAGCTTGGCTCCGCTGTAACTGCCGTGAGTAGAGCTATGGACTCTCTGATGATGAACGGTGACAACAGAGCCTTGGCTCTAAAACACCTAAGTAATGCTAATCGGATGCTCTGCGATATCCACGCAAAGTACACGCAAATAAGAGAGAAAATAGTGGGTTTTAGACTTGATAAAACCACACTGGCCGTGGTCCAAGATACGGAGCGTGACGAAACCCTATTATTTGGAGAAAAACTGGCCGAAAAAATAAAGGATGCCAAAACTTTAGAAAAACAAGGAAACCAAATGCGGAAAACTCAAACGAAACCAACCTTCAGCCAACCCTCTACATCCCGACAATCCTACTCGGGAAACTGGCAAGCTCCTCCGCGCTACCCATCAGCCAGGTTACGAGGAGGATACAAGAGACCATTACCGTCAAGTCGAAGACAAGACCCAACACCTTTGATGGCGCCACCGATGCTCCCGCCCAGGCGAGAACCACGCCCTGCTTACCAGAACCGACCACGGGCCCCTCCACAATAACCCAGGTACATGCTGGTCGATTAACTTATTTCTTTGATTCTTGGCTAAATATCACCTCTAATAATTCTGTACTAGACTGGATTAGAAATGGTTTTTCTCTACCTCTTTGTAAACAAGTAGTGCAGTATCAGGTTCCATCAAATAATTTTACACAAACAGAAATGCAGGAGGTAGGGGTAGCAATCAATAAGTTAATTCACCTAGGTGCAGTAAGTAAATGTAAACCTGTGAATGATCAATATTTGTCAAAATTTTTCTTAGCACCAAAACCTAACGGTAATAAGCGATTCATATTAAACTTAAAAGAATTCAATAAATTCATTACGAAATCTCACTTTAAGATGGAAGACCATCGAACAGCGGCAAAGCTAATCCCCAAAGATGGTTATTTAGCAACTATAGATTTGAAAGAAGCGTATCTCTTAATACCCGTTAAGTATGAAGATCGTAAATACCTACGATTTCAATTTCAGTCAAATCCTAATTCAAATGATAGTACTACATTTGAATTCACTGCCATGCCATACGGATTGTCAGTAGCTCCCTGGGTGTTCACAAAAATAATGAGAGAAGTAATTTCATTCTTAAGGAGACAAAACTTTAAATCTGTCATATATCTCGATGACATTCTGTGCATAGGTGACACTTTTGACGAATGTAGAAATAACGTACTTGAGACCTTACGTCTCCTTCAAAGTCTGGGCTTTGTAGTCAACTTTGAAAAAAGTAATTTACAACCACAAAAAGTGTGCCGATTTCTAGGGTTCATGTTTGACACTGAGTCTATGACAATTAGCCTACCTGATGATAAACGAGACAATATAGCACAACTGGTTAAAAAATTCTCAAAAATATCTACATGCTCCATGAGGGAATACGCTCAACTTATTGGCGTTTTAGTTGCAGCTTGTCCAGCTATTAAATATGGCTGGGTGTACACTAAAATCTTAGAAAGACAAAAATACCTTGCATTGCTAAAAAATTCCGATTATGACGAAAAAATTATGCTACCTAAAGTAATATTATATGATTTAAATTGGTGGTCAACTAACGTAAAAAACTCATTCAACGAAATGAGGTACCCACATTTTAAGCTAGAAATATATACAGATGCATCAAATACTGGATGGGGTGCAATTTGTGGGGATAAACGTACTCATGGAGCATGGAAAGAAGATGAAAATACACATCACATTAATTATAAAGAACTTCTAGCCATACTTCTAGGACTAAAGGTCTTTGCGAAACACGAAACCAACTGTGCTTTATTGTTACGTGTTGATAATACAACGGCGGTGAGCTACGTAAACCGTATGGGAGGCATTCAGTTCCCTCATTTAAACAACCTTTCCCGTCAAATTTGGCAGTGGTGTGAAAAGAGAAACATTTGGATTTATGCGTCGTACGTCAATACGAAAGACAATCAGGCAGATGCTGAATCTAGAATAATTAACCCCGATACCGAGTGGGAATTGTCGAATCAGGCATTTGAAACTATTATCGAGCGTCTGGGCTCCCCAAATGTGGATCTTTTCGCTTCACGAACCAATGCAAAATGTCCCTGTTTCGCCTCTTGGAAACAAGACCCAGACGCAACATACATTGATGCGTTTACCATAGATTGGCGGAATATAAACTTTTACGCTTTCCCACCCTTTTCACTAATTTTGAAATGCCTAAGAAAAATTGTTGATGACAATGCAAACGGCATACTAGTGTTTCCATATTGGCCTTCGCAACCCTGGTATCCACTGTTGAAAAACCTCCTTGCATCAGAAATAGTATATTTCACTCCAAATAATAATATTTTAAAATCTCCTTTCAGGAGTCTCCACCCGCTACACGCCACACTTACCCTGGCTGCCGCCAGGCTTTGCAGCAAGCCTTCAGCCGGCAAAATACACCACCAGACGCAATGAACCTTATGTTAGCTTCGCTAGCTGATAGTACAATAAGACAGTACAACAGCTCTTATAAATTATGGTGGCAATATTGTAATGAAAATCAGCTAGATGTTTTTGCACCCGATAAAACTCATATTTTGTCATTTTTAGCACAAAAATTTAATGAAGGTTGTTCTTACGGGTCCCTTAATAGCCATCGATCCGCCCTTTCGTTATTATTAGGAAGCCATATTATATCAGATAATAATATAAAACGCTTACTTAAAGGTGCTTACAAAATAAAACCCAATTGCCCTAAGTATACACACACATGGGATCCACAAATAGTTTTAACACATCTATCTAAATTCTTCCCACATAACACATTAAGTTTAGAAATAATAACAAAAAAACTAGTAACATTATTAGCTATTTGTACGGCACATAGAGTCCAAACACTTTCGCTAATCAATCTAGAGAACATAGTAATAACAGAAAATAACATTCAGATTACAATTCACGACATAATAAAAACATCTGGCCCCGGTCGAGAACAACCCACATTAATACTGCCGTATTTTCACGAAAATATCAATATCTGCCCAGCTACCACTCTCACAGATTATTTGACAATTACAGCTAACAAAAGACCAACAAATTCCAATAAACTTCTAATAACCCACAAACCACCACATAAACCAGCAACAACACAAACAATTAGTCGTTGGATAAAACAAGTACTATCAGACAGCGGGGTGAACGTGAGTACATTCAGTGCGCATAGTACCCGCCACGCGGCTTCGTCCGCAGCAGGCCGCGCTGGCGTAAGCATTGACACTATTAGAAAAGCAGCAGGTTGGACTGCTGCCTCAAGCACATTTGCCCGATTTTACCAAAGGGAAATAATAAATCCAAATACATTTGCAAATGCAGTTTGTTTACCACCAAGTTGATTATTTCGTTGGTAATGTTAATATAATAATTATGTAATTTTCTTTCTTTGATCCAAGAAAATTGTTTTAAATAATATATAAGGTATTTGTTCTCTGTATTGTTTTCAATCAATTTTTGATATTCTTATAGGAATCATTACCTAAGCATACCACAATATAACAACAGATTTTGTGAATCATATGTTCAGATTCTTATGTATCAGCATAAATAATATGTTCAGTGTTATAAGTAATAAACGCAAATGTTTAGTTCCTATGAAATTGTTTCATTGCAAAACTTTCAACTCTAAACATCTACCTGGTAAATAATATCTGAAGAATGAAGCTATGAAATATAATAGCATATCAAACGAACTTCAGAGTGAAGTTCGATAGCTATTATATAAATAGCTTCATTCGAAGATATTATGTCCCACCCACCCAAGAATACCCACAAAAAAGTTTTGCAAAAGTACCTATACCTATAATTAGGTAAGGTACTCTATATATGTAGATATATACTCTGAAGGAATGAGTCAAACCGCCATATTTGACAGCCAAGTAAACTAGGAATGGCGGGAACGTTATAGTGAATTTTGGATGATATTTTTAGTCAGTTGAGTGACTTTTAAAGTCAATTTAATACTTTTAAAATATAAATTATAATTTTAAAAAAGTAAATTGAGCATCTAAATATCGTGCGAAGTCGCCTTGTAGGTTTAGGGGACTACCTGGTAAATAATATCTTCGAATGAAGCTATTTATATAATAGCTATCGAACTTCACTCTGAAGTTCGTTTGATATGCTAATATTAATGTATTCAATGAAATTTTTTTTTACTTTACAGCGGACAAAAGAGCAGACGGCTGCCCTGATGGTAAGCTATTACCGTTGCCTATGAACAGTTATAAGTTTTTTTTTGATATAGGTGGCAGACGGGCCGACGGATCACGGATTTAAGTTTAAAGTTAAGTGTTTAAGTTTACTTTAAGTTTTTAAATTGAATTTAATCTAATTGCCGCATACGATATGCCAATAATATTGTAGGTATATAATGTATTTAGTATCCAAACTATGTACTAAGTTAAAACCCGTCCCGACGTGTGACCGGGATTTGTCCCGGCTGAGATCAACGTGATTAATAGTCTGTAATACATAATGTGTTGAGACGGAGCTTCAAAGGACACTATAAATAGATTACGACTATTATTAGGCTTATCAAATGTAATAGCTAACGCTTGACTGCATTGTTTTATTATGTGATCACTTGATGGTAAAATAATTCCTTATCTTTGTTATCTTGTAATATCTAGTTTTAAGCTTGTAAACCTTTGTGTGCAATAAAAGGATGTACATTCATTCATTTACTTATTTATTCATTCATTCATTTATTATTCATTCATTTATTTATTCATTCAATTATTTTATTTATTCATTCATTTATTCATTCATAAGTTTATTCATTCACTCATTTGTAAGTTACATGTACTCTGCAAAAGTGCACAGTAGGTTTAAGGTCCACTTGCGCGTGTCACGATTAAGCTCTTTAATATCAAATAATTCGTTAACACGAAACTAAATATTTTAAATTTCTTCCTTTTTCCGCCACATCGTATTAGCGCTTAACACCGTGGGTATTAAATTAGTTACCATGGGAATAACTGTCACGGTATTAAATTAATCTATCAACATTAGGCGCAAGCGGACCTAATAGTACTTTTATGTTGAGCTTTTTGCTTTATTAATACCGTACTAATACGTTTTTCCAATCTAAATTTAAAAACAATCTTCATTAGGCAGCCAAATCAATTAACTAGGCGAGTTTACTGAAATAAACTGAAGTTATTAAATATTCAGGCATACATCAACTGTTATTGACGTGTGACAGTTGAAGAAGCTATCGATCAGTCGGCTTATTATAGAAGTTTCTAGACTTCACATTGGAGTTCAACTTTGTTTTGCTGCGTACTGTCAATATTGGGATATTTATAACTGGCGGTGATCTTGTCACGTTTGGATAATCAACCCTTGAGGGGGAAAAATCAGTTTGAAGTTTGTGTGACTTTTTCTTTTAAAAATTATTAGGCTGAAGTTTGAGGCCTCTTCACTTACCTACTGCACAGTTATAACATTTCATTTATTACCTGAAACAAAAAAATAAATGCTGTTATTAATAGGTTTTATTTTAGAGAGTTATAAATTAGTTCTTTGTTACAAACACGCCGTTTACATTCATACGAGTACAAGGGGTAACTGAGAACATTTGGTAAAGCTATAGCTTCGCTTGTACAATATTAGCATTTTTAGTGAGTTTTGTTAATCATTACTAATTACTAACTGTCACATCGCTTCGGGACGTAATTTGTCACATCGCTTCGGGACGTAATTTTGGTATTATCTAGTTTAGTAATAGATGGCGCTGGGTGGTGTGTACGTACTCAAGTGTTTTATCTTTTCGAGTTACCTATTAGTCTTGTTGTTGTTTAGAGAAAACCTACCTCTATAAGTAATCACCGTCTTCTAATCATCGTCCATGAACATCTTTTATTATCAAATCAGATATCTTTTATTATTCCTATACTAGAGAATATATTGTTAAGTGTCATACTATACAATGAGACTGTGACAGCTACATAAAGAAATGCTCAGGTAGTTAAACTCAGTAGACACGTATTCAGGTTACAGATTTCATAAAAGTCTGCTCTTTATATCTTGCCGTAAAAGGATGTGCTCGCTATAATACAATTCGGTTACGATTTATAAATATGTATGTTCAAAGTACAGTGCGATGCAAAAGTGTGTAACGTTGCAATAATATTCGTAGCGGAAAAAGGAGAAATGTTATTAAGATTCACGTGTTTCTTTAACTAGTATTACATCATCATTATCATCAGCCCAGTAGTACCCACTGCTGGGTATAGGCCTCCCTTTCCTTTCGCCAATGTGGCCGGTCCTGAGCTGCTCGGATCCATGTAGTCCCTCCGATTTTAGCGATGTCGTCGACCCATCGTGCCACCGGACGACCTGGACTTCGTCGGCCGTCTCGGACACCATTCGGTCATAATCTATATAAACAAAAAAAATTGAGAAAGAGGAGTTTTTTATTTTTTGTATATATGTAGCGGGTCACCTGTTGGTAAGTAATCACCACCACCCATGTACATCTGCGAGATTAAAGAAGTCGTTAATGCGTTGCCGGCCTTTTAAGAAGGAGCACGCACTTCGACTTTTTGAATTTTTGTTTCTTTTTTTGGTTTAATTAAAGATCTTGTCGTTGTGTGGCTATCTTGTTTCTAAGGGTAGCTATGAATATCTTGTTACCAATACTAATTGGCAACTAAAGATTCCGATCTTAGCGAGACTCATGTCTGGTAGTTCTCTAGCGTGTATTTTGTGATACTATCGCCCGCTCTGACCTTAACCTTGGCATCGTCCTTGACAAATGTCCTATATGGCCGGGCATTAGACATATTTTGAAGGTAAAAATAAGAACTTATTGCCCTGCTATAACTTCTATCTGTGCGTAAAAAGGAATGTTTTATTGCCAAAATTCCAAGAAAACCTAAATTTCATAAGACATTTAGGCTACAGACTCGTTCATAAGACGCCTTAACTTGGAGTGAATAGGCATTATAGACTAGTGAAAGTAAGCATGCGTCATGATGTGCTACTTAATTTTCCGTACATTTCCACTTACTTATCCTGATATAACATTACAGTTAGTAGTACTTACGTGAGAGTACGGGTAGGTTTTAGAAGTTTTTGATATAGCCAAGGATAAACAAACTGAAGTGGCAGTGAGCCGGACACGTCTGTGGTAGAACCGACAATCACTGGAGCAGACGTGTTTTGGAAGGAAACCGACCGCTATGCATTCAAAATTAGGTTAGGCACGGTTTAACTATTGCACTGCAACTGGGTGTCAATAGTTGCATCTTGTATGGTGAGCAACTTGCAATTAATAGACATGCTCTTTTATTTCGAAGTATCCCTCTTCTATTTATGAAATCTCCTTTGGTCAAAGGTTTTTTTCGTTCATAAAAAATATGTAATGGCTAGTTCATATGCTGTGAATGTAATGCAATAAAGTCTATCTATCTATTTACTATTTTTAGGATTATAGTAAGAAAATCGTATTTGCAAACCAAATCTACCATTTGCTTGTTATTGTATTCGTGATAATAAAACACCTTTTTGTAATAATTTTCCGTAATTCTCCAATACTAACAATAGCCTTGGGTGTGTCGATGTTCAACGTACCTATTTGCGATACAAAACACTTGAGCATTTTGTTCTATGTGCTTGCTTTCTCGGCTGACTGTACCCAAACGTGACAGACGAATGTCTCCTTTATGACGTCCCAATAAGAGTGTATGCAATAAAGATGCAAATGAGGAGTAAGGGTGTGTAAAAGTTGTCGCGTTGAATACCCCCGCTCGTTTAAAGAAACGTTCGCGCCACGTCTTGTAAACGTCGACTTGTGTTTGTACGTTTAGGTTATAAAAGATACATCCAAATGTGATGTACTTGAGACTGGCTTTTGTTTTTATTTTTCTTTTTGTACTGTGAGAACATAGCTCGGGTTTGTTGATCACCGATCCGCATTAGGCAAGCGTGGTGATCCCATTTTATTAACGATGATCTGTGATGGAGGCCTTTGTCTTACTTATGTCTTTATGTTTTGCAGATTTTAAAAGGGTATAACGAAAAAAGTCTCATTTAAGTCCATCCAGACACACAAACAGATTAACAAAAATAGCTTTGCAAAGAGCAATGTTGTGTCACAAAACCAAAAAGTATAACCATGGGAGAGACAAAGCCAACCGGAGTGATACAACGGCCTCACAGAAGACCGGCGTAAAGCAGCACCTACGCTGTGTTACATCGAGTGAGTGAGGGTACCAGAGGCCCAATTGACGGGAAAGGGGGTTAAAGGTTAGCAGCTGTGCCAACTAGTCGAGTCACTCTACTGGTGTTGCAGGTGTCTATGGACGACGGCAATCGCTTACGATCAAGGTGATCCGTCTGTTCGTCTGCTACCTATCACATAAAAAAGAAACATTTAATTGCATTGCAGTTTCACCAGATTAATTCGTCAAAATATCCGGTAAAAATGCAAATGCTTTAAAAATAACTTAGTAAAACAACCGTCTTTTGTCCAGACAAGAAAGTTCTAGGTTTATCTTCTCTCCAGTTTTTTACGGTCGAACAATTCAGCTGATCTTAATACTTGTTAGAAAGAAGTAAGCGCTCAACTGTATTACTGTTTAAAGGCAGGAAAATTCTATTTGCTTACACCGGCTATCCATAATTTACTACTATTTATAGCTAAATACTTTAGAAAATCTCAAGGCTTATAGATAATCCGAAAAAGCAATATACTTGCGCGGTGTAATCTATTGGTTTGTAGCTCATTAAATCGCTTTCAACCGTGGAACAGCCACGCTTCGGCATGAATGGGCCGGCTCGATCAGAGTGATACTACGGCCTCACAGAACACTGGCGTGAACCAGCGCCTATGCTGTGTTTCGTCGAGTGAGTGAAGAAACCAGAGGCCCAATTGGGACAAAGGGGATTAAAGGTTGGTAGCGCACTTGTGACTCTACTGATGTTGCAGGTGTCTATGGGTGGTGGCCCTCGCTTACCATCAGGTGATCTGTCTGCTTGTCTGCCACCTGTCACATAAAAAAGAACACGCCATTTACACGATGGGGTCGTGGTTCGAAAGTTGGCCCTCTGGGAATTTCAAAGTTACGAGTATGTGCGTATTGCTACCATTGCACGTTTCGGATAGTTTTTGAAATGTAACTATGATTCAGTTATGGTTTCCCTGGTAAAAAATTGCGTAGGTCAGAGTACATTAGTCGGTTCATTATTTTCCAGATTCCCCAAATCCTGTGTCATGGTCCAAGCGTACCACATTACGAAATCGGGCATAATCACGCCAATATGAGAGAAAGAGAGAGCTTCGGCTATTTGATGTTATAGTCACTAAAGAGTACTTATGCCTTGACCGGTTGAATGTCGTAGCATTCTACTTGCAAGAATTAAAAGAATTACGTATATTTCTTTTAATAAAATATTTACTGGCCAGCGTATGTAGGTACAATGTCAAAATTCCATTGAATAGACTTTGTACGTATTAAGTAAATGTACCGCAAGCGGAGTATACAGTTGCCTGCAATAAAATGTAAGCACCTCGACTCTTATGCCAACACTATAAGGTTCACATTTGAATGAGGCTGTATACTTATTAGTGCACGAGACTGTACAGCCGCCACAGGCATCGTATTTAACTAATATTGAGACAGTGTATTGTTATTATACTTGCCTCGGGTACCGCACTACAGACTTAGAGTAGGGTTGCCGCAAACTAAGGAAAATTGACAGCTGTGGTTACTCTAGTGTGTCGCTTACAAATTATGCTCGTACGAAAATGGTTCCCACGGAAGAGCTACGCTTGCCTAAGAATAAGCCGATCGGGTACTACTACTCGCGCGTCATGTTTTTATGCGATATTTTAAGTTCAATCTGCGAATGTATGTTGAATCTGCGGTATACGGTAAAACCTATGATGGTTTTTGCTATACTGTCATTGTTCTAACTACCTTATGTATATATTATGTAACTCGTTCTAAATAAATAAATAAATAAATAATCGGAGTCATACCACAGTCTTTTTTAAGATATGGGAAGGCAAACGAGCAAGCGGATCACCTGATGAATTTCGCTACCCGGCGTGAAACAAGAAACACGAAAATTTTGCTCTCTTAATTTATGAGTACAAATCATGTTAAAAAATATTTTTCGATTTGATTTAATATTGGCGGCGGCAAATATTGGTAACCGACAGGTGATCAATCCGCTCACTGCATTAATACTAATATTTTTTTCTGCGTAATACAAAGACAAGATTAAATTATTGGTATCAACAAAATACCTATCTTTCTTCTTTATTTGAGTGTAGATTATCTTCACTCAATTTAAATATTTAACAAAAAAATAATAACTTGACTCTATTCGAGGCCTAATTTTTAATTCCCATTGTCTTAAAAATAACGCGCATTTTTGCAAGAGCAAGTTTAATTTGGAAACCTGACCTCGTCTCGTACAATTATAAGCGAATTTTAATTTTCATAATAAAGGGGAACAAAAAAGGTGAACCGCACATGTAGCCGGTAAGGGATAAAAGCGGGTACTGCATTGTTGCTGAGTCAAGAGCCTCGAGGGACGAGAAACGAGCGGGCCCCATTACACGGAGCGGAATCAAAAACCTGATCAGAATGATACCACGGACTCACATAAGACTGGCGTGAAGCAGCGCTTGCGCTGTTTTAGTAAGGGTTCCGGAGGCCCAATTGGACCCAAAGGGGTGGTTAAGCCTTTGACTGCCACATTACTAGACACAACAGCAAAAGTATTTTTTGCCGGTCATCGGTGACCCCTATGGCGTTCAAAGAGCTAAAGGTTCGCAGCGCGCTTGTGACTCTATTGGTATCAGGTACATGTGTCTATGGCCGGCGGCGGCAATCGCTTACTATCAGGTGATCCGTCTGCTCGCATGCCACCTATCACATAAAACAAATTACCCAGAACCAGAAAATAATTACACACAGATGGATGAAGTATGGCTGATGGCATGCCGTCCTCGAAATCGGCGAGTAGTTATAGTTACTTCGTATTGTACTTGTCCAGCATATAGGTATGTCTCTGTCATTTTGGCTCTTAATTATATCTTTGTCTCTGTTATTTTTGTCTTTGTAATTGACGGTATGACGTTATCGAACTCCTCGACTTGAATGTAAGCGAGCCATGTCATTCTTCTGTTTCTTATTTTGTGACTATACTCCATTTTGCATTTTGCTTAACTTCCTCGATTGTACTACACACAAATAAAAGCCGCCCTCGTAATTTACACAAACTACACAATAAAGACACAAAAGATCCAGCAGCTAAAGTGAGCAATCCTCAGCTTAGACCACCGGCCACGCGGCTAGCCCACAAAGCACTTACGTATATAATATTTTTATTGCGACCCACGCCGCTTAGGAAGCAAAGGCGACCCACTAAATAAAATATTTTCCCAAAGAACCCGTATTGCGGTTTTATGTTGTACACTAAACAATATTGTCCTTTGTTGTTTTGCTGTGGATTCCGCGGTAATTCTGCGGACGGGGATATGTTTAATTGTTCACTTATTGTTTTGGCTTTAATTTTAGCTAAAATAATTTTATAAACCTACTCTTTTTATTTGCACTTATAAGCTGTGACTTGGTGGTCATGATGAGCAATGACAGCTCAGTGGAAAAGAACGCACCTTCGATATGGGAAGTCGTGCTTCGATTCCGAGCGATCATCTCTGAACTTTCCAAATCTAAAATTGGCCCAAAGCTCCGTAATTTTCATCGGGATCTCATTACCGTGGCTGTCTTTAAATCCATTTTCTTTCAACATTGACGACGAACGAGTAATCAGTATTATTATTTTAAGATTCTGATGTCAGTTTCGGAGGTATAAACCCACGTTTACACACGTGACAGGACAGTCTCATACCCACGTATGGGACTGTCATGGTAATGACATTTTTATGGGAATGACCTGGGTGGCCAACGTTCCGCTGTAAACGTCTAACATTTTGTGTATGGCGCTAAAAACATTCTTAATACTTATATGAATGAATGCACACCATTAGCATCAGACTAGTCTGATGCTGATGATGTGCATCTAGATGCAGTCCGCTACTTGACATAAACCTCTCCAAATGTTCACATTGTAGTCACATCCAGCCTTAGAATAATGTGAATTTAAGCATCCAGCTCTTGCTTGCCGTCGTGCACAGATTGTCACTCCATCTGGACTTAAAGCGTCCTACACGTAGATGCGAGTAGGTACTATTGTATAACACACTCTAAATAATTATAGTCTTTGACTATCAAACAATTTTTTGTTGATTAAATTCAAGTCCTAATAAGTAGCAATAATGTTTAATGTTCATCGGATGGAGGGTCTTAACAAAGAATTTTTAATCAATCCGGTGCGTTCCGAACTCAATCAGCGTACGGTTCGTTAAACACGAGCGAATATGCGAAACATTCCCTTTGTCAGCGAATAAAAAGACTTCATTAAACAGTGACAGCTCTTACTGATTAAAAACAAAACGAAAAAAGTATAAATTAAAAAAAAAAACATTAAATTATTATAAATGTGTCACATCGAAGAAAATAGTTTAAGAAGTGTTTCTTAAGGGCTATACGAATGAAACTAGCGCGCCGCCAACCTATTTACACCGATTGTGGCGAAAATATGAATTTTTGAAGAAAATAAACATTAACTCTCCAAATGAAAGGGGTATTCTTATCCACTGAGTAACCATAGTTCAAATATTAGTCTTTCTAAATTATGTATTTTATTAAAACCAGGAGTCGAGCATAAAGTAATGTGTTTCGAAGTTTTCGAACATAGCTCGGTTTTGTGATCACCAATCCGCTTTAGGCAAGCGTGGTGATTAAAGCTAATACCATCATTGCAGCCATGACTTGATTTTTATGACGGAGATCTTGCCCTGAGGTGGGACAAATATTGACTGATACTTAACTTTTTAATGTCTTCTAACTCAAACCAGAAGAATGTAACTCAATTCAAGCCTAACTTTAGTTACCAACTGATCGACATTTCACATCACTAACTGTAAGCATATACTTACCTTGCCAAGTTTCATTAAGTTTTGGCACAGTGTTGCAGCTCTCTGGGTTATAGAGAGAATATACAAAATGTCTCGAATTTATTCCTTCCTGATTTCACGAGAATTGAATTTGTAATCAGAATTCTTAAGTGAAATATCGAGTCTTTTTGGACGGAAATAATATATATATAAATAGTAGGTAAAAGGTACATTCCGTGTCTCGGAAACGCGTTAAGCCATTGTATACGGTCATGTCACACTGGTGTCCCATCGAAATATGAGGGTAAGGTATTAAGGGAATAAAGGAATAAAGAGTGCACTGGTGTCTGCACACACACTCGTGCACTCCTGCGTCGATAGCTGATTCTTGAGATTGGCCGCCAGACCCGAATTATCAGTTAGGAGAACATTAATTAATAGGTACATTTTAAGATTTTGATGTTGATTATGGAGAAATGTAATCAACACAAAGACTGCGTCAGTAATGATAACTTGTTTTTTAATGATACAGGAAGCAAGCGGGTGACCTGATATCAAGTGATCCCTGCCGTCCTTGGACATCAGCTACACCAGAAGGAGTGCAGATGCAAACAGCCTTTTAGGAAGGCGCAGGCTCGTTTCTTATAAATTTGGCTTGGAAATATTGCTTCGGGAAGATGACTCCACAGTGAAGAAGTGCGTGGCAGAGAATTGATGACAATGGTCCTCAAAAGTGTGCGTGTTTTGTTCCATAAAGTTCCTCAGGTGAGTTCCTCTATTCCCGAGCTGCTGCTCCGATAGGTTCGTAATCACCGTTTTGAACCATAGAAATATGGTATTACAGTACATTTTACAATGGTCAACATATTTGCCATAATCGGTGAATGCGTGTCATTAATTAATTAGATATATAAAACTTCACCATTGATATTTCTGTATATTATTATGTGACTTGTACTTGACGTAATCTGAAAAAAAAAACAAACAATTGCGCAATATAATCGACACTCAGTGCCATCTTTATTGGTTAAGTTTGATATAATAGCCTCGAAATAATGTGAGGGTGGACTAGTAGTCCAGCCTAAAGAAATGGTTTGAATCATTGCTACGAACATTATTATACAAAAATGTAATATTGTTATAGCACTAGTTTTTGAAATATTGCTGAGAATAAACTTTGTTTTAAAATAACCTAAACTGTATTCCATTCCACGTAATAAATGTCAGCATTTGAAGGTAAGAAATCCATGGCTTGCTTTTTAATATGAACCGTTATACGTGGACATTTGTAACGCATGACGGTATTAGCTTGGACCCGATCCAAAAACTGGGACCAAACAACTTTTCACAAAAGCAATAAACCTCAAAATTTACGCTATCGTCAAACGATTCTGTGGAAAACGTGTCGGCTAATTCAATTTAACTGTTATCTATTTACACATAATCCATACTAATATTATAAATGCGAAAGTAACTCTGTCTGTCTGTCTGTCTGTTACTCTTTCACGCCAAAACTACTGAACGGATTTAAATGAAATTTGGTATACAGATAATCTAGACCCTGAGAAAGGACATAGGCTACTTTTTATGCTTAAAAGGGGTTTTAAGGGGTGAAAGGGGGGTAAAAGTTACTTTTCCACGCGGACGAAGTCGCGGGCGGCCGCTAGTACCTAATATTTTGACTTTGTAAAATTAGTTGGTCTCTTAGCTTTAGTATAAACCAAAACACCAAATCATTCGCGATCCAGTACACTGCACTGCACTGCGGTGTACATGTCGCAGCCGGATTGTATAATCCGCCGTATCATATCATTACGGCTAGCTGTTATCAAAAACAGGGACGTTTTGAAATGCGGCGGAATTGTCATGGCGAGACGTTCTTCAATAACACCAAACGACAATTTTTAGAAATCATAGAAAAAAATAACATGTTGTTCAAAATGTTTGGCGGAAGATGTGGATAAAGGAATGAAAATGTATACCAACCGATACATGTTTACATTTACGTGAAATAAAAATGTAAAAGCAGTTGAACATTAAATACATTTATCTTAAAACTAGTGACCTGCCCTCACTTCGTTTCGGGACAGTATTTCCACTGTCCACCAACAGATGGCGCTGGGTGTCAATTACAATGTGCTAGTGTTTCGATTTTTCGGTTTGTATATAAGGTTTGTCGACGTCTATGGAGTTTATCGCTTTATAAATAGTGTAGATAACTTAGGCCGATCAAAAAGCAGTGGTTGATTCATGCTCATCATAATTATTGCAACTTTTTTATTATACAGCTGTGTAGCCTGGGCAACTTATAGGCTATAATAATTTCATCCCGAAGCGAACGTGTTGGCAACTTGTTTAAAGAAACACGGGGAATAATGGCGCCTATATCTCACCCGCGTCTCGGAGTGGCGCTCTCTATGGCCTAATCGCCGGGACCTACTCTCAATAGACTATTACTCACCGTCACTGGCATTGGCTGAGGGTGTATCTATTTTAAATTAAATTGAATTCACACAACATCTTATAAATTGACCTGAGTCCATACTATATGTATCTTAAGCACTTTAACTAAGGTTTTCAAATCAAACCTTTTTTTATATATTAGATGGCAGACAAGCAGACGGATCTTTTGATTTCCACCGTCATTTGACACCAGCAACACCAGTAGAGACACAACTGCGCTGCCACCTTTAACCCCTTTTTCTTACAATTAGGAATATGGTACTCTCACTCTACGTAATGTGATATCACTCCGGTCTAGCCGTAACAGTTAGTGCTGTGTACAGTCAACTCCAAAAATATGTATACACTTTAGGACCTTGTCTTAATACATAATGTATAAGAACCACTTCTACTTTTTATAGACACATGTCTTGTGACAAGGTCCTAAAGTGTATACATATTTTTGGAGTTGACGTACAAGCCTATGCAAATAAATAATATTTTGACTTTGACTTTTACCATTCATACCAAAGCTCTCCCACGGTTAAAATGTTTGATTTACCTCAAATTACCTTTCGACTTAAGACCGTCTAAATTAAGGTACATTACAAGTACCATTTGTTCAACAAACTATTGATAATAGTGAGTACGCAACTAGTTAAGGCAAGGGATAATGGCGCCTATATCTCACCCGCGTCTCGGAGTGGCGCTCTCTATGGCCTAATCGCCGGGACCTACTCTCAATAGACTATTACTCACCGTCACTGGCATTGGCTGAGGGTGTATCTATTTTAAATTAAATGAATTCACACAACATCTATAAATTGACTTGAGTCCATACTATATGTATCTTAAGCACTTTAACTAAGGTTTTCCCTTGTACTATGGAAACCAGAAACAACGAAGGTACTACAAACACCCAGACCCAACACAAATATCTGTTTCATCAACAAACATTTGTGTTGGTGCGGGAATCGAACCCGCGACCCTTGCGTCTCAACCGGCGTTCAAACCATTGCGCTAAACGGGTCGTCAAGTATACGAATAGGTAATAGGAATATTCCGTGTCTCGAAAACGCGTTAAGCCATTGTATACGGTCATGTCACACTGGTGTCCCATCGAAATATGAGGGTAAGGGACTAAGAAAAAGGAATAGAGAGTGCACTGGTGTCTGCGCACACACTCATGCACTCCTGCGTCGATAGCTGATTCTTGAGATTGGCCGCCAAACCCGAATTATCAGTTAGGAGAACATTAATTAATAGGTACATTTTAAGATTTTGATGTTGATTATGGAGAAATGTAATCCACGCTTAACGTGGGTAATTGCGGAATTTGGTGACAGATACTTTTTCGAACGAGATTTGGCGAAGCGGTGATTACTATCAAACATTAGCACATTAATTGCCTCCAAAGTAGTAGGTAATAAGTATCATCCATACTAATATTATAAATGCGAAAGTAACTCTGTCTGTCTGTCTGTCTGTCTGTTACTCTTTCACGCCAAAATACTGAACGGATTTAAATGAAATTTGGTATACAGATAATCTAGACCCTGAGAAAGGACATAGGCTACTTTTTATTGCTAAAAGGGGGTTGTAAGGGGTTGAAAGGGGGGTAAAAGTTACTTTTCCACGCGGACGAAGTCGCGGGCGGCCGCTAGTACCTAATATTTTGACTTTGTAAAATTAGTTGGTCTCTTAGCTTTAGTATAAACCAAAACACCAAAGCATTCGCGATGCAGTATGCACTGCACTGCGGTGTACATGTCGCAGCCGGATCGTACAATCCGCCGTATTACATTACGGCTAGCTGTTATCAAAAACAGGGCCGTTTTGAAATGCGGCGGACGAACGATTAGCCGTATTGTCATGGAGATACGTTCTTCAATAACACCAAGCGAGAATTACAAAAAATCATAGAACAAAATAATATGTTGTTCAAAATGTTTGGCAGAAGATGTGGATAAAGGAATGAAAATGTATACCAACCGATACATGTTTACATTTACGTGAAATAAAAATGTAAAAGCAGTTGAACATTAAATACATTTATCTTAAAATAGATAGATATTCTTTATTGCACAGAAATAGAATCCATGAGTGAAACAACAGCTATAGACAGTACAATAAGGCGGTCTCATCGCTTGTAGCGATTTCTTCCAGACAACCTTTAGGTAGAAGAGAGAAAACAGCGTGTTGGCAATGGGGGTAAGGCAAAGAGATTGCTGAATGAAAATAAAATAACTTAGACCGATCAAAAAACCGTGGTTGATTCATGCTCATCATAATTGCAACTTTTTTTCTTATACAGCTGTGTAGCCTGGGCAACTTATAGGCTATAAATAATTTCATCCCTAGATCGAAGCGAGGCATGTTGGCAACTTGTTTAAAGAAACACGGGGAATAATGGCGCCTATATCTCACCCGCGTCTCGGAGTGGCGCTCTCTATGGCCTAATCGCCGGGACCTACTCTCAATAGACTATTACTCACCGTCACTGGCATTGGCTGAGGGTGTATCTATTTTAAATTAAATTGAATTCACACAACATCTTATAAATTGACCTGAGTCCATACTATACAGGGTGTATCTGTGAACATTTACATCCCTTTAAACCACGTGATCTATCAACCATTCTGAACAACATTTGTTCAACAACTTTTCTAAATTCTTCGAAAAAATTTCGACTCCCCATACAAAATGACCAAGTCACGTGACCGACTTTGTATGACAAGTTGAAATATTTTTATGCGACCTTCCAAAAGTCATAGAACCATACTTAGTGTTCAGATTGGTTGATAGAAGACGTGTTAAAGGGATGTAAATGTTCACAGATACACCCTGTATGTATCTTAAGCACTTTAACTAAGGTTTTCAAATCAAACCTTTTTTTATGTGTTAGATGGCAGACAAGCAGACGAGTCTTTTGATTTCCACCGTCAATAGACACCAGCAACACCAACACCAGTAGAGACACAACTGCGCTGCCACCTTTAACCCCTTTTCTTACAATTAGGAATATGGTACTCTCACTCTACGTAATGTGATATCACTCCGGTCTAGCCGTAACAGTTCCAAAAATATGTATACACTTTAGGACCTTGTCTTAATACATAATGTTTAATAACCACTTCTACTTTTTATAGACACATGTATTGTGACAAGGTCCTAAAGTGTATACATATTTTTGGAGTTGACGTACAAGCCTATGCAAATAAATAATATTTTGACTTTGACTTTTACCATTCATACCAAAACGGCTCTCCCACGGTTAAAATGTTTGATTAACCTCAAATTACCTTTGGACTTAAGACCGTCTAAATTAAGGTACATTACAAGTACCATTTGTTCAACAACTATTGATAATAGTGAGTACGCAACTAGTTTAAGCAAGGTATAATGGCGCCTATCTCACCCCCTCTCTGAGGAGCCACCGATGTCCTAATGGCGAGACTTAATCTCTCGGGTAGACCATTACTACTGTCGATATTGACGCTAGTTAATTTGTTGCAACTGGAACTGCATACGCCTAGCGAATTAAAAAGACATGTACTAACCCACGCTTAACGTGGGTAATGCGGAATTTGGTGACAGATACTTTTTCGAACGAGATTTGGCGAAGCGGTAATTACTATCAAATATTAGCACTTAATTGCCTTCAAAGTATAGGTAATAAGTAACATTGGTATATGAAATCAATATCACAAAAAATTACTACATGTGTTTTTTTTTTACCTAAGAAATTGTCCGAGAGCATTACAGCGGACAAACGACCAGATCGACTCCACCTGATAGTCAGTGATCACCACCGTACCATGGACATCTTCAATACCTGAAGGCATCACCAATGCGAGAGGTCTTTGGCCTTTTTAGGCCGGTCGAGTTGGAGTAGGGCCGTACTGGCGTGCCCCGCAGTCCATAGGTGTGCGGCGATGAGATTCGTCCTATTTCCCGCTTTTCACCCGAGGCCTGGACTTGCCGGGAAAAGTCGCAGAGTGTTTAATGGGTATGCCCTTGGACGGCCTCTGATTAGCAGAGGCCCAATCCAGGGGAGAGCCCCACACTACCCGGTTGTCTCCCAGCGGCCGGGTGTGCATAAGGCGGTATACACTCTGCGTGAACAAAAAAAAAGGCATCACCAATGCGTTGCCAGCTCTTAAGGAAGGAATAAGTTCTTTTCATGAAGTACACTAAGTCCCTTTTTCTATATCCCTGTCTATGTTTGTAACGTGGTTACTTCCACTAATAACACACAAGCGCCTTGGGGCGGCGGCGCTAACGGAGTGTGTTATTAGCCGTTGCGTATTAATCTCGGTAATTGGTTACAGCAACGGTTCGGTGGGCTCTGTGTCTGGCCGAATTGAAAGGTATATTAGTGTAGTAGTCCGATAGAACATT
This sequence comes from Cnaphalocrocis medinalis, assembly GCA_014851415.1. Lineage (NCBI taxonomy): Eukaryota > Metazoa > Arthropoda > Insecta > Lepidoptera > Crambidae > Cnaphalocrocis > Cnaphalocrocis medinalis. The sequence continues at coordinate 16,282,324 of CM026278.1, forward strand.
ACACTGGTCAATAAAAAAAAACATAAATGTGAGTTAACCCTATTTTTGAAGCAGGGGACGCTCATTAACAAGATGGGCTGATGACATACAGAGTGGCGGGAAGACCTGGATGAGGCTGGCACGTGGACCGTTATAAGTAGGCGAGCACAAGAGCCTATACCCTGCAGTGGGGTCAAGTACTCCCTATAAAATGAATAAGTCACGTGACCGACTTTGTATGACAAGTTGAAATATTTTTATGCGACCTTCCAAAAGTCATAGAACCATACTTAGTGTTCAGATTGGTTGATAGAAGACGTGTTAAAGGGATGTAAATGTTTACAGATACATTCGGCTTGAGTTGGATAATATCAAGTGTCTTTTTTAAAATTTAATTAAATGTTGACTTATTCGTGTATTGATGCATGGTGATGTGATACGTTACCATATTATGTACTCCTTCTATGGACCATGCAACACGCGGTTTTTTTTCGCGAGTTCAGTGTTGGTCCCACAGTGAAACATGTTCAGTTTCGTAGGCTGATTTACCAGCTCAGAGTTTTGCGCTATTTATATAACACTTTGTATATCGTTCGTAATTTGCTTTTATATTTTCATATTCCTTACAAAACTTTCTTAGGTCACTTCAATCCTAATGTTGGCGCTGCTGGTCGCTAAGATAACAGCGTATTACGGAACGTGATACTTTGGAACTGTGACAAAAGTTCAAACACTAGTATTTAGAGAGCTGTTAAAGTTAATAGTCCTGGAGCGGATAACTAGTGTTATTGTGTTTAGCGCATTAAATGGGATGGTTATTAGCAACCCTTTTTGTATGGTTACTGGTACTGGAGTTAATTCTGAAAGTAACTTGGAATAGGTATACTTTTTGCAACTTCTATTCATAATATCATTTTCATTTAATACGAAAATTTCCTATTTGCAATGAGAATGCTTTTAATGCCAATGTGGCAATACCTACTATCTAATAGATTTTGCGAGAAAATTACTTTGTTATTTCAATAGTACTAAGGTCCAATTTTTAATGTTAATTCGTTTGTTACACATCAAGTATTGGCACATAACTGATGATATGAAATATCTAATGATTTGGCACGTGAGTGTGTGAGCCACATTGCAAGGATGATAGGTGCGAATTATAAAGCTTACCGAAATGCAGCCAAGATTGGGACTACGTCCTGTGGGTAGACCACCTGCCCGTTGTAATGGGAGGGGGAAATAATGGATGAAGCTGGCAGGTGACCGTGGGGAGTGGCGTGATAGAGAAGAGACCAGTACTACAGTACAGTGGGTGGATGTGGGCTGATATGATGATGATGATTGATCATTTGAAATTTCACAAAACATCCTCAAAATATCCGTAGCGTACAATATAAAGAGACATAGCAAGTCGGGACTAGCTTATAATGATAACGGAGATTGTTTTTGATCAATTGGTTAGCAATATCTACCTATATGTATATCGTGTCCTGTCCCTCCTGCTCACATTTCCTATTTATCTGTCTCTGTCATTTGTGCCGAATCATACTACGATTACTGTAAGTGCGCATGAATTTGTGCGTAGCTTATTTACCTCCAGGCTTATAACAAAGCTGTCCCGTAACGAATGAGAATATACCTGTCGCATCCAAACAAAGGCGACACACAATGCTTATGAAAGGGAGAAAAACTCCGATTCGTTCGTAACGTTTTACGTTTGTTCTTAGTCTTATTATTTTGTGCGATGGACAAACAAATATTAGAAATGAAAATATCTATTTGCAATGGGATACCTGATAACTGTGAGGGTAAATTTTGAGACCGTTGCTGAATATACTAGATGTTTTTTCTATTTCACTGTTTGAGTTTGGATAACAAAGTAAACTATGTGTGCGTACCTGATTAAACAAATATGGAGGTGTCCTTGGATGTTTGTGTAGAGTTGTATTGTTACAAGTCGATAGTATTGATATTGAAAATTGGGTGAAACTAAAAAATAGTGCTATTGAAAATATGGTAATACTCACTAGAGATCGCGGCTGCTGTAACGCAGTCTAAAGGTCAAGCAAAATTCTATAACAAGGCTTAAGGAATTCAAAAATTCAACATACTTGTGCGATGTAATCGCTTTAAGTGCGGCAGGTAATCTTAATAATTGTTTTGTTATGTAATGCAACGTAGGTCTTTTTTCTAATCATATTTTTTATTATAAGCCAGTATTTCCAGGCATGTAATCAGGAGCTTTGGCGCACATGAAGGCTAATCATGCATTGTAGGTAATTATGTACCACTAGCTAATTGAGTACCAGTTGAGGCTCAATTCAATGGCATATTATATCAGTTTGCCATTGTTTTAGTGTACAATGGGACAAATCCGATTGTGAAATTACAATATTGTAAGTAAACTCAACTAGTAAATACGTTTAAGTATAGGCATGTAGACATATTGGCAGCATTGTATGTACCATGAAATATTAAATGTGTTAACAGAACTATAAACATAAATGACTCATGTGAACCTAACACAAACTATACCAATTCTGGTTCAAAATGTTCATTTTTACAGCGAAAAAATATCTTACTTACTTAACCATTCATACAATTCCGCTGTTAAAAGTAGCGAGTAATTTTGGTCCTTCGCGCCGGATACCGTTATCAAAAATATACGCTACAAATGTTACAATATTTCCAATACATGACGATAATGTCCAACGGTCCAGCCATGCAGACACGACCGTGGCCACAGTAAAAATACCCATAAATACACATTTTGGCAAAGTGCGAATTCGGCAAGTGCGATAAGAACCACTCTTTTGGTACGGAACCACAAATGTCACGGGTTATCATAATTTATTAGTGCGACATCCTGCAGGTGTACATCCAAAAAGGGGACGACGTAATTTGAATCTTATGTTGAGTTTATAAAGTTCATATTGGGGTGGGGGGGTTAGGGGTAATGGCTGACATCGGACGTGGGTTATCTGTTACATACACAGACGTGATAGTGGAACTTTATTATGAGGAATAGGCAGATAGAAGATGCGGGAATAGTTGGCTGGGGGAATCTTTTTTGCCTACAGCCCCTATTTAATCGTAATAAGTTAGCGCTTAGGACAGTCTTGCTGGTAAGGACTACTTTTCTCAGAATTGAGCCTATTTCTGCGGATTGTCTGAGATGGGCTATTCAGTTTTTTACTGTGTGGAGGTTTATTTCACCTACTTCGTTTTTTAAAAGCTTATTCCTATACTTACTTAGGGATAAGAGCCATAAACTCTCTTAGTGCAAGTAATTATTTAAGTACATATACTGGGTCCTACATTTGAGTGGCAGTGGGCTTGCCAATAGCCAAAACTTGTTAAACCGTTGGTCTTGCGTCTGATCCGTCTTCAATCGTATCACTCTGGTGTCTGATCTAGATATGAAGGTAACTTAATAAAGAGCTTAGTGCACTTCTATTCGCGCTCACTTGGGCACAATATGTCCTGCGTTGATGACTCATTGTTCATATTGGCCACCGTCGGTTAGAAGGATAATATTCACAAACAGTCAAAATCTATGTACTACACAAATACGATCAAACAAAACACGATGGGATGATACCTACACTGATACAGTTTACCCAGCAATTTGTTAAATGGAAAACACGCGCTTATTACTTACAACCCCTCAATCAGGCGACAAAAACACAATCGAGTGCCAGCGATGGTAAAGTGATGTGATGAGAGTCGAGTCAAGAGTAAAGAATGGTTCACATATTGTGAATCAGCATACGAGTGAGCCTGTGAACTAACCCGCATTGTAGTAACTTGCGCTTACGCGAGCAGGAACTTAAAGATTGAGGCAGGAATTTAAAGATTTTTTAGCTGCTCAGTATTAGCAATGTTTAGTCGTCACTTATAAATAACTCGCACGAGTGAACTAGAAAGTAACTTGAAAGACGAGCCGAGTGTCGACTGTCTCTTGGTCAAAAAATATGTCTGGCGAGCAGATCACCACCTGGTGTTTGTTAAGCCTATGGACAGACAACACTAGTAGAGTCACAAATGCGCTGAAATAACTTTTCCCCCTACTCATTCGCCACCGGTATTATCACTCATTTGAATCGCTAGTTTTCCGGTAAGGCCGTAGTATCACTCCGTTCGATCCAGCCGATTCTTGCCAAAGCATAGCTCTCCCAAGGTAGAAAATTATCTTGTGATGTTATATCGAAACGTTAAAGTTATCCGAGTGACTCGAATAGTATTTGACTCGAGTCCCATCACTAGTTGGTGGCGCCGCAGCGGCCTGATTTTTTAACCCTATAGATATACGCTGTTTGCATCTGAATTGGCGCCAACAGCGATGGGGATGCGCAATATTTAAACGGTTTTTTCATCGGTTTTTTGTTATCTATACTACTCGTATTTATAAAGAAGTAAATTATATTGATAAGTCTAAGGCCCAGCCTGAAAATTAGTGCCGCAGTGGCTTCTAGCTGCCAGCAAATGCTGCGAACGTACGAAATTAGTTTGTTTTTTTTTTGTGGCCAATAAACGGTATATATCTATCCATAACGACCCGGCTTTGAGTATGTCACCGTAAAATAATCCGAATCGTAAATAGCAAACGGTGAAAAATGTTATTTCCAAAAATAAGGCTAGGTTAATAACCAAATCTAGTTTCAGAAAATCAACCTATCAACTTGTAAATAATCATTTTAACTAGTTTGTTATATTTTCGAGAAGTTGAGCAAATTCTTGGAAAATTGAGCTGAATTGGCTAGCGCGCTATGGGATCACTAATTCTTACACAGGTTATTATAACCATATTTTTAAGTCCAGACGCAAACACGACGGGGTGTTACCCTAAGTTTATCGTGTCTGTAGCTACGTAACTCTATACTCAATGCTTGCTTCAGCTCACATAAATGGATGACCGATTTGTTTTTTTTTTGTTGAGAGGTTATTAGTCTAAGGGCTGATTTTTCAATCGTCTGATAACAGTTAACAGACCGATAAAATGTAATCCAATTTATAGTAACTGTCACTTCCTATTTATACAATTATAATAAGATGTAAAACAACTTTAATTCGCCGGGTAACTCTTTATTGGTCTGTTCAATTTTATCAGACAATGGAAAAATCGGCCCTAAGTTTAAAATGGCCACCGAGACAAAGTTACGGATTATATTATATTTTGACTCTATTGATATTGATCAGTATTAACTGATTCGGTTATTAAAGCAATAAAAAGGCTTAAGTAGGAGTATAGATAAAATATTATAAATCTCAAATCCAAGATGGCTGGCGCTACAAAATGCTGTACTAAACGTCGGGGGTTTTTAAATGATGGTGTTATTATTTAATTGTGATTTAGAGCAGACCATTAAATAGGAAATACAGTATCTTAAACGTTTGCCGCCACCAATAGAGTTACACCTGTTTTGAAGAATTATAAATTTGTGAAAAGGGTTGAGAAGTTTCAGTTTGCATATCGGTTTTCGTTCAAAATACCGTGTCTCATCTCTAGATGCGATATCGGCGTCGTCCGGCGGCCGATGCCAGCGGATTATGCAATGAATGGCATGTTGCTAATAATGGCCTAATGCAACCAATGCGGACCTATCCAAATAACCATACGAAAAATGAGCCTGCTGACCATGTATATTGGCCTTCTTTAGGCTAAAAAGAAACTAAACATCAAAAGTTTTCGAAACAAAAAGTATGGTTTTGCAACAAATGAGAAAAGGGCAAACGGTAAAACACGTGTGCGGTAGAGATATGAGAGGTGATTCAAGGGGTCAAGGAACTTTGATATCAATCTCAGCTAGATCCGGACTTTCTCTGTCTATGTTTATTGTGCAAACATTTACAAAGGTAAAGTACAGCTTACCTACTGTCCCCTGCAGAAAAAAATACCTCTTCCATAGAAATTAAGGGGTAAACTATCTTACTTCGAAACTTCATTATTCGAATTTCATAACTTCGAAAACGGTATATCGAAGTTTTTGAATCGAAGATATTTTTTTTGACAAAACATTGTATGCAATAAATTTATTTTACATATGTTTTCATTTTTCAGAAAAAACTAATAGCCGAGTTTCAAAAGATCTTTTTTCATTTACAGATGTATTTCTTACAATATTTTTTTATTCTAGACATAGTAAAGATCGAAGTAACCTTTCTCCTATTATTGCAAACAAGAAATTGGTTATTTAGTATTTAATTTTGCGCTACAAAATGTATTGACAGAAGCGAATCGGCTGCAAAAACCGACTCACGTAGTCTTGTCTGCCCTACCCCTAGAGTGTAAATTCAAACCCGCGTAGGCGCGGAAGGCAAGGCGGGCCCGTGAGCTGAGGAGCAGGTTGGTTTTGCTCGCCACCGCGGCTGAGGCTGGCCGGCGAAGCCGGCCAATAAGCCGAGGCTGCGGTGACGAGCGAGAATCATCTGCGACGATAAGCTCGCGTGGGACCGCCGAAGCCTTGCAGCGCCGGAGCCGTGACAGAAATAATGCATGCTGCAAGCATGCCTGCATGCCCAGTTGCATGCCTGCATGCATGCCTGGTTGCATGCCTGCATGCATGCCCTGTTGCATGCATGCTGCATGCCTGCTTGAATGCTGCATGCATGCTTGAATGCTGCATGCATGATTCACCTGAGCCACATAACTTGTCAAAATAATTATTGAAGATTAACTTATTTGTGTTTTAATAACATAGAAAACGATTTTCTGGAAACTAATTCGTCTAAAATATGTTTATCTATCAAAGGTTGAGTGATATTTTAAAACGTATAGATTAAAAAAATATGTTTATTTGAAAATCGGAATATCAGCTATATGTCAATCGTTTTTTTCGGTCAAATGAAATGTGGAAAACAAAAATGTGGCGAAACGTTTCGCTATAAATGAAATTCGTACTAAAAAAAATTCGAATTTAAGATAGGTAACCAAATTAAGTCGTCGCTACTAGCTTAATCACCACGCTTGCCTAATGCGGATTGGTGATCACAAACCCGAGGTGTGTTCTCTATCGAGACTCCAAGATCACGGCTCGGTGCTTATACCACTAGATCGAAGCAACTTCCTTAGCCTAATGGTAGCTAAAGAAGAGCCCACATTGCACTTACAACAGACGTGATGGCACACCATCACACCCGTTGGCAATGCCATAGGTACAGTCCGAAAAATGCATCTTCACGCTTCGTTTGAAGGTGTCCATATTTTTATGGGGCAGATAATTTTATTCATATCTTATAAACTTCTAAAACAAAAATATCATGAGGTGATAGTCTGCTCCTCTGCTACATATCACATAAAAAAAATAAAGACCTAATTTATCTACTTCGATTTACGCAAGTAAAATTTACGAGTTTGCAGAAAAAGTATGATAATGCAGGAAGAAATTTTTTACTTTCAGCTAGATACCAAATCTGGAAACTTTTTATACAAAATTGTATTTTATGGAGATAATACAGTTTGAACTTACGAATATTTCCCATCTTAGCGAAGAAAATAACAAGATTTTTTTTTTTCATTTCGTTCTGAGTTCTAAAATTGCATGTTTAAAGTCAAAATCAATTAATAAACATAAATATCGAAAGCCAGTTTGATATTGAATTCCGATAAGTCAGTTTTAATATTGATGTCAAAAAATCATTTGCTTATGTATGCGAAATGTATTACGCTTATATTTAAACCCAAAAGCGAAACGCTTGCGCTTTGTAATCCCCACCCAGCGCCATCTGTTGGTATTGTTTGAAACCAATGTCCCGTAACAAGGTGAAAGCGGGCGAGTAAAGAATAAATAAATTAGCGAGAAATCAAACTTACCTGAAAGACAGTGTAGTGAGCGGCCTATACGACTTGTGGCTATTCGCATCCTCCATCGGCGTGCCCCAGAAGTCGTCCAAAAACAACTGCTTCAAGGAGTTGGTCCCGATGACGTCAGCGTTCGTCACCACTGCTGGTATGTCGTCATGCACGAAGTCCCCACTCAGGCTGTTGACGTAGCTCAGCACTGCCGTGGCCGTCACCATCGTGTAGATGGCGAAGTCACTGCCGCAAAGGTTCTTAGGCGGAGACTCCTCGCGGACTGTAGTCAGCGAGCGCCGCTTCATTTTCGGGACAAGTCTCGGTTTTAGGGTCACATTTCTACATCTGCACATTTGTGGTTATCGGGTCTGTAACAATGAAAAAAAAAACATGAGTCGTCATCATCATTGCAGCTTGTCATTCCCGAGCGTCACTTTGGATCTCAGGGTACGTTTGGGCCATGATCGAGGATTAGGGTAGTCTGGTGATTACAATGAAGTTAGATCACATGAACCGAAATAACCGAATACAACGTGAAATTCGCAAAAGAGAGCATTTCCAAACTTTATGACCAATTACTATGGATTAGGGTCGAAAATAAAATGTAGTGACAGCATTTTCGGAATTCGAAATATCTATAGCTGTAACTAATAATGATAGCGCTGTTGGGATTACTCGTATTTGATCGAAGATAATCAACGCAGTTGAACATTGCATTTTTACGGGGATTTCAAAAAATGTAAAGATTAAGGTTTTATATTTACAAATAAGAAGGTTTGGTCGAATCAAGCGAAAAGTATGTTTCAAACTTTTCAAACATAGCTCGGGTTTGTGATCACCAATTTGCATTAAGTTGGAGCCATAAAGTCCTTGAGTGGAGACCGCGACTCGGTAAACGTAGTGTTGGACGCCCTGCTACAAGATGGGATGACGACATTCGAAGGCTGGCTGGAGTGAGCTGGATGAGAGTGGCCGAAAATCGGGAGCGGTGGCGTGCATTGGGGGAGACCTATGTCCAGCTGTGGACGAGCGTGGGTTGCTGATATGCTAAGTCTACGCCTGATCCCATCATAGTAGCGATGACTTGATTTCTATGGTGGAGGCCTTTCTTTGCCGTGCAGTAGGACAGTAAAAAATACGCCTAAAATAAATAAGCATACCAAAGCTGTTTGGAAGAATGGTTCATGTTTTTTTACTTCTATAAATATCGGCTAACGTCACGTTCCGCATGAATAAACTAACTGCGAGTAAATATAATCAAGAAATTTTTACATTGAACACTTATAAATAACGTTATGCTGTCATAAAGTAGATATTTTAATAAAAGTTAATATAGTTTAAGTAAGTAACGCCCTGTTGGTCTAGTGGTTTAAGTACCGGGCCGTGATCTCCGGGTCCCGGGTTCGATTCCCGGGTCGAGCAAAAGTAAGGTTTTCGAATTTTTCGAACATAGCTCGGGTTTGTGATCACCAATCCGCATTAGGCAAGCGTGGTGATTAAGCCTAACCCCATCATAGTAGCGATGACTTGATTTCTATGATGAGGCCTTTCTTTGCCGTGCAGTAGGACAGTAAAAAATACACCTAAAATAAGCATACCAAAGCTGTTTGGTAGAATGGTTCATGTTTTTTTACTTCTATAAATATCGGCTAACGTCACGTACCGCATGAATAAACTAACTGCGAGTAAATATAATCAAGAAATTTTTACATTGAACACTTATAAATAACGTTATGCTGTCATAAAATAGATATTTTAATAAAAGTTAATATAGTTTAAGTAAAGCTCTTCTAAAAATTCCATTACTCAAGCGTTAATCCCACTAATATTATTTTCATATAAAAACACGTCGAATACAGTCTTGAAATCATCTTTGGTACACATTAGGGATACAAGTAAAACTAACTGCTGCACTCAGAGACGTTAAATAAAACCCAAATTTTCACTTAAGTAAAAATATCAACCTTTATTTCAACATTAAAACTATCCATAATTAAAATAATGGGCATTAAGGCTAAACGTACCAAGTAAGGGTAAAAAAATCTAAAAGAGAATAACCACTTCCGTAATTATTACTGTTGGATTTTAATAGATTGATTTAATTTATTATGGTACCTATTTGAATTTAATAAAATTGATTTTGTAAAAGCAATTTTAATTTGATTGGAATTACCCTAATTATGTTTATTTTTAAAGTTAATTAAATTCATTTCATACTGTAAGTAATTCAACTGTCATCATCATCATTTCAGCCAATAGACGTCTACTGCTGGACATAGGCCTCCCCCAAAGTTCTTCACACAGATCGGTCCTATGCCACCCGCATCCAAGGGACTCCCGCGACCTTCACCAGATCGTCGGTCCACCTGGTGGGAGGCCTGCCACGGCTGCGGCCTCCTGCACTTCAACTGTATTACAATATAATCCGTGGGTATGTCAAAACTCATGTTTTTCGTTTATTCATTCATTTATATATTGTGTACCTCTTACCGGAGCCTCAACTATGGGGGAAGTGGGGTTCAAAGGTGGGCAGCGCACTTTTGACTCCACTGGTATGTTCCAACTAGTCTATGGGCGTCGCTTACCATCAGGTGATCTGTTTGCTCGTCCGCCATCTATTACATAAAAAAAAACTCTTATATAATGTACAAGTTATCTCAAAGACACTTGCTTTGGAAAATTTGTTCAGTACAAACATCTAGTTATCATATAACTTTCTATTTTTATGAAACAAACTATCTGAAAAGTCCTCAAAAGTATTTAAATAAACGCAATCTGAATGGGACGTCCTCTCTATTGTTGTTTTTCAATTTACAAGTTCTCTGTGAAATAATAAACAAATATATTTGATTTCGTTAGTATGAGCTGCAGTATTGTGTGGGTAGCAATTGATAGATTTGAATAAATGTTTTTAATTGAAACATGTGGCAATTCTCTTTTGTTGAATGCACAAACAGATAACCTTCTATTTGGAAGTCAGTTTCCCTGTTGCCTTATTAAGGGTTATTTAGAGCTGCTGAACGGCTGTTTGTTGACCTCATATTGCTCTCTACCCATTGCCACTTGAGGCAAGCGATTCTTTTTTATATAAATTCACAAAACACCTCATATTTAACCTGACTCCACACTTAAGTACCTTAAGCACTTGTGCTACAGATATCAGACAACCAAGGATCAAAAATATAATACTTAAATTTATAATATTACCTACATATAGAGGTATAAAACCCAGACACTGAACAAACACAAGTGTTCATCATACGAATGTTTGTCCAGGGTGGGGATTAAACCCACGATCTTTGGCGTAAGAGGCAGGGTCACAACTAAATGCGCCATCCGGCCAGTGACTTTGGAACTTATTTAATTGATAAATACGTGCATACTTACTACGCTGGCTCAACAATCCAAAGTGGGTCTTAGCCTCCGACGTCAAAGTTCGCCATTTTTTGCGGTCCTGTGCCAATCCCGCCCAATCGTACACGTTAAGTGCTTTGAGGTCTTTGGCGACTTCGTCCCTCCAACGGTATCTCGCATCCCGACTACGCTGGCTCGGACACGTGGAGAGAATAGGAGAGGATCGAGCAGCCAAAACAGCCTATCTAGGACGACCAACGGGGCGACGTCCTGTGGGTCGTCCAAGAGTTGGATAAATACGTGCATAGATTTGAAAAATCCGAAGGCGCCACGTCTAAAGCAAGATTCCCGTCTAATAAACCTGATAGTCACGAACAACCCTGACATAAATTTGACGTATTCCATCACCGAGTCCGCTAATCTAAATAACTATTTTTCAATAAAGCGGCGATGCTGCGTTATGAATTTGGCGTGGCCTACTTGGGGAGAAACGTGCTTCAAATATATTTTGGTTCGGCGAAAAGAAGGTGCGTCATTTTCGTTTGGTGTGTTCAGTATTTTTATCTCTGTTATTGGGTAAGTATCCGCGTGGGCTTTTAATTCCTGATGTCGAACCGCCTCCTCTCAAAAGCCCCAGCATGAATTTTTTGCGATGACCTTGAGTGCGATAGAAGTCAATTTAAGTATAACTGTCCCACCCAATACTTACTTATGTTAACCGCCAGAGATTCCTGAAGGGTTTATATAAGTCTAGATAACGACGAAGCAAAATGGCGTATTATTGATAGCTAAAGCACCTAACTAAATTGAAGGGGTATGTCAGTCGTGGGACTAAAACCTAAGACTAAAAACAGCGTTCTTAGATTTAAAATCATTCAAAATTTCTATTATAAAAAACATTTCATCAGAGCGAGTACATATAAATGTAGCTTACTCTTATCAATACTCATAAAAACAGGCAAACTTATACGTTAAAACAAGTAATGACAATATAAAGTACGAAAACGTTTAAAAACTATATTTTCAAGTGAAATTGCGTCTTTATACGCTTTTAGAGCAACACGGGTGTTATAGTACAAAATATTTTTTTTAAATCTTTTTTCTCCCTTCATCGCAAGGTTTTTCTTTCTTACTTTGCAACCTAGAACGTATTGATGTAGAGTGGAAAATTAGTTCATGCAAGCGATGTGGGCCGCAAACAATAGCCAATCAATGAACCGATATCATGGGGGATCTCGGACAAGTGAATGTACTTCTTAGCACTTACATAACGGTACTTCCCCGTTATGGGAAAATCATAAACAGATTGGAAAGTAGGAATAATGATTTGCGATGCAAACCCCATCAAAAATATAAATGTGAAATGCCAAGTGTTTTGTTAGTTAACTTCATCGTCTAAGGAAGTTATGACTGGCTGGATGGCGCATTGGTAGTGCCCCTGCCTCATACGCCACAGTTCGTGGGTTCTATCACCAACCAGGACAAACATTCGTGTGATGAATATTTGTGTTGGTTCTGTCTCTGGGTGTTACAAATGTATTTAAGTATTATGTTTGTCATCCTTAACAGAGGAGCGCTACTTAGTACGGAGTTAGGTCAATGTAAGAAATGTTGTGTGAATTTATTTAATCGGGTGCCAAGTTCCATGTAGAGACCTAGAATAGAATAGAATAGAATAGAAATCATTTATTTGCTTTTGAGTAGGGTAGGTATACAGGAAGACAATGATACATAAATGACCGCCTATTCAGCCGTCAACAACAGCATGCAAACTACAATTATAATTTAAAACTAATTACAATGAATAAGTTACTACATACAGTTGAAAAATTCTTGTAGGGAATAAAATCCTTGCCTAATGAGCCATGAGTGCAAGGCATTCTTAAATTTACTTAAAGTTGGCATGTCTTTTATATATTGAGGAATATTGTTATATATATTCACGCACATGCAGAAACAATTTTTTTTCATGCGTGTACTTTTTGGGACAAAGTCAATAACCAGTCTATTACCATTCCGAGTATTCCGGGTGTATACATCTCTGGCCAATTTGAAACAGCTCAGATTCTGTCTAACACATTTTGCTATTTCAAAAACGTAAAGACATGGCCTACTTGGCTAATTATCATTAACGAAATATATCCGTGGTTCGATGCCACTTTCAGTTGTTTATACTAACAGCTTCAACAAAAAGTCCATGAGCAAAACCTCTCGATTTTCCTGTTTAACGTTTTCCCGCTATTTTCACAGAACACTACAAGGGGAGCCGAGAATGGTACGCACTAAATATAAATATTTCGGATTTGCAGCACCCAATATACGGCGGACGTGGAAATTCGGCCTCCGCCTCCGGATAATTCGGCAAGTGTGCTGAAATATTTAGTTACAATCGTGTGTATTGAGTTATATATGAAGAGAACTCGTAAAGATTACCGAGTTATGATTGCATGTTTATGCGGCGTTGAGTGATATCAAATATATACAAACGTTTATTTAGAGGTTTTAGATTAGCGAACTTGCAGCGCGAAAACGTTCGAAAGACTGCCAAAACGCGCTACAAAAAAAATTGCTTATGCTCAATCAAATGAGGCAAAAAAAAATCAAACTGTCCCTTGCCTAGTGCTACCGGTGCGGTGGACTGTATAGGTAGTTCCTTAATATAATATAATGAACGAAACGCAGTTTAAAACGAATAAAACATATACCAACAAATTGATACAATTCAGACGATAGCCAATTTGACACCTTGAAAAAGCATAAATAAAAATCACTTGAAAATAAGATTGCACCACAGCCAGTCGCTTACATCTACTCAATATTATCATTATGGAACAGCAGATTTTTGTTTTAATTATTCGATGATCTAACATGTTAAAGGGGTTTTATTCGTGTTACCCATTATGAAGACTTCAATATTAAAATGGATAAAATTTAACGGTTAGAAGTATGTAGTACTTCACGGGTGATGATCATGAGTAGTAATTTGTGGTTACAGTTTCACATAATATGATAAACATAGCAAGCTTGTAGCAAACAATTTAAGCACAAAATTACACCGCTGTTTGCCGAACATTTATTAGGCCCATAAAATTAATAAACGCCCTTCATGCTCGGTGATAGCCACTTTATAATTTATTTCATCGAAACTTGCGGTGAATTTCATCATACCACATGCATGTTTTAAGAGGAGTGGCAATTTTGCGTCAAAGAGGACCGTGCGTTATAAATACTGTATTAATTTGAAACGAAGAGCAAACACTTTGCGAATCAATCGACTGTTCCGCAGAATAAAGTCCGATTTGCAATATTTTTAACATAGGAGATCGGACTTTTTGCTCCAAAGAATAAAGACCGATTTGCAATATGTTTGATAAAGGAGATCGGGTTTTGTTCTTGGGAGGAAGCCCGATTTTTTTTCGGGTGTTACAATGAAAGGGGAAGAAAAAGTTTAAAATTTTTCGTTAACACAATCACATAAAACAAAAGAAAAATAAAACATTCTAAAAAAAAAACAAATGATTTTTACGTGCCGTGTTACCAAAATGGATTCCACTCAGCTGTTTTGTCACGGCGATTTTCTGTGGAAACCAAAAAATAACAACGAAATTCTAATTATTAATTAAGAGTAATTAGTAGTAATTAGTTTTAAATTATAATTGTAGTTTGCATGCTGTTGTTGAGGGCTGAATAGGCGGTCGTTTATGTATCATTGTCATCTACTGTATACCCTACTCAAAAGCAAATAAATGATTTCTATTCTTTTCTAGAGAGCTACATTTATTATGTACATACATCGAAATCAATTCTAACAATTCCGATCCAAACTTATTTCCAATGATAATTATGTTAAACATTCTTGTTTCGGATCCGGCGTGGAAGAATATTTTCCTTATTTATGTGATAGAACTTCACTGTAATTGGTTTTAAGTAGTGCTCTTTAGTGGGTGGAGCCTTCTTTAGCGGATCACTTTTAACGCGTTCAGTATCTAGGGTTCCTATGATCAAAGACTGGTATATTTACAAGCATACTTAGTACCTATAAAGTTACTGAAAAGAGCACGCTGTATATGACAACACTTTCATCAACAGCTAAAAGATCAACTTTTAGAAAGAACATGAGTGTTATTCAAAAGTCATAAATTATTTACGACTCATACTAAGCACATCAATGCCCCTTCTAAAGTAATTTAACTCATATTATTACCAATAAAATTCTTTATTACTCCTAAAATATCGGTTCAATTATAAAATTGTGCAGCCATTTGTTCAACAATCACGTGATTACGTCGTACGGTAACTTTTATTAATAAAAATCGCATTAAAGCCCAGAGATCAAAGTGGTTTAGAAAATAATATTAGAAGAAGACGATCCGAGCCCAATTACGTCACGCAGATATACAGGGTAGGGCTGGACCGTATTAAGGCATGGGGTCGTGGACACACAGGACCCTACTTGCTACTTTTTTACTTGACTGAGCCAAATATATTTGTGGGAGAGCCACGCTTCGGCATGAATAGGCCGGCTCGACTGGAGTGATACCACTGCCTAACAGAAAACCGGCTTAAAGCAGTACCTGTGCTGTGTTTCGCCGAGTGAGTGAGGGTACCGGGGGGAAGGGGATAAAAGATTGACAGCGCACTTGTGACTCCACTGGTGTTGCAGGTGTCCATGGGCGGTGGCAATTGCTTACCATCAGGTGATCCGCCAGCTCGCCTACTACCTAGACACACAGGGCCCTATTTGCTGCATTTTTTATTTGACTGAGTCAAATATAGAGTGAGCCAGGTTTGTATTAACGTCTTAAGACCCTAAAAGCCTTTTAAAAGGCATAAAGCAATTGATTTTTCATTGTAGTCTGCTGACGCCTTATGACGTTAAGGCAGACAGGACTTGTAAAACACACGGTACGCTAAGTACGGTAAGACAAACAGTACACCTATAATATTGTAGATCAATAGAAGTAACTATAAGTTTATCTGATAAGACTAATTTTCTTTTAATTCTTCTGTAGCTAACTAGGCTTTAAATATGTCCTATCGGTACAGAATCTTTAAAGATACAAAACCGTAGCAAAGCGAAAGTAGCCAGCGGCCTCAAGATACGGCTCTATATGTGAGTCACGTGCGGTCGATAAAGCAACCCCGCTAAATTAAATTCATAAGGCTGTCCTGCCGCAATAAGCCCGCACTCAATACCGCACCGAGACAATGTCTTGTAGCGGAATATATTGTATACGATTTTGCTTCCCAAAATATGAAACGTGGAATCATTTTTTGAGAAAACTTACAAGATCCGTTGTAAAAACTAAGGTTGCTACTTTTCAAGTTCTATTTGATGCAAGAAGAAATTCATTTATATCAAAATAGGTTGGGACGATTAAAATATAGCGACAGAAGACGGACAAGACATTTTTAAAATGCTAAAATCGGACCTCAAACATGTATAGATAGATATTCTTTATTCCACAGACACAGAATACATGAGTGAAACAACAGCAAAAACAGTACAATTAGGCGGTCTTATCGCCTCCTCATCTACACATTTAGGATAGTTTTTCAAAATATTCGAAACCATGCTCCCGTTAGTCTGCTTCCCCTGTTAAAGGGTTGCGAAGGTCAGACGGCAGCCGCTTCAATGTAATTAGAAAACTCCCCAAATCCTGGGTCAAGGTCAAAAGGACATTAGATAAAGAAGCGAGCTTCGGACGCGACAAGCTAGCTAGAATGATGATTTTCAAATTTACAACTTCATTAACAGATTATGAATATTACCTCACGCAATAGTTTTCGAACTAATGAAATAATTGCTTTTAAATTATGTATATTTTGCAAATTTCATTTCGCGCGTTAGCATCACGCAACGTGACTAACATAGCAACAGCATTAAATATGAAAATGTGGGAGTATGTCATTTGATTAATTAATTTGATTTAATCAAGCTTAGGTCTTTGTCAGTAATATTCAGGTACAGTTGGAGCTATGAGATAATTGATTCAGAGAAGATTAGATGAAGAAGAAGATGTGACTAAACCGAATGGCGCATTTGGTAGTGACCCTGACTCCTAAGCCAAAGGTCGTGGGTTTGATTCCCACTCTGGACAAACATTCGTGTGATGCACTTATGTTTTTTAAGTGTTTGGGTGTAATATAATGTATTCAAGTATTATATTTATGACAAATATAACACTTGAATTTGTTGTCTGATGATGTGCTGTGTTCGTTTTGGGAAGATCAGTTTCAAATCCATGAAAATAGATAGGAACATTAAGAAATTTAAGAATAAAACTCCTAGCGTTTTTAGAAAATTGTGGTCCCACTTACGAGTACAATCTTCCCATCGTGATGCTACATGGCGCAGATAGTTACACAGTGCTATTAATACCCAAATAGTTTGATCTGAAAGTTGTAAAAAGTTGCGATTAACTCACGTCTCCATTTCGTATTTATAGGTAATAAAAGTTTTTCTTTTAGGCGATTTGGGTTACCCACGTCAAGGCGAACTTTGGTAGCCGCCGAATTATGTGTCTAGATCTACTTTAGAGATTAATGTCTCTTCTTGTTTGATTGTTTTCGGGGTTTACTGATTTTTGATGAAGTTCTCAACCTAGTTATTTAACCACCTCTGTGATTTGATAGCTTTGATTTGTCCATCTTGGGTACTGTGCTACCAATGCTGTAGGTACACTCTGCAAGTAGAATTAGAGCTTATCTCTAATAGTTAATGTCTATATTCCTTTGCACTATATTGCATACACCAATCGCCTGAGAAATACCAGAAATGGTAATAAAAGGTTCGAGAAAGATCTAGGGCTCAGTGAAAATGACCAGTGATCCTAACGTTAGGCTAAAGTTTTTTTGAGTTAAGGAGGCAAACGAGCAAGCGAGTCACCTGATGGCAAGCAAACACCGCTCATAGTCATCAGTTACACCAGAAGCATATTTTGTTATGTTTGCACGAGTTTTCGGTTCCGGTGTTGTGCCGGAGAATAAAAATTCAATTTCCCGTCTGTAAATTCACCTTAAAGGTAGGGTAACCACTCTGTATCTATCTATAGATATAACTACAAAGTGCCGGTCTACGCAGGACTTTGCTAAACATAAAGTGAGACGAGATAACTGGGCTCAAAGTTTTCAAATTTCCTGCCACAGCGGAGGACCTTTGGCGCTTAGAGAAATTATATTGGTCTTCACTTATTCCACAAGTGCTGAGGACGTTTGCTTGATACAGCCTCTTAAACCCACTATACAGCTAAGACATTGTTTTGTAATAGATAAGGATAAGTATTAGACTTTTTTTTATATACACTATGTCATAATTTTCAAAAGATTATGATCACCGACAAAAACAAAAAGTATGTTTCGAATTTGTCTAACATATCTCGTCATAGACAAATTCAAAACATACTTTTTGTTCAACCCAGGAATCCAATCAAGGATCCCAATATCAGGGACCACTACACGGGTAGGAGGTCAATGTATGAGGTACTAGTGGCCCGCCCTCACTTCGCTTCGGGACCGTAATTCAGAAATGAACCAATAGATGGCGCTGTGTCCAATTACATCGCGCAAGCGTTTCGTGTTTTCGGTTTACCTATAAGCCTTGTCATTGTCTATAGAAGTTATCTCTTTATAATAGTATAGAAGATTGAAAGTCACATTAAACCATTAAACAGCACGCGTTGTATTTTTTTCCGGAAACCCACAAACAAAACCAACACAAACAAACAAAAAAACTCATCACTTAGTACTCTCGACCCTCAAACTTCGTCATTATTACGTTACATTCAATGAAGTCATTAATTACCTTTATTAACTTTCCACTTTACAATTTGAACGGCCGGTCCCTCAGTGATCCGGCACGTATTTGCCCCATAAAAACGGGGCACATGACTTTCATTATGGGCCCTCGTAAGGAAACCGGGGCCGCAAACTGCAGTCATTTGCGGACGCGTAAAAAGATAGTTCGCCCAACCGTTTTTCTGAAGGATTTAGATGTCTTTTTTTCTTTTTTAGAGTTAGGTTGCTAGTGTTGGTAGTTATTGTTATTTAAAAGCAGATAAGACACATTTAAATATGGTTATTTTTTAAACACCGGCACCCTTTCTACTAACCATCCTGAACAACATTTTTTCTACGACTTTTCGAAATTCGTTGAAAAGTTTTTCGACTCCCCATACAAAATGACCAGTCACGTGATTGTTTTTGTATGAAAACTTGATTTTTTTTCATGAATTTACAAAAGTCATAGAATAAATGTTGTTCAGAATGGCCAGTAGACAAGGTGGTTTGAAGGGTGCCGGTGTTTAAAAAATAACCCTGTAGACTTTATTCCATTATGAGTTAGTATGAAAATTTTTTTTTATAAAAATGTACGTATTTGGATGTTTAAGTAATTAAATTCAAGAGATATTTATACTAACCGCATTAAACCTTTCATAAAGTAAAATATTGGCCTATAAATTCTCCCACTGCAGGGCAAAGGCCTTCATCATAGAAATCAAGTCATCAAACTATGATGGAAAGTTTCATACAAAATTTTAAAAAAATGAGGGCTTCCCATACTAGAAACTAAAAAAAAACCTTCTATGTATACGTAGGTAATAATTTTAGCCGGTCTCCACTTTAATAAATCACTGAGTCCCAACATTATTTAATGTAGTCGTAGTACACAAAACGTACCTTTTTCGCGCTCACTTTAAAAACATCTCATATTGTCCGAGTGTCCTTCATAATGAGAATCAAGATAAGAGGACTAAGCCGCACCCGTCACAAACACGAAATCGTTATGGCCCTTATCTCCCAGTTGTAAGGCTCATAATTGGGTACAGCTTTTAGAGTACAATTGCTCCAGATTATCGTGTCCAGTCGACCTAATGGTGTACGCTCTCAAGTTACGGGTAAAAATGGTATTTCCGTTGATGCATTTTTAACATCGACCATGGGGTTCAACCCACTTCTTCTGCATTATAAATGGGAAAATTGTGTTTGTCTGACAAAATGGATTTGGTCGTGGAATTAGATTTTCATGCAAAAAGGGTTTTTTTTGTGGATGGATGTTTTCATGTGTCATGATCTCGGATCAGAATGGGGAGACTATGTTTACTTTTGTTAATATACATGAATATTTATATTAACAAAAGTAAACATAGTCTTTTGGGTGAAAACCCAACCATTCTGGCTGCCAATTCTCGTGCTTGTGATATTTATCGATCTACAGATATATTGCAAAAACATAGTTTTTATGTAAGTATAGTTTTCATGGATATCCGCCATATTTTTTCGTATCGAAAATCAAAAAGCATATTTTTCAAAAACAACACAGAGTAAATATACCAAAGCTTAAAAAATATTGAAGATCACTTTTGGATTACTCAAAAACTTCAAACCAACTGCAAATCCATAACTATTGCGTAATTCTTCAACCTTAACGTATATGTATTAAGAGTGTTAATAATTCCTACATGGTCAGTATTAACACAAAGGGTGTGAGTAAACACGGCCGCCGAGTTTGAGCTGTAACCCAATTATTCATTACCGTCACAATTTGTCGTCGCTATATTTATAAGAAACCCTAATAAAAGTTCTCGAGGAATATTCACTTCACTCAAGAAGTTTTCCTCGAGAATAATAATTTGGAGGTAGAAGAGGCACTTCACGGAAGGACCTACACGATTTTACGCATGAAGCAATAAAAAAAAGTAAAAATATGGTGATTTTTTAGCGTAATTTTTTTCGCAATTTTTTACTACCGTTTTTGCCATTTTTCAATAATCAACATCATCTGAGCGTCTTGTATAGTCGCCTGCAATAATATTATGTAAACACCTCGACTCGTAATGCCAGGACTACAATACATATTTGAAATACTTTATAGGTGCACGTGTAATGTAGTGCAATGTGTACGTGTAGGTAGGTACCCAATTAAGCTTATAGCCTGTGCTGTCCAGGGTAGGGATGCTTGGAATATGATAGTGTTGCAAGTGTCGCTTGGTGATTCGTCTGCTAGTCTGCCCCTACCTATATCTTTAAAAAAAGCATGCAGGTTTTCTTATGTTCCTTTTTATACCATTGAGCTAATTATGGAGATATTTTTTTTATGTGATTGGTAGCAGACGAGCAGGCGGATCACCTGATGGTAAGCAATTGCCGTCGCCCATGGACGCCTGCTACACCAGTGCGCTGCTAACCTTTTATCCCCTTCCCCCCCGATGGGCCTCCGGTACCCTCACTCAACCGGCGAAACACAGCACAGGGGCTGCTTCACGCCGGTTTTCTGTGAGGCAGTGGTATTACTCCGGTCGAGCCGGCCCGGTAATGTCATCAATATTAATAAAAATTCATCAATGCATCAATTTTATAGCAAGTCTGTGGTTAATCAAAAGATTAAAGAGATGAAAGTCAAAGCCGTCAATATTCGTATAAAACATCGTCTTAAACCGTAGTAGGAGACTCAAACTCGCCCCGAAATGAATAAATTAGATTCAGCAGATGTTATTTGTGATGACAATTTCATTTCCTTCTGATTACTTCCGAACTGACTTTAGAATAATAATGAGACTCGTCGTAGGTACACGTTTGTGCGTGTAAAACGCCGAGCTGAGATGTTTCGTGTTCAGATTTACTCAGCAAGTACAAGTTGTACTTATGTTATGTCTTAACCCCTGACGCAAAAAATATGTTACAAATTTTTCGTGTCTGCCTCCTTCAATTTCTTTGTGTTTTTGTGTGCGTGTGTGTAGTTTTTTTACTAAACTACAGGCCAACTAGACCACAATCGCACGGATTGTGTGTGTTTGATATGACTAAGTGTGTGTGTGTTTGTTTGTCTGTATGTATGTTTGCGCACGTGCGTATGTGAGTGTATGTTTATTTGTTATGTGTATGTTTGCGCACGTGTGTGTATGAGTGTGTGTATATTCGAATGTGGCATCAGCTCCCGAACGTATTAATGAAATTTGTATTTTGTTTTTTTTATTTAAATTCAATTCGGGAAAAAGGAAAAAAATGGCCGCGCATTATTGTCCTCCTGAATATAAACGCATTAAGGTTTTGCGAAATGAAAAATATGAATATTACAGGTAGCTGTTTTTAAGGTTGATTTTTTTTACTGCGATAAAATATAGTGGAGTTACGAGTCTGCCCTATTAATAATGTCTATGATTACAAGGGCAGACTTTTGTCTCCACCGGTGTGGGTCTCTATGTGCCCGCCCTTAAGACAATCGCTTACCTTTACCTAGATAATCCGTCTCAATAAAAAAACATACAACCTAATTCAATACTGTGGGAGAGCCACGCTTCGGCATGAATGGGCGGGCTCGACCGGAGTGATACCACTGCCTCATAGAAAACCGGCGTGAAGCAGCCCCTGTGCTGTGTTTCGCCGAGTGAGTGAGGGTACCGTAGGCCCATTCGGGGGGGAAGGGGATAAAAGGTTGGCAGCGCACTTGTAACTCCACTGGTGTTGCAAGTGTCCATGGGCGACGGCAATTGCTTACCATCAGGTGATCCGCCTGCTCGTCTGCCACCTATCACATAAAAAAAAAACAAAAACTTTAAAACACACATCTTCACACCCCACAACTGAACAAATAAATTCCTTATCACCATGTACATTCGTCCGGCGTTAGCAGCCACAAGTGTCATAAAACGCGGGGCGGCCCACTAAAGCCGCGTAACGCGCACTAAAACAGCTCTACTAACACTAAAGGACACTGAGGGTAGGCTAGTGTTGTAGACTTGAGTCTTGAACTCGGGACTTGACTTTTTTCAAGTAAGTTTTCACGTGAAAAACTAACTTTACTTTGTACATAGGCCTTTACATCTACAGATGGAAAAAAAAGCATAACGGGATTGGTCAAACTGTCGAGGTCTATGGTAGAGGCCGCGCGCTTATGTACTCATGCCGGGCAACAACCCTAGCATATGTCAACAAACTCTTCTAAATTCAAAATCAGGTCAAAGTCTAACTTCTGTGTGTAATTATTTTGTGGTTAAAGTAGCAGCACGGGATTTGAAATTTCAGTTACTGACAAATATGCAAGTTTATTTCACCTACTAACTGGGAACAGCTCACTACTGTCAATTTGTTTTGGAGACGCACCAGAAAGAATCGTCAAGCACGATGAAGCCTGGCTGGACTTTGAGGTAAGTACTTTCTTTTAATTTGGAGTTTAGAAAAACTGGAAATACCTTTTGAAGAAGCCACAACTGAACCCATTGAAATTAAAACTCTACCTAACTAATTTGCTTAGAGTAACAGTTCTGCTAAAGTGTTGACACTTACCTATATCAAAATGGATAAGGATTGTTTTTAATTTGTCAATGAACATAATTACGTCTCTAAAACGGCCGAAAATGTCGGTGCTTTATTGTCATAAGATATGGTAGCCCCATTGGTTATAAAACACTGGAAACTCCTCAAAGTACTGTATAATATTTTTTCTATTCTATTCTATTCTAAAAATCCGTTTACATGACTTTCTTGACGCATTATAAGTTCAAGTGTCCCAGCACTAAAAATAGGGTCCGTTTACACTGCCCTAATAATGAGGACGCGCCGTCATTGAGTGTTTGGTTGGCACTTTAATTTGATTTTATGTCAGCCATTGTTAGATGGCTATAGTGGCGATTACGCGTGTTAGTACCCTACTGATTTAAACGTAGTATTAATGCGTTAAGACGTTTATATAATAGCTTAGTACAACCGTCCTCCAATACAAAAAGAAAACCCTGGATACTGCCCGGAGAGTATAGTTTTTCTGGGAATATCTATGTCTACAGTAAGCATGTTTTTGCGTACCTACTCTTTTTTAAATAAATGTATATTTTTTATCAAGAGAGAAACCAATTACTATGGATTAAGGTAAAAAATACGACGGAAATTTTGACGGCATTTTCGAAATTCCAAATAGCTGTAACTTTTAATGACACCTGCTGGATCACATTTACGTCTTGCAAAGTATTTAGTTTACCTCTCATAATAAAGATTCTCCATGACCCGTGTCCAATTTAAAAGCCTTTACCTCTATAAAAGCGACTTGGCTACACTATATCCCGGCCGATGATTTGCAAGCGTCTCTCAAAGGAGTGTGTCTGACAATCCATTGTGTGGAACTACAGCTTTTTATCGGCCTTATTTGCTGTCGCACCTTGGGAGGACGGATTTAGCTATGAGTCGGAGGGTCAATTTCAACGGAATATAAATAATTTTGATATTTATGCACATATTCCGTTCATAGTCATGAAATCGCATATCTTGGTCACATCATAAGGAACCGACAATACCACCTTCTCCAGACTATCATGATGGGAAAAATTTATGGGAAACGTAAAATTTGAAAGAACATACAACATTTGACCATTCCATCTGCTTTGATTTTCAGTAACGAAGCGGCACTTCAAGAAAAAGAAGAAGAAGGGTCACAAGTGCGCTGCCAATCTTTAACCCCCTTTTCCCCTAAATAGGCCTCCGGTACGTTCACTCATTCCACGAAACAAAGCTCAAGTGCTGCTTCAATTCTGACTTCTGTGAGACCATGGTATCACGCCATGCTGTTTTACAAACCGAATTCTTAGTCTAAAAACAGTGCGTACAAATTATTTTGTTGGCTTATGCCAATGAAATCAGCTTGCAACTGCCAAGTACTTAGAGGTAGAGAAGACTACCTCCAAGCCACCGGTTGTATTATTAGCAGAAGTTGTAAGTATCTCAAGCAAGGCACAACTGGCTTGGCCGGCATTGTGGGTGCTTCAATAGGCGGGTGCATCTGACAAGCCGATGTTGGAACTAGTTGCTTGTTATTTCGAGATACTACAGTGTAGCCTGTAGTACTGCAGTTGCACAGTGTAAATAATAGATAGATGTACCGGTAAACATATACATTAACCACGTCGTCTACAAACCGTTTTGAATAGCATTTTCTCCACGACTTTTGAGTATTTGCATACAAATCACTACTTGTCCATTGGGATGGAGAGTCGAAAATTTTTCGAACACTTTCCTAATGTTGGTCAATACGCCCAAATACGTTGGTCTAGTGGTTTAAGGTCTGGGCCGTGATCTCGGGGTCCTGGATTCGATCTCGGGATTTGATTACCAGTCCACATAAGTCACGCGTGCAATTAAGCCTAATCCCATCATAGTAGCGAGGACTTGATTTTATGATGGATGCCTATGTCCTGCACTGGGATGCTATCAAAACTATGGTGTAATTTCTACCACTAGTTTGGCGGTCAAAAAAACATCATAAGGTAAAGTACACTTATTCTGACTAGCCCAATGGCACAATTGCTAACGACCCTGCCTTTTGCCTCAAGTATCGTGGGTTCGATCCTCACCCTAAATAAACATTGTGGCGAAAACAACACATTTTTAACTAATGTTATTAAAAAAAATACTTTTACATGAATAAAGTAATCAAATCAAACAAAAAACAGCTAACTCCAAATAAAAATCCGAATAAAAGGATCCCAAATAAAAAAGCCAAACACGTTGAAAACGGGAAATGAAAACATATTGTATGCTCATATTATGATATCCTCAATTTTGATGGATGATCTCAATAATGTGTATGACAGACGCCGGGGAAGTACCGTTTCCCCTCCATCTGTCAAAGGTATTGTGTAATATACTAAAAAAATGTTACAACGTCGTTTGATGTTTTTATTATGCAAATTAATGCATGTTTTAACACTTTGTGCCTTTATACATGGGGAATTCTTGCTTTTTTTGTGATAGATGGCAGATGAGCAGACGGACTATCTGATTGTAAGCGACGCTGCCAGTGAATTACAAGGGAGCTGCCATCCTTTTAACCCCTTTTTCTCACCAATTGGGTCTCCGGTACCCTTACTCACTTGGCAAAACAGCGCAGGCGCTGATTCACGCCGGTCTTTTGTGAGGCCGTGGTGGTTCGTTTTAGGCAGCCTATTCATGATGAAGCGTAGGTCTGGTCTGGAGCCTACTGACAACTGTGACTGGATGTTACTTACAAAGATAAGGTAAAGTAGTTTTTGTGACGCGCCACGACACATGACATAGGTAGTTTATCTTTTGCCTGGGTAACGACAATTTGCATTTGTTCGTGTCTTTTTTGTTGTTTTTGTTTTCATTTTATACCTTACTAGTTTTTACCCGCGACTTCGTTAGCGTGGACTTCAGGTTTGTAGCCTATGTGTTATTCTGATGTATAAGCTATATTGTGGTAAAGTTTCATTCAAATCCATTCAGTAGTTTTTACGTGAAAGAGTAACAAACATCCATACATCCATACAGATACATCCATACTTACAAACTTTCGCCTTTATAATAGTAGTAGGATTAAAACTAAAAAACTATGGTCGAACATCCATAACTTACTTTTTGTTCAATCCGGGAATCCAATATGTATTTAAGGTAAAAGAGCAAATATTTTGCAGGAATTCGAGACCTCGTAGGATAATGTAACTCATTTGTGCAATAAACGTTTCCGTCTAATCAGCCCAATTTATTCCCTCCAATCAAAGACGATCGAACGAACCATAGAAACCGGTCCAATTAATCAAAGTAGCCATAAAATTAGTTCTAACCTCATCAGCGTGGGTCGAATTTTTGTCCTACAAACGGTGATGTTAGTTAATAAAGCAGTTTCCTAGTTAATTGGAGAGCCTGGATAATGGTGTGTTGGAGTGAGATTGCGGGCGTTATGTGCCCGTAAATAAAAGGGGCGGATGCTCCCAAGGAACGTTCTACTCATCTCGGATAACCACCCAACTTGGACTTTAATCTTTTAGAAATAGAGTCGGGAACGGCGTAATTGGCAACGCTATGCGACGGTGATAGGACCACTTCCTCGGATGGGTTTCTTTATAAGTTAAATACGGAATGAATTAGCGCTGTTTTAGGGGTGAGCGTAATGTATGGTGTTTACGGCCCGTTATCTGTGGGGCAAGTTTTGTTTGGATGAGGGCTTTGTGGAAAATTTGTATGGATAACATACTACCTGTGCTGGTTCAAATATAAATGGGTCATTCTCATAGAGATGTAATTACCGTGGCAGTCTTAAAATACGCATTCCTTCAGAATTGTTAACAGCATCTTAAACCACGCTTCGGCATGAGTGGTCCGGCTCGACCGGATCAATACCTCCTCACAGAAAACTGGTGAGTGGGGGTACCAGAGGCCCAATCGGGGGAAAAAGATTTAAAGGTTGGTAGCGCACTAGTGACTCTACTGGTGTTGGAGGTGAGGAGGAGGTTGGAGGAAGCACTGATGTATCGGATGATCATAGGCTGCAGCAATCGCTTACCATCAGGTGATCCGTCTGCTCATCTGCCACCTATCACATAAAAAAAGTCTGGCAAGAGCTGGAAGCGAATAAAAAATTCGATAGGAGTGGAGTGGAGGCGAACATTAGGAGAGGCCTATGTCCAACAGTGGACTGCGAAATTGATCTTATCAAGATTTCCAACAATAATCAAATAAATAATAAATTAAATTGAGACAACATCACATACATTGTCCTGGCCCCAAACTAAGGTTTTCCCTTGTGCTATGGAAACCAGAAACAACGAAGGTACTACAAACACCCAGACCCAACACAAATATGTGTTTCATCCACAAACATTTGTGTTGGTGCGGGAATCGAACCTGAATAATCAAATAAATAAACGAAAAAGAACAAATGTTCTTATATTATTATCCTAATATAACTCGCTCACAAAAAATTGGTTCTTCAAACGATTTTTTATCGGACCCAGTATAATAACACGGTGAATAGTTCCGCGAAATCGGCGAATTCATAGAAAATGGATCTATAGCCTACTCGAGAATGTTGGCGTTTGTTATATTATGTCAGCAGGGGTAATCCCCGTGGGTAGACACGCGGAATAAAAAGTGATGTTTCCACTAAATCTAACGGTTGTACTATGCTTGTACTTATATAATATATTGACGTCTGCTGTTGAGCTGGGACCGGAACTGCTAACCCTTAAAATAATTTTCGATGAGGTTTTTGATTTGAGAAAACTCTACTATCTTACTAAACTAAACTAACTTTTGTGTTCAATAAATGCTTAACTTAAAGTAAAAAGTAAAGAATCAGCCTGTATCTACTGTCTCACTGCAGGGCAAAGGCCTTCGAATTAGAAATGAAATCATCGCTATTATTACTTGATATAAACGGGACTAAACGCGAGGATATCATCGCTACTATGATGGGATTAGGCTTAATCACCACGCTTGCCTAATGCGGATTGGTGATCATGAAAAATTCGAAACATACGAAGCGAGATAATAATCCACCAATAGATTGGTTAATATAACGTCGTAATCTAAGACCCAAAAGCCTTTTAGAA
Organism: Cnaphalocrocis medinalis; assembly: GCA_014851415.1. Taxonomy (NCBI): domain Eukaryota; kingdom Metazoa; phylum Arthropoda; class Insecta; order Lepidoptera; family Crambidae; genus Cnaphalocrocis; species Cnaphalocrocis medinalis. Next base: position 16,310,788 of record CM026278.1, read on the forward strand.
GGCATAAAACATTATACACATACACATTTTTCCATTGTGTCTGCAGTAATAATTCTATAAAACTGTCTGCGAAGAAGTAGTAAGAATTTACTATCAATATTGAGCGCGTTGAAAGGATACGACGTAACTGTATTAATAATATTAAAAATTCACCAACTCCAAGTGCCATGTCCCATCCTAATAATTGTAAAGGAACATCTCACGGATCATCATAAAATTCTAGCTTAATACCATGTAAGTGCTCAATAAAACTCCCTACGCATTAAAGAAAGAAGGTCCCGTAAAACATTTTTACGCGGCCACGATAAGATCAAGATGTTACCATAAACCAAATACAAGGATTGCCTTTGAACAAACAAGCTGTGACAGGAATAGACAATTTGAACGACTGCAGTACCAGTACCATTAGAGAAATGAGGAACTGTGCCGTCGCTTGGCCTAATGCACGCCACCGCTCCCGATTTTCGGCCACTCTCATCCAGCCCACACCAGCCAGCTTTCGAACGTCATCATCCCATATTGTTGCAGGGCGTCCAACACTACGCTTAGCGAGTCGCGGTCTCCACTCAAGGACTTTATGGCTCAAACAGTTGTCAGTTCTGCGGCTAATGTGACCAGAGCAAAGCAGAGCTGTTATGTGGGCGTCCACTGGTGATTTAAAAAGCAAATGTTCCATTCTCAAGTTCATTTAGCCATCCATGCACTGGCCGAGTTTGGATTTAGTTAATAGATCGGCAAATATTGCGGAGTCGCCAGAGCTTAATCTCCCCGGTCACGATTTAAGCAATCATACGCTGGCTTCTAACCCCCGGCTAACCGTGGCGGAGATAGTACACAGTAATGAGGGCGGAGAGAGCAGTGAGGCAACTATGACGGAGTTCGGGTTTTATTATACAGAGTGGAAAAAATTGAGGCCTGTAGGCCTAACATGCGCACCGCGACAAAATTTTGTCGAGTCTCGTTCGTGAGAGCGCATCCTTCTATCCCGCTCCTCGCTCAGTCAGGTGAGCGAGACGCAACTTGCGTCGACACAATACGAGTGTCGACAAATTATCTCGTGGCGCGCATGTTAGCCCGGCTGGAGGGAAAAATCTTTAAGTTAGGAAGTTTTATTTTGAACAGGAATATGAAACAGGATACATTTCTTTTTATAAACCTTACATTTATTCATAAAAATTAAACTGCATTGGAAGTAATTTGTATTGCCAGAGAATTAAACAGGAAAAAAATAACTTTAAGATTCTCTATTATATTCTTCGGATGGCTAACGATTAAGTGGTAGAACTGTAAAAAGACGGCGCCGTAACGATTTGGATTATTAAAAAATCACGGAACTAGGCGGTGAATAGTGAGTAATTATAAAATTTAAGATAAAGAAATATCCATAAAGGTCTCACGCAAAATATTTAGTATGTAGATACTCTAAGTAAGTGTGAATATCTTATACACACGCGTGTTGTCTTATATTTCACGTTTTTTGGAGAAATAAATATTGTGGGCCAATTTAGCCAAGTAAAAATTTACTATAGTTTTAACAACTTTCATTAACCATTGATTAATAAATGCTGACATTTTACTGCCTCGTTATTTATACTGTGCCAAACCACCAGAGCAAGGGGAGCCTCCATAAATAGGAAGTGGGAAGAATGGCGTGATAATCTGCATTTAGTATTTGTCGGCGACAACCTCAATGGCCCAGTGGTTTAAGCGACCACCTGAAGCGTGAAATGATAAGATTCTGCCGGTGTATTTATAGGTTGATGTAGTATTAAAACTTGCTCACTGTTACTGGTTTTTAACCCGCGATTGTACTATTAAGTAATCTGTGCCCGCGATGCAAAAACGAGGGTGTTATTAGTTTGACGTGCCTGTTTGTCTGTCTTTTGTGTGGTTGTCTGTGACATTTTGGCTCCCGAATTAATGAAACAATTTGAATTTTGTTGCTTTTTGTTTAAAAGGTAAATTGTCGGAAGTGTTTTAAGTATGATAGCCGATAAAAGATGGCCGTGGTCACAAAATGACAGATTATATTTTGATGATTCAGAATCTTATCTATTCCCTCAATATAGCTATCAACTAAAAGGACCTATGTAGTAGTAGAATACGAGTATAAATGATAAATTTAAAATCCAATATGGCCGCCGCAACAAAATCCTGTAAATAATATCGTGGCTTCTTTTTTGGCGCAATTGGATTTTTTTCGATAGTAGTAGAACAAAATGCACCGGTTGATGCAATTATCGAACATACCTACGTGCCATATTGTGCAGGGCTACAGAGATTTAAATCTGTGCAGGGCTATAACTAACCAAACCCAGTGAAAATCACCTACATTTATTAAGCAGACATCACATGCATTATTCTAATCTCAAACTAAAATATGTAACGTATGAATATGAAAAAACCTTCACAAAGTAGGGAAACGTCGACGCCAAATAAACTAAAACAGAACCTCATCTCCTGATCCCTAAAAGGATACACCCGAGTCATTAAAAACGTTCCTTTGAACCATCGCGACCCGTCGATAAAGCAAACAATCTTCGCTATAATAGACTCTTAATCCAGCAAAGCAAAGTAATTTAAAGAAAAATAACATTAGCAATTCAGATTACTCCCTATATAGCGCCTTTATTAACTGTCAAACTGGGAAAAGAGACAAGGCAAATTGACTTTTGAGCAGGTCGCTTTTTCGCTCAAACTCGATTTAAGGTGAGGAATCGTTGAAACTAGCGCCACTAACTGACAAAATTAAAAAAAAAAAACTTTTATTGTCTTTTAAAACATACGTTGTACAAACACTATTACTACACTACACACTATTTAATGTGGCTTTTGCTCTAAAATATATTTAAAAATATATATTTCTAAGAATACTTAAAAAAAAGTATTTGCAGTCTTTTCAGACATATCATATCTAAGTACAACTACCACTATTATTAACTTACTCTACTCATAGAGCAAGATAATACTACCATTATTCTTATTTTTGCCTACAGAAGACACTTCTTACAATAATTTTTAGTTACCAAATGAAAAGTAATTTAAATATAAGAAAGTGTATTATGGATCAGTTAGGTATAAAAACAGTTTATTTAAAGGCCATAAAACTATTCTAGCAAAGCACATCATTGCTAAACGCATGACAAATAACCAACTGTCCGGCAACGGGTCGCCAGCTAGATCTGTCGCGAACAACAATTATAAAAACTGTGACAGGAAAAGGAAACTTTTAAGAAGAAATTATTAATGAGTTAGTCTTAAAATTCGTTAATACCAATCATTCAATCTGAACTCAAAATGTTTTTTTTTTTACTTTCGCTTAAGTATTCTCAGAAATTATTTTTTTATTCAGTCTCATAATTGCCACAGTCAATATAAATCAATTGGCGGCGCTAGTTTCGTCAACACTTCGCCTTAACTGATGAAGTAGATGTCATATTTTCGCAGCCCGATGTTTGAGATCCTGATATACTTTGGGTAATAAAATTATAGAGTTGGTTTGTTCAGAGTTCATCGTTGTTTGTGGAAGCTGTTTTTAACTTTCAAAATGGTTGTCAGATTGGATTTTTACTGAAATGATTAGAGGTTGATAATTAAAAGGCAAAGTTTTCATTTGATGGAAAGTGGACGCAAGAAAAATCGTGATTGTAAAATAAACGGGAATAAACAGGGATAGACAGAGCCTTTGTTATATGATAGGTGGCAAACAAGCAAATGAATCACCTGATGGTATGCGGTTGCCGCCACCCATAGATACCTGCAATAGGTACCGGTAGAGATACATGTACCTTTAAACCCCTTTCCCCTAATGAATCCTCCGGTACACTCACTCGACGAAACACAGCTCAGGCGCTGCTTTACGCCTTCTATGAGGCCATGGTCCATTCATGTCGAAACGTGGCTCTCTCACGGTTACGGTAATTTTCACTTTTAGGAGGTGCCCATACTGGAAGAAGAAAGCTTGTTACACAAGAAATTGCTTAAATGCCCCTTGAATTCTTGTGATCAATTTTCTAATAAGGAAGTGTTCACAATAATCCACGATTACCTTTGATCTCGTATAATCCGCCGCTCAAATTGAAAATTCGTACGCACACGTATCAAACTTTTTTGTGATATTTTCTAGTAACTTTTAATGAGATGAGTCCGTCCGTTTGGCACAAGTACAAACTCTAAATTATTTTCTACTTGATACTAAAAAATTAAAATGCGTTAATTTCATACTCAATTAGTACTGAACACGATTAGAGCGTTATCGTAGCGTAGACACGATACGTCGACGATACTATTTCTTTGAAAATTTCGTACTAGGCCTCTTTTCGTTGTAGCTTTAAATGAGTTCGTCAGTTTGACACAAGAAAAACTCAAAATTATTTTATACTTGATACTGAAAAATTAAAATTAGCTATTACTCTATAATATATCAACAGTTATCAGTTAACGTATCCTATAGATTTTTGAAGGAAAATTATACCATACATTATGTTGATAAGATAGTTAAAACTGAGGATGAATCGAGTGTAATCGTAGACACGATACGTCAACGATACGATTTCTTTGACAAGTTTATACTAGACCTCTTTTCGTTGTAGGGGCCGGACCTACAACATTCGGGTTACTAAATTCTAAGAAGCTAGTTTGGATAATCTTCATAGACTACATTTACTAAATTTGTATGGACTCATACTCTTGCGGCTTCGTGTTCGGAACTTGCTGCGGATGATAATCGCTGGCTTTCTGCAGCCAAATTGCTTCCTGCACGGACGTCTAGGCAGGCACAAGAAAATGGAGGGGGCTTTTATTACCTTGTACTACTATCATTGCTGTGCTTCTATTGTACATACAGCCATACATCAAAGTATACAAAGCTGTCAGATTTCTTCAATCGAATCTCATCTTACTGTCATGTACATTAGGTTGAATATCAATTGAGGAAATTTGACAGGTTGTGGTAACCTGATGTGTGGCTGACTGTACGTAATGGTAAAGGTAATGGGAAAGTGTGTCTGTCTATCTGTCTGTATGTTTGTCTTTCTTTCACGGCAAAACAGAGCGACGAATTGACGTGATTTTCTCGCCGGAGAAAGTGAAGATAATTGAAGGGATGGAGAGTACCATATGCTAGTTTTTGCCCCTTTCTAACCCGCCATTTTAGGGAAGTAGGGGGCGCGAACGAAGCCGCGGGCAAAAGCCAGTCCAGCTATATAACTATATAGTATACAAAACTATCAAATTTTTTCAATCGACTCTCATCTTACTGTTGGTTGGTACATAAACATGTTAGGTTGAATATCAATTGAGGAAAATTAAATTTGACAGGTTGTGGTGCCCTGATGTGTGGCTGTCTGTACTATTACACTGTGTTAATATAATTCGTACTTGTTTACTATCTCGATACTAATTTATTTAAAATTAAAGCTTCTTTTAGATTTTATTCGGTTCCTGATTGATGCTTTTAAATTACTATCTAATTTCGACAATTTTCTGCGTAGCTGGATATGACACGCCAGACTGATGATGATAAAAAGCGAACATCAAAAGCCGTTTCCGCATAAACCCAGCGATACATTCACGATATCGGCGATGATTACGGGCGCGCGGTCTCGTGTACGCCGGCCTTAGCGAGCGATCACTAATTCACCGCTGCGGTATGGCTGTTGACACACGCCTGGGATCAATGGCATACCGATAAAGTAGGATACTAAAATGGCAGGTTGGAAATGTAACAAGTACCTTGTGTAATTTGTGTTATTACCGTGGGGGAGCCACGCTTTAGCATGAATGGGCCGGGTCAATATTCAGCAAAAAATCCTAACTAACATTATTAATGCGAAAGTAACTCTGTATATCTGTCTGTTTGTCTGTTACTCTTTCACGCCAAATCTGGTGAACGGATTTGAAAGAAATTTTGTATACGCCGACGAAGTCGCAGGTAACAGCCCCTAAATAAATAAATTCACATAAAATCTCATACATTAACCTGACAATGTACTAAGTAGCTTAAACACTTGGGTTGCAGACATCAGAACAGCAGAAGAAAAAAAATTCTTAAATACATATCTAACACTGAGACACCGAACAAACACAACTGTTCAGCACATGGTTGTTTGTCCAGAGTGGGGATCAAACCCACGAATTTTGGCGTGTGGGGCAAGTCACTACCAAATGCGCCATCCGGCCAGCCAATGTACGGTGGCCAGCACATCAAGTTACTACAATCTGTCAAATTTCTTCAATCGAAACTCACTTTATGTTAAACGTATTGGTTCAATATCAACTGAGAAAATTTGACAGATTGTGTAACTTGAGGTGGCTGGCCACTGTACTATATAGTATACAAAAAAACGTACGGGTTGAATTGAGAACCTCCTCCTTTTTTTTTGAAGAAGTTGAAAACTATCAAATTTCTTCAATCGACTCTCATCTTACTGTTGGTTGGTACATCAACATATAAGGTTGAATATCAATTGAAGAAATTTGACAGGATGTGATGCCCTGATGTGTGGCTGTCTGTACCATTACACTGTGTTAATATAATTCGTAACAATACTATCTCGATACTAATTTATTTAAAATTAAAGCTTCTTTTAGATTTTATTCGGTTCCTGATTGATGCTTTTAAATTACTATCTAATTTCGACAATTTTCTGCGTAGCTGGATATGACACGCCAGACTGATGATGATAAAAAGCGAACATCAAAAGCCGTTTCCGCATAAACCCAGCGATACATTCACGATATCGGCGATGATTACGGGCGCGCGGTCTCGTGTGCGCCGGCCTTAGCGAGCGATCACTAATTCACCGCTGCGGTATGGCTGTTGACACACGCCTGGGATCAATGGCATACCGATAAAGTAGGATACTAAAATGGCATGTTGAGAAATGTAACAAGTACCTTGTGTAATTTGTGTTATTACCGTGGGGGAGCCACGCTTGAGCATGAATGGGCCGGGTCAATATTCAAAAAATTGTAACTAACATTATTAATGCGAAAGTAACTCTGTCTGTCTGTCTGTTACTCTTTCACGCCAAATCTGATGAACGGATTTGAAAGAAAGTTTTGTATACGCGGTCGAAGTCGCGGGTTAAAAAATTCACATAAAGTCTCATACATTAACCTGACAATGTACTAAGTAGCTTAAACACTTGTGTGGCAGACATCAGACAACAGAAGAAAAAAAATTCTTAAATACATATCTAACACCGAGACACCGAACAAACACAACTGTTCAGCACATGAATGTTTGTCCAGAGTGGGGATCAAACCCACGAATTTTGGCGTGTGGGGCAAGTCACTACCAAATGCGCCATCCGGCCAGCCAATCTTCTTCTATACTATTTATAAAGTGATAACTTCCAATAGACAACGACAAGGCTTATACGTAAACCGAAAACAAGAAACGCTTGCGCGATGTTATCGACGCCCAGCGCCATCTATTGGTTCATTTTTGAATTACGGTCCCGAAGCGAAGTGAGGGCGGGCCACTAGTGTACTTATACATATAGTGTGACTGAATACCACGAGGACACCAATTTGTAAGGACACGGCTCAGACGCCCGACGTTGGCATGACACTCGATATCGACCTGACATTGAGTGAATGTCTGGCATTAATTAATGCGTCTGATACTCCGTTGTGTAGTCTTGATCATAGTGAGCTATACAGGGTGTATCTGTGAACATTTATATCCTTTTATACACGTGTTTTATCAACCATTCCGAAAAACGTTTGTTCTATGACTTTTGGGAATTCGCATAAAAAAAACAACTCTTCATACAAAGTTGGTCATGTCACTTCGTCATTTTGTATGGGGAGTCAAAAATATTTTCGATTTAAATTAAGAAAAGTCGTTAAACAAAAGTTGTTCAAAATGGTTGGTAGAACGCGTGGTTAAAATGTTCACAGATACACCCTGTATATGGTTGAAACACTGAGCTGATTACAGTGAGAAGCTAAATACTTGGTCAATAGTATATTTTGGTACTCAATTTGGACTCAATACTGAATTGAAACTTGCACAAACCACAAAAAAAACTACTAAACCACAACTACAATTATTTTATGTTTAGTATAACATCTGTCTGATAAACACTCGTTACCCGATAACACATGACATTGAGCTGTTACTAGTTTGTTGTTGACCTGTTCTCTTTCGAGGGTAGTAGAACGACACATTTCGGCTGATGAAATTCAAAGGTTTATATTGAGGCTATAAAAGTGGTTTAACCCACATTATGATATTTTGCTCTAATATACCCCATGTAAAAACATCTTTGCTGCGCCATCTGTTAAAAGATAGTAAAGGTGGCTTACGCCACTTTTGAATTAAAAGTTATTTAAACAATGTAAAAAGTGGGTTACACCACTTTTACGCACAATTGTACGTACAGCCACACATCAAAGTATACAAAACTGTCAAATTTCTTCAATCGACGATCATCTTATTGTCGACACATTAGGTTGAATATCAATTGAGGTAATTTGGCAGGTTGTGGTAACCTGATATGTGGCTGACTGTACTGAATGGTTGGTTTTTAATATAGTATTTTAAGTGTTACTATGTTACCTCGTTTGATAGTGTTAATTGTAGAGAAATATTCACACACATTATATGAACTAATTTTAACCGCTAACCTCATTATTTGTGAATCAAGAACACATATTTATACTAGTAAACAATGATGTCATGATATAATTAAACAATAGCAGAGAAATATGATACAGGAGACCTATTTTTGAATTTTCGCTTCGTCCAAACAAAATTACTTGTTTTGCAAGTCACATCGTCTCGTGAGTCGCACGATTCATAATTTTTGAAATCACTCGCTTAGTGTGTCGCCAATCTTGTCAAAGTATAGTGTTAACTCGTTAATATTTGACGTGTGATTTGACGTAAATGCGACCACTCGCCTAGCGGAAACGAGTGGTTTACACCAATCGTTGCAAATCGCTCATTTTCGAATGATTCAAAAATGCGGATGTCAAAAATCATGCGAGTCACACATTTTTTAGTGACACGACAATTCGAAAATAGGTCTCCTGGTCAGTATTTGCCAATTGCACGCGATCGCCCAGCCTAAGCTAAGCGATTATTTATTCACGACGCGGTACAACTGTCGACACACGAACAGCAATTAGTATTGGTTCATAATGACTTTAAAACGATTTTTAATATCTGCGACAGATTTTTTGTTTGATTTTTTATTGAGCGCTTAGTGAAGTTGTTATTTTCTTGGGTTGTTTGTTTGTTGATTGCACTTTGAAATGGGGGTTTTTTTTAAATTAAAACTCGCTTTTTAATGTGAAGTACTAAAATTTTATCACAGGTTCAGGTGGATTTCGATGAAGTGTTCTGTATGGACTATGTATCTGAGTGATGTATGAACTTGAACAAAGATTTTTTTTATTTCTATTTCAACCTTCCACGTACCGGGTAGCTGTGTGCCTAGCCCGTACTAGCAGAATAAATGTATTATAATAATCACGAAAAGAAGTTTGAAAAATAGTGCTCCGTTTCGCTTCCGTTGGTCTGCCTTCTCTGTCTAAAGGTTCCGAAGGGCAGATTCAGTCGCTTCATGGTAATTACCAGACTCACCATTAGAGATGGGATTCTACCCGGGTAAATTCCCAACTGTGGGTATTTACCCGGGTAAATTCCCTGAAAGCACCCGATCGGGTAAATATGAGGGTATTTTCATTTTAGTGATTGTTTTGAATATAATTTAATCCCAGTGATCTCCTATTGTATCTAAACCCGCTAAACATCGTTTGTCCAATAAACTGTGTCTGTAAAAAAGGTACAACTTTCGAGATATTATAGAGTAATTGTTTCCAGAGCTTGCTGACTAAGCTGAAAACAGAAAATGGCAGGATCGTCTCGTCACGCCATGAGCTCTTGGCCGAGATTGAAAACTTTTATCACCCAAGCCGTTGATAAAAGAGCCAAATTAACCCGGCACTACACCGAAGATATCCCGGACGTCAACCTGTACGAGATCAGCATAGCTCTCAAACAGCTTAAGAACGGCAAGGCACCGGGTGAAATGAAATGAAATGAAATGAAAATGAAATGAAATGAAATGAATGAAATGAAATGAAATGAAGTTTATTGTATATATAATTTAGGTACATAATTAGCAGTTGCATTTGCTTTAGCGGAAATACCAGCTAAATTTTACCCTTTCAGGTGTATATACATTTGATACATTACAATTTACGCAGGAATAATACTATGTCAACAAAACTCAATTAAAATATCTAAATTACATTTAAAACATTACAAATTGAGAATAATATTAATGTCAACAAAATTTTATAACAACTAAAAATTAATTATTCTTGTGCTCTAGAAAATCTTTCACACTGTAATAACAATTTTCCAATAGCCATGCCTTAACACGTTTTTTGAACATGTTTACATTCATATCGGTTTCTTTAAAGTAATCCGGTAACTTGTTATATATATCAATACACATTATAAAAGAATTTCTTGAAGACAATGTCAATTTTACTGGGGGTCTAAACAATTTGTACAAATATTGTGACCGAATTCGCCTGTGAGTTACATCACGCTTATTCTCAAAAAGGTATTTATGTTTATATACAAATAGACATATTTCATATATATACAAACAAGGCAATGGGAGTATACTATATTTTTTAAATAGTGGTTGGCACGAATCCGTTTTCTTAATAGCAAAAATAGCCCGAATACACCTTTTTTGTATTATAAATAGGTTTTGTAAATCTACAGAATTTCCCCATAGTACAATTCCATATCGCAATATGGAGTCCACATAACCATTGTAAGCAGTTATAGCTGCCTGTACTGAGACTAGCCTACTAACTTTCCTTAATGCGTATACAAATCTATTTACTTTACTGCACAATTTTTTTATGTGATTATTCCAACTGCAATGACAATCTATATTTAGGCCTAGGAAATTTGTTTCGGATACTTCCTCCAAGTATTCACCATTATGTGAAATATTTAAGTTATGAACGTGACCTCGCGTTGTTCTAAATTGTATATATTTTGTTTTATTTATATTAATTTTAAGGTTATTTTGAGCTAGCCAAGCTATTGTCTGAGATAGTGTTCTATTTATATCGTCATTATAACTACGTAAGTCATTGCTTTTTATAATCAAGCTAGTATCATCTGCAAACAGTATACACTCGTGAGATACATGTTTTGGCAAGTCATTTATGTACAATAAAATAGTAAAGGTCCTAATATACTACCCTGGGGCACACCAAAGTTATTGTGTGCATATGATGACGTTCGCTCAATAACTGAATTTGTCTTTGGGCAATAGCTTTTTATCTGAACACACTGTTCTCTATTATATAAATATGATTTTATCCATTCTATAGCAGGACCGCGTATACCATACTTAGATAATTTTAGAATCAAAAGTTCATGAGACACAAAATCGAAAGCTTTGCTCATGTCTAGAAACAAGACAGTCACCGGCACCTTCTCATCTATACAGTTTATGACGTTTTTCATTAATTTGAAAGTGGCTAGTGAAGTACTTCTATTCTTTCGAAAACCATGCTGCTCTTCTGTTATTACATTATTTTATCCAAAAACTTAATGAACCGGTTGTATATAATTTTTTTCTAATATTTTGGAAAAAATAGGTATAAGAGTAATTGGCCTATAGTTGTCAATTTTACTCTTGTCATCTTTTTTAAATAACGGCTTTACAATCGATTTTTTCAGCAATTCTGGAAAAATACCTTGAGACAATGACAAGTTTATGGCATGTAAAATGGTTCCGCTATTATTGATATGACATCTTTTACTACATCCGTCCTTACATCATCATATCCTACAGAGTGTGAATTTTTCAGCTCTCTGGTGATTTTTAAAAGTTCCTGAACTCCTACTGGATTTAAGAAAATACTTGATTCTACATTATTTATATTTAATTCATTTGGTAATGTCAAACTTGGTGAACAATTATCTTTAACTATGTCTATAAAGTAATTGTTAAACGTCTCACAGATTAATTGGGGATCAGTGATATCTTTATTGTCAATAGTTAAGTTATCTATAATTTTATTAATGCAATCTGATGTAGTGTATTTTTTAATAACTTCCCAGACAGCTTTACAAGTATTATCGGTACTAGCTATATACTTCATATTTGCTGATTTTTGTAGAGATAGAATGCATTTTTTTAAAATTGTTGAATATTTTTTATACTTACTTCTGTACGATTTACAGTGCCTACTTTTAAGATATAACCCCCGCTTAATAAAGCACGATTTTTTTATACCTTTGCTTAAGTATTTTGAATTAATTTTTTTGTTCGACATTTTTATTTTTATTAATGGGAAACATAGTTTGTAGAAAAGAATGAATAAACTATAAAAAGAGGAAAATGCACATGAAGCATTACATTGATCAAATACATCTTTAAATTTGAGAGATGACAAGCATTTTTTAAATTTAATCTGATTTTCATGGCTATAATCCCTCCTATACTCATACCACCATTTGATGGGAGGAGGGTGACGTTTCTTTATAGGCATGTGAAATGATTGAGCCGTATGATCTGATAACCCCAAATCATGAATGACAGCTTGACCATCATCAATGTTAGTGAAAATATGATCTATACAAGTATTGGATTTTGCTGAAATTCTGGTTGGGCCTGTAATAGCAGCATGCAAGTTATAAGTTTCAAGCATTCTTATCAACTCCGACGAAATTTTTGTAGATTTCATAGTGTCAATGTTAAGATCACCACATATAATATATTTTTTCCTTTTGTGTAGACAAAATCCGTCTAAAACATCATTTAATTTTTTGAAAAATATTGAAGACGTTGAGGATGGGGTTTGTTGGTATAGATGCATATAATCACTAATCCATATTTAATCACCTCTATGCCACAACATTCAAAGCCATAAGGTTCTGAATATTTTCTAATTCCCTTAAGATATTGAACTCTAGATTTTTTCGAACTAAAATGGCTACACCTCCCCTATTAGAATTTTTCCTAGAATAAGAAGCAGCAACTTTGAAATTTTTTAATTTTAAATTAAATTCAGATCCTCGCATGATATTGGTTTCACTCGTACAAACTATATCTAGATAAGTACCATTTAATTCGAGGTCTGATATTGCACAGTAAAGTTCCACCTGCTTATTAAGCACTCCCGCGATATTTTGGTGTAAAATACCTAAACTCTTATTACACTGAGTGGCGTCGAAAACATTTTCCTGCATTCGGGATATGTATGGCTTCAGGACGGTCGTCTTTTTCGCCCAATACTTTCATAGTACAGTTATTTTCTCCTAGGTTCCATTTGTAATTAATTGAATTTTTTTGTGTACAAAGCGAAATATCACATTCAGACCATAGTTATTTAGTGTGCCATGACGCTGGTGAAACATTGATTTATTATATTTCAAATTCTTGTTCGAGGTCAATCAAAAATGCATATTCATGAGTCATTATGTCAAAATACAATAAATTATTAAATATTTCCACTCTCCAATTAAACAAGTCAACGTATTTACTAACCTTGTAAGTAGGCAAACAAATTAGAATATTAGTATAATCAATTTTTTTTAAGTGTTTCTCTTAAATGAGTGATCAACTCGTAATAATCTGTTTGTAGTATTAAAATCTTCCTCACCTATGAGTATAATACAGTGATCGTTTTTAGTGAAGTTTTTAAGTTTATTATCAATTCCCTCAATGAGTTGCTTCAATCCCCTATCAGGCATAAGGTAGTGGCATACATCTCCTTGAAAGTTATTTAGAGCTATTGATGTCGTTTTATTATACATATTTGTACTTATTAAACATATTTTATGCGTATGTTGCAGTTGTTGGGGAACTGCATTCGTTTTTTCTTTTTGCATCTTTTGAGGCTTGGTTTGGATGGAGATTCTGCTGATTTTGCTGACATTTTGGCATTAAGATTATCCAGTGATGTTTCCATATCTTGTAAAGAGAGAGACGACGGTGATGATTTTTTCGTTGAGACTTGTTGCTCTTTTTACCGGTTGTAATTTTGACACCATCACCTTTTCCTGACGGCGTTGTCAATCGTTTATTCGAACTTGTTGGAGTAGACTGATAAATACGTGTCAAATTATTTATTTTGGCATCTCTTTTAGATACTAGTTTTTTTTAAGGCATAATTTTCAGTTAGTAATCTTTCAATTTCATTATCTGCACTCTCCAATTTTGTTTCTAGTGTTGCTATTTTGATTTAAGATCCTCTATTTCTTCCCAGTTGTGATGTGTTATTTTCAGGACAGCTTCGGTTTATGAGGGAGTCACCAGTGTGAACTGTAGTATCTATTATTGTATCTATACTGTCAGCAATTGATAAAGAGGGCGTGTTGCTTACAGGTTTTTTTTCGCAACGTAACATTTGTTGTTGGAATTTTACCCGTTAATGGTGATTCTCGTTCTGGGTTGTTTTTATTTTGCGTTTTAATACAGTTTGTGCACCTCCAGTTTTTTTTATTTTCGGATGTCATCAATAATAATCGCTTTATCGAAACATTAGCGCATCAGCATGACATTTCTTTTTACATACAGAGCAGGTCAAAAGATCTCTATTATTAATAATCTTGTTACAATATTTACAAGACATATCGTATTTCTGTACTTGTCAAATATTTACTCAATATGTTCACTAATGCGCTTCTATCCTCTGAGCGACAATAATCCACTTAAATGACAGTGTCGTATCTTGCGCCTTACTTGTTCTATACCGGTCAGCACGGCGCATGCGCGGCGACCGTCACGGCGAGTTTGTAGTTGACGTGCGCGCGCTATCTTGAGCACTATGCGCTTACGCGAAGGCTGAGATTTACCTGCGTAGGAGCGTCGATCCGAGTGCCGAGCGTAATGGCGGCGAGCCGGCAACAGCATCGATTATGAATCACTGAGTTTGCTTAAATGTTGTTGTTTTCTTCTTTAAGTAACAAATTTATCGTTCAATTGTTGTATTTAACACTAATTATATGAATGGTAGTAAAATATTTTCAAATAGTACGTTTTAGAACCACTTTTTGGATTATTTTACGGAGACCTCTTGTTTACATTGTTTAACGCACGTCATCGCGTCAAAGAATCGCGTCAAAGAAAGTGATGACGGAGTCACAGCGGAACTTCTGAAAGCAGGTGGACGAACGGTCCTAAAAGCCCTTCAGACGCTATTTACTTCGTCATCATCGAGGAAATGACGCCCAAAGCGTGGCATACTGGCGTGGTGAGGCTTTTCTTCAAAAAGGGAGATAAATTTCAATTGAAGAACTACAGGCCCATCACGCTGCTGAGTCACATATACAAGCTGTTTTCGAGAGTTATGACAAACCGTCTCGCACGTAGGTTTGACGACTTTCAGACTCCCAAACAATTCGGATTCCGGAAAGGCTTGAGCAGCATAGACCACATTCATACGCTGCGGCAGGTTGTACCGAAGACCGAGGAGTACAATCTGCCATTGTGCTTAGCGTTTGTGGACTATGAGAAAGCTTGAGATGATGATTGATTCTGTCGAGATTTGGGCCGTGATACAGTCTCTCCAAAGGTGCATAGACTACCGGTACATACAAGTTTTGCAGTCCCTGTACGCAAACGCCTCCATGTCAGTCCGTCTTCAGGACCAGAAGTCTAAGCCTATATACCACGAGGCGAGGCGAGGGTGACGTCATATCGCCGAAACTGTTCACAACTTTGTTGGAGGACGTTTTTAAGGTTCTGGAATGGGATGAACTTGGCATCAATATGAATGGCGAGTACATGACGCACCTTCGATTTGCCGATGATATCGTAGTCATGGCTGAAACCTTGGAAGACCTAAGCAGAATGATAGACAACCTCAGTAGAGTCTCTCAACAAGTGGGTCTCAAAATGAACATGGACAAGACGAAAGTCATGTTGAACTCTCATGTCGTACCCACTGCTGTAAAAGTTGGAAGCTCTATACTGGAAGTTGTGCAACTTGGTAAGTCCAACTTCCAGAAAGAGGTCCATCGGCGAATCAAACTCGGCTGGGCAGCGGTCGGGAAGCTACGCAGCATATTTTCGGCCCATTTACCACAGTGTCTGAAGACGAAAGTCTTTAATGCGTGCGTATTGCCAGTGATGACATACGGAACTGAAACGTGGCCGCTTACAATAGGCCGCTTAAGAAGGCTCAAAGACACTCAGAGGGCAATGGAGAGGGCTATGCTCGGAATCTCCTTGCGTGATCGTGACAGAAATGATGAGATCCGCAGGAGATCTAAGGTCACAGACATAGCCCAAAGAATTGCGTGGCTGAAGTGGCAATGGGCAGGGCAGATTGCGAGGAGAACAGACGGCCGTCGGGGTGGAAAGGTCCTTGAGTGGAGGCCTGCACGTGGCCACGTGCAGGAGGCCGCAGCCGTGGCAGGCCTCCCACCAGGTGGACCGACGATCTGGTGAAGGTCGCGAGAGTCTCTTGTATGCGGGTGGCACAGGACCGATCTGTGTGGAGAACTTTGGGGGAGGCCTCTATGCCCAGCAGTGGACGTCTATTGGCTGAAATGATGATGATGAATTGTTTCCAAGAAAAAAAGTTTTGAGGGATGAACACCGTCGCCCGCGCAGCTACTGTGTATTTCGCGTCGCTACCCCCGCCAATTCCGCGTTACCATTCCCGCGCGTCGTGTCGCCACCCCCGCGCGTCCCGCATTTCCACCCCCGTCCGTCCGCGCGTGGCGAAACAAAGGATTGAGCAGCAGTCGTGTCTCGACATCGTATGAAACGCACCTGTGTCTTTGCTTTGTTTTGAATTTGATAGACGACGACTTGGATAGTGTGTTTTTTACGGAATTCTGGACTATTTCGTTATTAAAAGACGTTACTACTTTTTTGTTTTTGGTTTAAAATGTTACTATCGACCAGTTTAATGTTTGGATTTTCGATTGATGCAACAAAGACGAAACTACCCAGCATTCGGGAATTTACCCGGGTAAATACCCGATATTTACCCAAATGGGAATTTACCCGGGTTTTTACCTTTTGGGTATTTACCCGTCGCCCATCTCTACTCACCATCCAGATAATGGTTCAAGCGCACCTTGGGCTCCAAAGATTACTTTGGGCGCAACCGGGAAGGCCATTCTAGTATTTGATGAGACATACTACCAAGTCTACGAATTGTATTGATGTAGCTAACCGTAGCGTAAGCGCAGCTCTGCTACGATTTGCTACGATTGTGTTTGCTACGAATACTACGAAACTTCGTAGCATTCTGCTTTCTCAGAGTTTGTGGTAACGATCTCTTCAATTTTGGTATTATCGTAGTTTCATTAATGCATCATTCATTTTAGCCAATAGACGTCTACAGCTGGACATAGGCCTATTTTTTTCGTAGTTTACTTACCAATAATATCAATTAAGTGAAGATATTATTATTCATATTTACTGCACTACAAATCATTTGTTAACAAACCGATGTTCTTACCTGGAACAAAAAAAAATACAAATTAATATTATTACTTTTAAAAAGTGTTAAAAATAAGAAGGTACTATATTTAACAAAAATGAGGCGTCAATTAGAACTCCTAACAATTACGGTGATGGTTAAAATTAAAGGACCATTATTATTTTATTGTATAATAATTATCTTAGATAGTGGCCCGCCCTCACTTCGCTTCGGGACCGTAATTCAGAAATGAACCAATAGATGGCGCTGTGTCCAATTCATCGCGCAAGCGTTTCGTGTTTTCGGTTTATGTATAAGCCTTGTCGTTTTCTATAAAGTTATCTCTTTATAAATAGTATATATTCGTCTATCTAGAATACGTAGCTATACTTGAACATAAACACTCGAGCATAAACATTTGCCAGTGATAATTTATTCTAGAACATTCTTAACAACGCCCGACTTGTTAACTAGTTAGAATAAAGTTGCGATTTTTCTCCTCGCTGTAAAACTTGGTTCGGTGCCATTTGAATTGTAGAGGTACTCAAGTTTCTTTTGAAAAAATTTTTAGAACAGTAAGTTTTACAATCATTAAAAGATTAGATTTAATCATTTTTATTTATTTATGATTCCAAAATTGGTGATAATTTTATGCTACACTAGCTGTTGCCCGCGACTTCGTCCGCGTGGAATAGTATCTTTGGTAGCATTTTTCATTATTTAATTATTTTCCCCTTTTTAATCCTTTACAAACCCCTTTTCGCAATATAAAGTTGCCTATGTTCTTTCTCAGGATCTAGACCAGCTGTGGCCTTAGCATCGCCTTACCATTGCTATCGAAAACTATCGCTTCGTCTCTTTCATTGAGATGCATTTGAAAGAGACACAGCAATAGTTTTCGATAGCGAGGGTAGTATTTCAAACTCATGGTAAAGCCACTGTAAACCTATTCAAATCCGTTCAGTAGTTTTGGCGAGAAAGAGTAAAACTATGGAATGAACTGTCACCAGCGGTATTTCCAAACCGATACGACCTACAAACCTTCAAAAAGCGAGCGTATTCCTTCTTAAAAGGTCGGCAGCGCATTTGCGACTCCTCTGGTGTTGCGGGTGTCCATGGGCGGCGGTAATCACTTACCATCAGGTGAACCGTCTGTTCGTCTGCCCCCTATCTTATATAAAAAAAAACAGATACACAGACAGAGTTACTTTCGCATTTTGTAATATTAAGTTAGGATTTTATTCCGAAGCCATGTGATTAACGAACGCCGGCGGTAACACGTGATCAAGATAAGAAATTGAAGGTCACATCGGACCAAATCCCACGGGATAAAGGTACTTCTACATTTTTATTTCCTCAATATCATCATTGAGAACACACGACTCTGTAATTTGTTTCCGCTTTGCTTTAGTGAAAACTAAAATGGAAAAAATCGCCCATTGCTCTAGTGGTTTTTAGTACCGGTCCGTGATCTTGGGGTTCTGGATTCAAATCCCGAGTTGGGTAAAAAATATGTTTCGATTTTTAATATAAACCTAGCTAGGTTTTGTGATCACCAATCCGCGTTAGGCAAACGTGGTGATTAAGCCTTATCACCATTCATAGTAGCGATGCCTTGATTTTTATGATGGAGGCCTTTGCCCCGCAGTGGGACAGTTGACAGTATATAGGCTGATACTTTACTTTATGGGAAACGCAGTGTAACAGCAACTGCCTAAAAATGGCCCAAAATTAGCACCACAAATCCATCGAACATAACTCAAGCGAACTACAACCCGAAACTATTGGTTGGGGAAAACTCGTCGTAGGACGCAATTATTTCCCGGGACGGAGAATGTTCGGCCTCGTAATTACGTGACGGGCGAGATAGCTCCAAGGATACTTCGTAGGTTTTTTTATTAAAGTGTTGTATCATCTTTTGAACTATGCCATGTGTTTCTTTGATTACTACTCATCTGAAAGTGTCATTTCCAACCAATAATGTAACCAAGTGTACACCTCGTGGTTAAAGGGATGTAAATGATGTCATGATCATTTCCATCCGTTTAACCCATAAAAAAGGTTTTAAAAAGGTATCCACTGAGCATGTACACTTGATAAGCAATAAACGATTTTTGACATGGATTACCGGAGTAGGCCATTGCGATGCTGATTTTCAGTGGTCACCACCACAAGTGAATGAGGAGACCGCTAAAATTACAAATAGTATTATATACTATTCAACATCAGCTAGATCCGACTTCCTGTGTTATTTATATTAGTCTTTATTATTAAGCTTCACAATTTCAAATCAAGGTGTCCACTCAACAAAAAAGGTCAGAGCGATACCTAATCTTCGTGAGGCAAAACACCGACCAATCGCCCAATCTCTGACCGTGTATCAATTTATCAAAGGCACGGTTGTTTTGCGACCCATAAAATGAAATCCGAATCAAGAAAAATTTTGCAACATTAAAAACTGTTTACGTAAACGCAAATGCTTGTGACAGAAAAAACGTTTCCGATCTTCAAGTCCCATAAATTAAGTCAGCAAGGAATAAAGTTGAGAACTCGTTGCGAAACAAGAAAGGGTTACGTCCATTTGTCATGCGATGATTAATGTTGAATATTGTTTTTTGATGACCCGAGGTTGTTTCTGATCGTAATTACAGCTTGACGTGTAATTAGCGAGACCTTGAGGCGGAGAAACGTGTAAGTATTAGAAACGTTACTAGACATGTTTCTGAAACGTATGTCTTAGAAACACACCTAACTAGCTGTCTAGTTACATGTCTATACATGTTTCTAATAGGTACTTATACGTTTCTCCTTTTTGTGAAACTATGTATTATTATTATTTTATTGGATACCTTGTTATAAGACTACTGACTGCCTCAGTCGGTTGTGGGTTGCACTTTAAGTTGACGGCCGCGCTTGGTCTCCCGGATTCAGACCCCGGGTCGGACCAAAATTTAAACCTGAGTTTTTCTGTTAAGAAAATCGTAATATTTTGACTAACTCACCCACTTACCGAAAAATTGCTTTCGCAAAACCATAATATCTAATGGCAGACAAATAAAAATCTGTATGCATAAAATGGAAATTACCCAAAAAACAATTTTTTACTATACCAATTTCTAAGCTTGACAATTTATAAAGTTCATACTAATTGAACCACTATTCTTATTTAGAAACTCTCCCAGTTTGGCACTTGCAAGCCAAAATTTTTCTCATTGCTAGCCTTATTTTTTAAAATGAAGACAGTTGTCTTATTTCAGTCTTGTTCAGTAGATAGTGTGTCAACTAAATTCACAATATTGAAAAAGCGGTGTGTTCCACTTGCAGTAATTCATGCAGGCACGATAATGCTCCTGCTAAATGACGGGGTACATTTCATACAAGCGTTTCCGCACCATAATTGGCATTTGGTCCAAAATATGAGCTCATGGATATTAAGTTACAACATGTAAAGAATGGGGGCTGTCGCGCGTGAAAACCTTTTAAATAGATTTAACTAATTAGGCTGGCGCAGCGACCCAAAGTGAGTCTTGGCCTCTGATAATAAAAGCCTCCATCCAGAACTGTCTTACGCCACCTCCAGCCAGTCATCAGTCTGAGAGTCCTCGCAAATTTTTATCTACTTCATCCCTCCATATACAAGATACCGCTATCTTGGTCGGCCTGACCTTCGGCTATTGGGCCGTCCCTCCATCCTCTTAAATTAAATAGAAAAACTATAAATTACTAAAACGGGAATTAACGCGACGTTTATTTTTAAGTACATTGTATGTACTTACTGCTTGACGTTTCGGCTACGTTGCAGCAGCCGTGGTCTCAAGCGAACGAGTGGTCAGTTCGCTTGTCAGTCTAATGGTTTAAGTACTGAACCGTGATCTCGGGGTCCCGGGTTCGATTCCCGGGTCGAGAAAAAGTATGTTTCGATTTTTTCGGACATACCTCAGGCTTGTGATCACCAATCCGCATTTTTATGTGATTGGTAGCAGACGAGCAGACGGATCACCTGATGGTAAGCAATTGCCGCCGCTCATGGACACTTGCAACATCAGTGGAGTTGCTTGCATTAGACAAGCGTGGTGATTAAGCCTTATCCCATTATAGTAGCGATGACTTTCTATGATGGAGATCTTTGCCCTGCAGTGGGACAGTATATGGGCTGATACTTTACTTTTTTACTTAAAGTTCTATTTTTGAAAATTCGCAGGTATCGTTAAATTTGTATATTTCTTCAAAATCTCTCTTACTCTCTCCATCTCATAACTTGGAGTGCAGACGCGGAATGAAAAATAACTTTGTCGTGTAACAATTATAAGCGCATTGCAGTGTTATTCATGTTGGTGAATAATTTACGAGGCTGTCTGTGGCACTCGGCTTTTTTGCCGTGATACATGGTTAAATTAAGGCTGGATTAAGTTAAAATGGAGCTCGATTAATTAATGCCATCTTGAAGATAAATGGAAAGAAACGAAGGATTTGGCTGACGTACGTTTAATGATTAATTGCGGCGGAAAGTACTGAGGCAATTTTACGTTTTTTTCTCTCTTTTGCTTGAGAAATGAAAGAACCAAATGTGTTTGACAGTATTTGTGAGTTAATTGAAAACGAGTCCCCTTCCCCCTGGATTGGACCAGTAACCTCACCCACTCGGTGAAATATAGCGCAGGCGCTGCTTTACGCAGATCTACTGCGGCCAAGGTATCATCACATCATTAATGCCGAAACTTTACTTTCCCACGATCATTGCTCAATCAGCCCTATAAAGATAATATCGGTAAATGCTAACCTAATATTCTATACTATTTATAAAAAGGGTAAATTCTTGAAACATTAACAAGATTTAGGTAACCTGAAAAGACACTTGCGTGATGTAATCAACGCCCAGTGCCATCTATTGGTACGATTAAGAAATAGAGAAATTAAGTCTCGAAGCAATGTGAGGGCAGACTATTAGTATCTTATCTTTTATACTACATCCATACTCCTACTAATATTATAAATGCGAAAGTAACTCTGTCTGTCTGTCTGTCTGTCTGTCTGTCTGTCTGTCTGTCTGTCTGTCTGTCTGTCTGTCTGTCTGTCTGTTACTCTTTCACGCCAAAACTACTCAACGTATTTAAATGAAATTTGGTATACAGATAATCTAGACCCTGAGAAAGAACATAGGCTACTTTTTATTGCGAAAAGGGGGTTGTAAGGGGTTGAAAGGGGGAAAAAAGTTACTTTTCCACGCGGACGAAGTCGCGGGCGGCCGCTAGTTATTTATAAACCAATAACTTCTTTAGACAAAGAATATGTAATCCGAAAAGACAAAACACTATTGCGCCACCTTCTTTTTTTATGTGATAAGTGGCAGACGAGCAGACGGATCACCTGATGGTAAGCAATGGCCGCTGCCCATAGACAATTGAAACACAAGTAGAGTCACTAAGTGCGCTGCCAACCTTTAACCCCCATTCCCCCAATAGGGCCTCCGCCACCTATTGGCAAAGATTGAAACTAATATCTAAACTTAATTCCCGAAACGAATCAAGGGAGTCCCAAATAGAGTAGTTTAAACCCTCGTCCTACACAAATCTCTCAATCATCACTCATCCACTTGTTTACAAAAAAAACTCCATTAATACCAACTATGCCTCATTCACAACAAGTTCAAAAAAGCACTTAAAAACGGTGAATACGCAAAATAACATAACCGAATTAGTTAAACGATGAATAGCGCGGGCGTTAAGTAGGATCCCATTATCGAAAGTAAACATTTCATTGTCCTGCATTGTGGGGATTACCGGCTGGAACGCGAAACAAACGGCCATTGTTACGCTAATGCTCTGTATTATTGGACTGGGCGGCGCCTTATGGCTGTTTTTGGGATATCCGGCAAATAAAATCATGAAAAAATAAAGTCCTTTTCGGAAAGCCGACGTGATCCGGTGACTCCTCTGGTATATTACTTACTTACTACGCTGGCTCAGCGACCTGAAGTGGATCTTGGCCTCCGACACGAGAATTCGCCACTCCGCTCTATTCTCAGCCACCTTTTGCCAATCCGGCTTTTGAAGGTGACCAAGATCCTTCTTGACCTTGAATCTGGGGCGCCCCACTGGGCGCTTCCCGGTAGATCGACCCAGGTAAGCTCGCTTGGCCGCACGATCTGACTCCATTCTCTCTAAGTGACCGAGCCAGCGCAGCCTTGCTGACTTTGTCTCGCCCATTATATTTGGTTCGGCCACAAGCTTTTCGATTTCGGCGTTTTTCCTTAGCCTCCAGGTCCCGTCGTCGCATTTGGTCGGCCCTAGGATTTTCCGGAACACCTTCCTTTCTGCCACTAGCAGTTTCTCCTCCTCTTTGAGTGTAAGTGTCCAAGTTTCGCAACCGTACATCAAGACCGGTTTAATTACGGTATATTATTAAATAATAAATAAATAAATTGAGACACCATCACATACATTGTCCTGGCCCCAAACTAAGGTTTTCCCTTGTACTATGGAAACCAAAAACAACGAAGGAACCACAAACACCCAGACCCAACACAAATATCTGTTTCATCAACAGACATTTGTGTTGATACGGGAATCGAACCCGCGACCCTTACGTCTCAACCGGCGCTCAAGTCATTGCGCTAAATGAGTCGTCAATAATAATAATAGATTCACACAACATCTCATACATTGACCTGACTCCTGAAGATTCATTTTTTTTATGAAAGAGGAAGGCGAACGAGCAAGCGGGTCACCTAATGGTAAGATGGTAAGTGAACACTGCCGCCCATACACATCTTCTACACCAGAAGGAGTTCAGATGCGTTGCCCTTATGAAGGAACAGGCTCGTTTCTTGAACTATTATGACCAAAAAAAGCTTAATCGCTTACCCCCAATATTATAAAAAACTGTTTTCAAACGGTTTGGAGTAGAACAACTCAGCGTCATCCAAATCCTTCACTTTGGAGCCTGGACCACAAAATAATTACACACAGAAGGAAGACTCAGCCTGATTTTTAATTTAGAAGAGTTCGTTGACATATGCAAGGGTTGTTGCCTGGCATAAGTACATAAGCGCCCGGCCTCTACCACAGACCTCGATAGTTCGACAATCTTATGCCATAGGCTAGGATTAATGTGGTCGAAAAGGCGTATTTCCCCGTTAGTGCGCATGCATGAGTACATGACACGTTTTGAGCTCTTAGTGGGCAGTCTACTTTCTGTGTGTAATTATTTTGTGCCTGGACTACGCTTATAATATTTTTTGACGTAACATTTCATGTCATTTGACGAAACCCAGCGGAGGCGCTAATAATAAGTTTATTTTCAAAGGAATCTTTTAAAGCAATAGCAAAGATTTTCAAAAATTATTTAGTACCTACGCATCCCTTCATCCCAGTGTAAATAAATCACCTCATCATAAATGCTCACACATCATAAATGCGTTAACCTATAATACTTATCCGTTTCCATAATAGTTAGTCAGTTACCAATTGATACTTTCAGTTGTTTATCGATTCATCGCTGACTCCATCATTCAATTCAAAATTAACAAGCGATTTTGGTACTCGGCTGTTTCTTGTATGCAATCGTTCACTTAAATGGGTTCCTTTTGATAGACGAAATTAACGCAGAAAACTGGAAAACCGTTCGCTTACCGCGCTAATAAAGGCTATTGTAGTCCGACCCAGTTTGGAGACCGATTATAAATAACAGAACCAAACTGTGGCATCGTTTTGTGGAGTTTTGTGTATCGGGAACCAATGCAAGCTCGGAATCACAGTTGTTTGATACTTTTGGGAGGTTTATATTAGGAAACTAGTGGCCCGCCCTCACTTCGTTTCGGGACCAAATTTTGCTTCGCCAATAGATGGCGCTGGGTGTTAGTTAAATCGCGCTAGTGTTTCGTGTTTCCGGGTTCCCTTTATGCCTTGTCGTTTACTGCAGATTAAACCTCTTTATAAATAGTATGTACGGACAGAAGTGCCAACTTACTAAAAGTAAAAAATAAGATTTTTCACTTTTGCCAACTTATGGCACTTCTGACTCTGGCTTGGGGGCAACTAGTCCCAAAAACACTCGTCCCAGGATTTCAAGATTTTAAAGAGACATTTGTAATCATCAAGACCAGGTCGCAGTGGGCTGGCTTTATCTACCGCAGAACTGACAACCGTTGGGGTAAATGAGGAGGAGTGGAGACCGCGTCTTGGTAAACGCGGACGACCTCAGGCCAGATGGACTGACGATCTGCGCAAGAAGGCTGGCTGGAGCTGGATGCGAGTATTTGGAGAGGCATATGTTCAACAGTGGACTGCAACAGGTTGATGATAATGATGATGATGAATCGTCAAGAATTAAGCCTCCATCTTCCTTTAAGGTTGCAAATAAGTTTGCAGACCTAGTGTACCTAGTAGTTAGCAACGTTGATTGCTCACCATCTGGTTGACTTTGAACTCGCTTGTTTGTCCTATTTGCATAAAACAACAATAAACTCACAACACACGGCACCCCTCTTCCTGGTTTTGTGTTGGGTTTAAAACAGTATCCGATAAACACCTTGTTTTATAAATATCAACACGTCGACTTCACACATACCGCCTCGAAATCACATTAACGTCACCCAAAGCAAGTTAAGGGCCTTCGAGACCCGGGTAGGGTTTCCCGACGAATTTCAATTGTAATCAAATATGTCGCCGCTACAGTCTGAGTAAACAAGATAAAGCCGTGTGGAAGCGTGCAAACGTGTAATTCTCGGCTTTGACAACCCTGGGCGCAAGTGATGGACGGCCGCGGGAAGCAAGCCTTAAGTTGTGGGGTCACCTCTGTTATATCTATGCCATATCCTCGTCGCCAAATGTTATAACATCCTTCTTCACGTATAGTAGAAACGTAGATCGCGCGAGCGAATGCGGGCGCAGTAGCCAAGAATTTTTTTTTGTTCATTCGTGTGAAAAGCGTTCTGTATCGCGAATTTGACGACTTCTTGGTACAAGTGGCAAGTGGGGTGAATGACCTTTATTGCAAGTTTATCTGGCATGAACTATAGTAGATATGTAACATTGGTCTTCCAAACCGAAGTCGAATGATACCGCTATGTCGTATTTTTGTATCGTTCGTCTTGGATGTTCGAAATTCGAAAAAATAATTTCATTCCACTATGAGCAACTGTGGGTGAGGCTAGATAGACTATTTTATGTCATAGGTGACAGACGAGCAGACGGATCACCTGATGGTAAGTGATTACCCCCGTAGACACCCGTAACACAAGTGCGCTGCCAACGTTTAACTCCTCCTCCCGATTGGGCCTCTGGCACCGCCACAAAAGCAACGTAAGCTCTGTTTCACGTTGGTCTTCTGTGAGGACGTCGTATCACTCCGGTTGGGTCAGCTCATTCCTAGCGAAGCGTGGCTCTCCCATGGTAAAATTTAGTAATATAAGCATCAAGCTGGTCTTGCCATCGCCTGCTTGGTCTACCACTCGAACACATTTTGTCAGAATTCCAGTCTCATTTAGTATTTCGAATTTTTCGAACAGAGCTCGTGTTTGTGATCCACTAATTCGCATTAGGCAAGCGTGGTTATTAAGCCTAATCTCATCATGGTAACGATGACTATTTATAGTGGAGGCCTTTGCCCTGCAGTGGGACAGTTTAAAGGCTGATACTTTTATTCCAGTCCGCTCAGAGTCTGTAACTTACATTCCTAATGAGGGATAATCGAGAAAACGCCTTTTCCGAATTCTTTGTTGTGTATCATCAACCGTTGACACTTATTTGATTCTGCTCCAAAAATACTTGCAAATGTATTTAAGGACATCGTTAGGTTGCTTATTACTATTTATAAGAGATGACTTCTATAGGAACAACGACAAGTTTATAGGGCTTTAACCGCAAACATGAAACGCTTGCGCGATGTAATTGAACACAGCGCCATCTATTGGTTCGTCTTGAATTACGGTCCTCGAAGCGAAGTGAGGGCGGGCCACTAGTACCTAATATTTATATACGTAGGGGAAGACTGTCTATATACTTAAGGACACTTTGCCAGATTTTTTACAAAATGATTTTGTAAAAAAGTTCCAGATTTGAAGCTGACACTGAGAATTTCTCAACATACGAACTCAGGTATTAGCTCAACCGATTAATCGAACCCTGGATTCCAAGCGCAGCTGTCACTTTCAAAGTGCTGACAGCGGGTCCCAAAGAAATATAATGTTATTCCTTAGGTTAGGGAGAGTGCACTTGCGCCCTAATATATCTAACGTACGCGGCTGATCGTTAAGATCGGCCGGCAGCTAAATCGGTAAAGGATATTAATACCACTAAGAAGAAATATTGTCTGGCTTAGGCGATAAAATTATGCAAATAATGTAAAATATCGCCGGTGAATAGCGGCTAACCGAAGCTTAAAACCCTGTTGGAGAGAGTAATTGAGTTCATAGGAATTTCTCCTTTGTCATTGTATCCTTACTGGAAAATTGCTGTACAATAGTTACATAATGTTAATGAGTGGTACCTATATGTATTTAAGTATCATTTTGGTGATCCTCTGTTGTCTGATATCTGTAACACAAGTGCTTAAGCTCCAATTTTTATTTTTTGGCATAGCATTTTTTTGCAATTTATACTTAAGTAAATATTGCACTTAAAAAAATTATCGAAGGGGTGGGACTGGAATCCACAACCTTAAGCTTAACCTTAAGCTTTGCTTAAGTTCTAGTGCGGAAAAAGGTCAATTTAGGCATATTGTGTGTTTTTTTTAATGCCCCAAGCCACTTTGAGGAGAAGCAAAATGTATGACATGTCATATACGTTAGGCATAATATATCCTGCTGTTCCTGCCGCTGAAAACATGGTAACCATGAATGATCATTAATAAGAAAAAGAAAGACGCTATTATGGGGTATATTGGCGTCTGCCGGAGTCTCGGGGCGTATAGGGATTTGCAGACCCTACTTAAACCATCTTCCCTATAAGCTTGTATGCCTATTCAATTTACTTAAAAAAGCAGTAAAAACCTCCATTAATACCTAATGCAGAAACTATGTAAGAGCCGTATCGCAATAAATTATGAAAGGCCCAATTGAAAAATTCCCGACCCCGTAGCTCTAAGAACAGCCGAGCCCTAAGTCCCTTCCTTGTCCGGCCTAATCTGCTATACGATTAAGTCCATTAGTTCATATAGATGTGCTCGATATCTGGAAAACTTTGGTCATAATCGACTATAACTTTTCAAAAACGTCTATTTTACCATCAAGTGATCCGTCTGTTCGTCTACTATTAAATAACAAAAAAAAAACATTTACAACGACATTATCGGAATTTATTTCAAAATTAAAACATTTACTTTTACACTTTTCACAATTTTATTATTTGTAAATCGCCTTTGATTTTATGCTTATGCATAAGCCAGCATATTTGTCCGGTATTTTAGTTTAGTACGTTTGTACGTGTAAATATGTTGCTAATGTAGTACATGAATCTTTCATAAACTGGTGAGCGGATATTGTCATTAAAATTGATATTGAACAATGTTATTAATTAATAACCAATTTTAATTAAATTATGCAAAACTTTGTCAATATTGTGTAAACACCGATTGGTTACCTATGTAGGTACAGTCTACGTTTATTGGTTTATGGAGAACATAGATAGTAGTAAAGTAAAGTAGCCTACTTATATACTGTCGGATCACCTGATGGCAAGCGATTGCCGCCGCCTAATGAATACCAGTGGAGCCACAAGTGCGCTGCCAACATTCTTCTAAGCAAACGCATATCATTTTGGACGGCTTCGATCGCGCAGTGGCTAAGGTGTTCGCCCGAAGCGCAAAAGGTCCCGGGTTGGATTCCCGATCAAGTCAATTTAGGAAACTATATCTTCAAAGTTTTCTTGGGTCTGGGTGTTATGGGTTGACGCCCCCAGTTGATTATCGTCATCTGGTACTCATACTCGTAAAACAAGGGTTGCCCTAGTTTGAGACCAGGTTGATTGGTGTGATTGTCTTGCGCATTTATTTATCTTAAACCTAATCGTCACTTTCCGTCAGATGTATCTAGTACGGTGGCCAACACATCAAGTTACTACAATCTGTAAAATTTCTTCAATCGAACCTCACTTTTATGTCAAACGTGTTTGGTTCAATATCAACTGAGGAAATGTCAGATTGTAGTAACTTGATGTGCTGGCCACTGTACATAAGAAAAAACCTCGCGGATGAAACTACGGGGTACTAGCTAACTATAAAGGTCCGAAAAACGGGGAAGCATAGCATCCGATGTAGTACCGTCACAAGGCAAATTTATGGGCTCATCCCCAATCCAAGCCGGTAGTAAGGGATATGCCGGGATTAAGTAGTAAATGAGCCCGGTTTGGACAGGTATTAGCCTGAACCGATGCGCGGACTATGGCGAAATTTAGACCCGGCCAGGGGATCGAACCCGGAACCCACAGAGGAGAACACTGATTAGGAACATCTCATACATTAGTAGGTTAAGCATTTGTGTTACAGATATCAGACAACAGAGGATCACAAATATAATACTTAAATACTCGTACATAAATAACACCCAGACATTGAACAAAACATAAGTGTTCTCACACGTTCGTCCAGGGTGGGGATCGAACCCACGACCTTTGGCGTATGAGGCAGGGTCACTACCAAATGCGCCATCCGATCAGTAACAGAGAACGAGTGACTCAAAGGCCAGGACAATTCTGTGCAGTCCTTTTTTACAGACGAGTAAACGGATCACGTGATGGTAAGCGATTGCCGTTGCCTTTAATACCTGCACCACCAGTGGAGTCACTAAGTGCGCTGCCAACATTTAAACACCCCCGTGTTGGGCCTGCAAATACGGCGCAAGCGCTGTTTTATGCCAGTTTTCTGTGAGGTCGTGGTGTCACTCCGATCAGTCGGTCCATTCTTGCCGAAGCGTGTCTTTCCCATAGACTAAACGTCGCGGGCTGTAGTCGTTTCATAATAATGTCTTTGTAGATTGAGGTAAGGAAGGTAATAGAAATATCACTGAGGGACGATTCTCATGCACTCGACATTGAAGTCGATCAGAATGTAAGTATATCGAGTGCACGAAAATTGTCACTAGTGTGTGTTTAAGATCACACTTGATCATCATTACCTATTTATCCTATATTCAAGACTGCTAAGCAGCCGTAGCCACTAAATTGGACCCCCTCCATTTTCGGAAATAAGAATAGACGGTCAATAAACACAGAAAAGCTGCTGATATTAGAATTGTTCCTATTAGGTTTTTTTACATTGATATCTCAATTACTAATGTACTTTTTCAATCCAAATAAATACTAGAGACACCTGTCTCACTCACTTAATTAAATGAAATAGCCTCAAACAAACAAAAGAAATAATTACCTACGAATAAAATAAAGAAATACAATAGAAGAAACGACCTCTAGACGCCCATTAACTCAGCTTTAAAAATATTTATTAAACCCATGTAGTAGACAAGTATTAATTGAAAATAAAATCCAGCATACAGAATATTGTCTAAGACTACAAGACTATTTTAATGATAAATATTCCTGGACATGTTAATCTATTAGTTTTCATTGATGTAATTGTGTGCGTTTATCTATAATTAAATTTATCATTAAATCTGACCATTATCTCAATGATAAAGAAAAAAATATTGTCATACATAGCAGTCGATTTCCTTAGATTATTCTACATTATTTAGCTCAAATGCAACTCTGTAACTTAGTAACTCCACTGGTGTTGCAAGTGTCCATGGGCGGCGGCAATTGCTTACCATCAGGTGATCCGCCTGCTCGCCTGCTACCTATCACATAAAAAAAATACTATTTGATAAAAGTAGATATCGACGATCCAAACCAGTGGTAGATTATATGTTTTGACATTCATAAGTGTTCTGTAGATATGGTCCTAACTTGAATAAAGTTTTTTTCTATTCCTATTTGTATAGTCCAAAGATAAATACACAAAGAATTAGATAATTACCAACATTATCAACCGCAGATCGTATCTAGTCTTTTGTGCCTGGCCCTAATCCAGCATAAGCCTACAATGGCTCATTACTTAGTGGACACATTTGGCCGCCTATTGTGACGGTGTTTCCTGATTCGTACCACAACGTACCTCATTTGGGCTGCCAATCGATTCCTTTCGCCATAGTATTGTGATCCACTACGAGTATTTGTTCGAAGTGTTTTAGGGTTGAATAAGCGAAAACAAAAGAGGGCTATATTTCGTACCTACGTACTAAAATTATGACTATCAATATCTTCTTCTATACTATTTATAAAGAGATAACTTCTACGATAACGACAAGGCTATAGGTAAAACCGAAAAACACGAAACGCTTGCGCGATGTAATTGGACACCGCGCAATCTATTGCTTTCTTTCTGAATTACGGTCCCGAAGCGAAGTGAGGGCGGGCCACTAGTTATTATTATAATTTTTAAGCTCATTACTTGTACTCACAGTTTGACGTTTCAGCTGCATTACAGCAGCTGTGGTCACAAGCGGACTGGGGATGGTATGGCAAACGTCAAGCTCAAGTACATAATTACGTGCTTAAAAATTAACGTCGTGTTAGTTCCACTCGACATTGAAGTCGGATTAGAATTTAGTATGGACGAATGTATGAAATCTCTAAATTCAACTTTAACACAAGAATTGCCCCTCAGGACGGAGTCGTTCGTTTGAAAGAGACTATTTTGAGAAAAATATAGAATTCGACATTTCATTGACAGCTGTCATAGGTATCAAGCTAAGGTGCTGGAAACAAATAGTTCATGCAGTTTTGAATACATATTTCCGATCAGTTACATTTTCTCTCAGAAATATTCAAAAGACTTTATCCTGCTCTCCTCAGGTACTATGAATTTACATATCCTCTTGGAAAGTAAACCGTAATCCAATCTTCGGTGCGCAAATCAATCGCTGTATCCTTCCAGCAGATGGCTCTTTGAAGGGACAAGTACGGTACGTAGTGTAATACTAGCCTTGAAATATCAACACGTTGATAGCTGTACAAATAGTATGGGAGAAAAAATATTTGTGTTTTCCATTAGGGATGTCGATTTTGTGTTTAAGCTACGAACAGAAGCTATTAGTTTTTTTGATGTGATAGGTGGCAGAATAGGGGTAGGTAAGAAGGTAAGCGATTGCCGCCGCCCATAGACACCTACAACACCAGTAGAGTCTCAAGTTCGCTGCTAACCTTTAACCCTGGTGGCTTATAACGAAGACATCCCGTAACGAATGAGAATATACCTGTCACATTCAAACAAAAGTGCGCACAGCGCGTGTAAAAGAGAGGGGAACTCCGATTCGGTCGTAACGTAAACTTCAAGTTAGGCCCTCTGTTTCTCCCCAATTACTCCGCTACCCTTACTCACTCTACGAAAAAGGCGCTGCTTCACGCCGGTCTTTTTTGAGGCCGTGGTATCACTTCGGTTGAGCCAGCCCAATAATGCGAAAGTAAAGTTCTCCCACGGATAAACGGTCTCACAGTTAGTTGGTCACTAACTCCTTTTAGAAATACAGAAGTATTTTTTTATGCTAGAGGTGATAAACGAGCATTCGGGCCACCTATTTGCAAGAAATCACCGACCATGATCATCGTTGAACATTGTGACTGTATTTTGACTAATTTGAATTTGATTTGTGACAAAAATATAATAAAAATCATTCTCAAACTAAAAAGCCTACTTTCTGATACAACAAATAAAACATTCGACGAGAACGTAACCACTACCCACACTTCTACAACCGATACAGCCAATATTTGTCAGTGATTCAAATACTAGTAGCAAAAAGTTTGCGAGAGCTAGATCACAATGTTGTGTTAGGCTTTGGCGTCATTCAAAGGGAATAGACGCGTACTGTGTAACAAAAATATCACTACATTGACTATAAAAAGCTTTTTTTTTGTTTGTCTGACTGGGCGGATCATAGCGCAGGTTGCTTCAGCCGGCCTGTGAGGTTGAGGTATCCGGTTGAACCAGTCATGCCGAAGCGTGGCTCTCCCATGGACCGCTACTTAATACTCGTATTTATTCAGGGCAGGACTTACGTCCCAAGACTGAGGAACATCATGGGAAAGTACCTAAATACACTTATGTTATGTCGGACTTTTTACTTTATTTTATTTAACAAAAATTGCGTGTGTTTTGGCTCTCGTATTCTAGGAACCACTAGACCTACATCGCCTTGATCTTTGGGTCCCAGGATTGATTCCCGGGTCGAGCAAAAAGTATATTTCGAATTTTTAAGCTGGGGTTTATGATCTCCAATCCAAGAGGTGATTAAGCCTAATCCCATCATAGAGATGACTTGATGTCTATGACGGAGGCATTTGCCCTGCAGCGGGACAGTATATAGGCTGATACTTTATTCTAGGAACGGCCGGGACGTGGAGCTACATAAGTTTTTGTTTGTTCCACAGAACCCTTAAAACGTTGTAAATCCACTTAATTGTTTTTGCAGCGGCGTCGCCGGCAAATGGATGCTCAAACAAGGCGTGGCCTCAACAGAGATCGGGGACTTAGCGCCATCTTGCACCAATCCTACCTTTTATCTACTTACTTTCTTTTATTTGCCTTATTTAAGTCGTTATTGTGAAATGGTTAAACACAATGGAAGATCAAGGAAATTCTGCATTGCAGAGGAATTTCGATTCTATTATGTACCATTTAAAAGATGAAACATAAGATGTTACATAATTTATTAAAGTACGAGTATAAGTACCAGTGGTAGTATATTGTATTCATATTAATAAATAAATAAATAATAATAAATTGAGACAACAACAAATACATTGTCCTGGTCCCAAACTAAGGTTTTCCCTTGTACTATGGAAACCAGAAACAACGAAGGAACCACAAACACCCAGACCCAACACAAATATCTGTTCCATCAACAAACATTTGTGTTGGTGCGGGAATCGAACCCGCGAACCTTGCGTCTCAACCGGCGCACAAACCATTGCGCTAAACGGGTCGTCAAAATATTATAACTAACTATTATCTTATTACTTAACACTGCTTTACTTACCACTTTTTAATTCACTGCATTTTTCCTATTGGAAAAATATTAGCGATATTTCCGCCGAAATTGTAACGAGCAGCATTAAGTAATTGAGTAAACTTTTGTCCAATAAAGATCTAGGTATCTACATACTTATAAAACTGTCAATTAAAGGAATTAAAAAATCAAAAGCAATGTTGTACAACCCTAATAAAAAGGGAGGAAAAAAAACGTGACAAACTGTTACAAACACGTGTGTTCCACTAATTAAAGAACAGCAAAGACCTTTCCTCGACGGCTTTGTTTAAAGTTTCAATTGCGTTTTTAACACAGAAATAGCACTTGGAAGAAACCCTAACTTAACATAATTTTCAAGGTAATTTAGCCAATAAGTGCTGAAACTTACCGCAACTTTTTCAACTCGAAGACAAATGGACATATTCAATTTGAATCCGTGGCTATGTCATAAAAACTTAGTTCCTAAAGAAGATTCTTTAATTACATACTCATGCGGTCGCTCAGCGTCCTTTTACCGTTTATTTGACTATCCGGATGGCGCATTTGGTAGTCACCCTGCGTCATACGACAAAGGACGTGTATTTGATCCCCATCCTGGACAAATAATTCATGTGACAACACTTGTATTTGTTCAGTGTCTAGGCGTTACAACCGAATCGGAGGTACCCTTCCCTTCACACGTGCTTTTGTTTGAATAGGTAGGTACGACATATTCTCATTCGCTATGGGACGGCTAATAACAAGAAACCACGATCAGGTTCCTCTAGGACAACGGAACCCTAAAAAAGCAGTAAAATTTCCTTTCAAAGGCTTTATTATAGTAAAATATGTTAGCTTTTAAATTGTCTATTTCCGTGTCTGAAACACGTGCCCTGTAATTACTTATGTAGGTAAATAGGTACCTTCTACAGGATAGTATATCAGATTCAAAAACATATTCAACCGATACTTTTTATCAAGTAATTTTATTTTACTTTTTAAATCATGGTTTGAAATGATGAAGTCTTTTTAGTATTCATTGATTTATAATATTTTGAAGCTTTAATTAACTTGATTTTTAAAACCGAGTATTAAGGTGAGCCGAAACTGCAATGAAATTTATTACTGTTTGGGTTTAATTAATACTATAGGAATTTATCTCAGAAAAATTGTAAAAAGATTTTTTATTCGAGTGCATTCCAGAGAGTTCCAGAGAGTTATGGAATAAATGTCTTACATTACCCATAATTCAAAAACGTAAAAATGTATATAGCTCCCGACAATTTGTCCTAATGTATACATTTTACTACTCAAGCTCGTTTATTTGATAGCTATCAAAAAAATCAAGTAATTATATCAAATTCATCATTTTGTGGTGGTGATCATCTAATCTAGCTAAGAACACTATAATAGTCGATATTATAACTATCAAACAAAAAAAAAACAAATCTAAATTGGTTTATCCGTTCTCGTAACTCCACAGACAGACACACACACAGACATACAAACTGACAGATACGTCAAACTTATAACACCCAGTTGTTTTTGCATCAGAGGCTAAAAACAGTGGTGTCGCTACGATGCACAGCCTTAAAACAAACTGTACTCCTGAGCTAACAAGGCATGATCGCGTGTCAGCCACGTGGTTTCTACACATAGGCAGTTAAATGTTTATGGGCTACAGAACTACGCCGAAGAAATTTAAAATATTTTTACTGTTCACCATAAACCTTTTATGACGTTGTTCATAATATTGCAAAGCTTTATGTGATTTCAGAGACGTCATTCCATCCTATATAAGGATGTTGGACTATTAAGCCACAAGGATGGGAGCCAAAACGACTGATAGTAAAAGAGAAATTGATAATGTTACTGCCGTATTTGAGATGTAATAACGTGTTTTGATAATGACAAAACCTGGATAA
Source organism: Cnaphalocrocis medinalis (assembly GCA_014851415.1). Classification (NCBI taxonomy): domain Eukaryota; kingdom Metazoa; phylum Arthropoda; class Insecta; order Lepidoptera; family Crambidae; genus Cnaphalocrocis; species Cnaphalocrocis medinalis. The sequence continues at coordinate 16,347,148 of CM026278.1, forward strand.
AAGTTTTTAATTCTGTAAGTAAAATAAAAACTTCCTATGTAGCTACCGATTTCCAGCAAAGAAAAACACAAATTTTAAAAGAGGAATTCAATTTTGATTATTAACGTTAAGTATAGTCAAATATTAAAATATTTACAGAGGTTTCGGAAAATGGATTTCTAATAAGAAAATAACTTAAAAAAAAGCTAAAAAATACTGATAATGAACACGTTAATGGAGGAAGTAAAATTCATTATATAGAGCCTGATTCAAGAGGCCTAGGATAAAAAGCAATTCCAAATTCTAGCAACCAAAGCTATTCGTCTGTTAGTAAGCAGGTAATCAGTATTCTAGGGAGGATAAGACTCAATCAAGCCAGGAATTGGATGGTATTGGACGAATCAATCCTGTTAGAGCAATAATAACACCAATCAACTGGAGTTAAGTCAAAATAAACAAACACACTTACAATAACAAAACAGAAACCAAAATCTTTTGAAAGACATTGCTAATAAATTTCAATCTAATCCAATGAAGAATATGAATTCATAATCATTTTCAATAACCAGTTCCTGTAATGTTTTAAGGCTTTTAAGACAGCATATAAAAGAAAAGATAAGTATACTTAATAAAAACCTCAAAAGGGAAATTGACGGCGTATTTACATTTTGTATTATTAAGAATAACGTCCATGCTTAAATTGGAGGGTTTCAAACGTTTCTTTCCTGTTTCGGAACACTCGTCCAAAGATTATATTCGCTTATTTTTCCTCATTGATTCCATTATTTATCCTAACTCAAAAAACTTATCCAAACACTTACCGTGTTGATTCCTTGCTGTCACTGAACAGCCCCAACTATATAGGCCATTAGTTACGAAATTCGGCAGCGCACTATTAGATATAAACAACATCTACAGGAAAATTATGACTGAGAACAGCTACTGTATCTACGTTATTAACTTCTACATACACTTAAAGTATAGTTTTAGCAAAGGTTTTAGGGGACACGTGAAAATTGTCGTGTTTCCCGGTAGTTCGAGGCAACCGCGCGCGACCTCCCCGTGTCGCAGGCGCCCATCGACTGCCGAGACTGGCCGGCTTCACGGCGTGATACAGACTGCCAAGCTGCAGTATCACCTACGCATGCGTACTGCAACTAGCCTCTAACTTGCAATTCAACTTTGCTCCTAGTCAAACGAGCGAATTTGACATTTATCGCGACGCAATAAGCGCCGGGACGGACTACAACACTCATGCACTTATATCTTGGTGCAAATCTTTTAAAGAAAGTTTAGGGTCGTATTACGGTGTGAGTCGAGTCGGTTTGAGGAAGTCAACAGTTTGAATGAAATGAAAGGCTCAGTCAGGCTTTAACGAGATTCCTCGAGGGTTTTCACAGGGTTTTTTGTGCGCTTGACTTTTTTGGTTGTTTGCCATTTTTGCCAGCTTATTGACACGCCGGATATTAACTGGCGGATCCGTGTTTATCGGCTGTTTGCTTTTTATAGTCGTCACAGTAAATGATATTACTTTTGTGTTTATTTATGAGACATCTACCAATCTACATTTATAAGGCAATTTGAAAAACTGGAAAAGAATTATTTCTAAATAAAATTGAGGCAACATCACATTTGTCCTGTCCTAAGAAAGGAATATGTACGGACACACATATATTTATACAAATGTGTCAAATTTATTAAATCTAAAGTTTAAGAAAACGTATCAGCCTATATAAAGCCACTTTCATATAAATCAAGCCGTGTCGCTACTACGATGGGATTAGACTTAATCACCACGCGTGCCTAATGCATCAATCCGGTGATCAAAAACCCGAGCTATGTTCAATAAATACGAAACGTACTTTTATCTTCTCATGTCTTAATCTGTGTCAAACACGTTCGATTAAATATCAAGGAAATAGGAGGAAATTTTGCAGATTGTAGTCACTCGATGTCAGGCTGTCTATATTAGGGAGACCATAAATTAATGAGCTATCGCAAATACCTAAAGTAGCCAAACATGGGTCAGAGTGGTGAACATTTGGACATACCTATGTCCAGCAGTGGACTGCAAACAGGGTGATGATGGTTTACACTAGTACAATTTATTACGTACGTATAGCCATCAAAGTGTACCAATATGCCAAATTTCTTTAATCAAATCTCATCTTACTGTCATACCTACCTACCCTACTTTTTTTTGGTGACCCAGGTGAAAACCTAATAGATTGTGGTAACATTATGTGTGGCTGACTGTACCATTATTCTACTGTTTCTCTTATAGCAGCACAAGTTACAAATCAGTTTTCAATTTCTATGAAATTGTATCTATTAGATCTTTATTAGTATTGGCAAACTTAACCACTCGCCTCCGTCGCTGAGCGATTTATTACTCCCTCCGCCCCTGTATTCCACAATATTCCATTTTGCTTCTTTTGTTTCTAATTCCAGTCAGCATTTGAATCTTGTGATATTGGAATTTCCAGGGACGAGATTTCATGGATATGCGGTATTGCAGTTGCCAATAGTATACATTTAATGTACATGGAATATGGTTTCAAGCTTTACGTTTTGGCTCCTGATTAGAACAGATTGCCACTATGATCATTTCAGCCAATAGTACTTTAGGTAGGTAGGTACCATTTTAGCTCCTGATTATAAAAGATTGTCACTATGATCATTTCAGCCAATAGACGTCCACTGCTGGGCATAGGCCTCCCTTAATGTTCTCCACACAGATTGTGTTATTGTAATTAGTATGTTCTTTTTTTATCGAAAATGTGTTCTACTTATACCTACATATTCCATAAGTGCCGTTGCCATGTCCAAGTAAAGATTTCGTCAAAAATCGCACACCTAAATCCGATCACTGATAATGATAAACCCTAAAACGTTATGAAAACAACAACAAACCCATGAATCACAATGACGTCATGAAAACATCACCTATCATCGCGAACACAGGAGCCAACGACTTCTCTTGCAATTCATTTTGCAAACGACACACCGACTGAAATATTGCCGGGAATGATACATACACAGTTTACAAGCAATGCCGAAAATAAGAGAAAAAAATATCAATAACTATGTATTTGAAACGTAAAGTAGTTGTACTAATTTACTTTAGAAATCTCATCTTTAATTATTTTAACGTAGGCCACCTAACGTAAATTGTCTACTGTAGATTTGATTTTCTATACTTGATAATAAGCCATTAGCTCTTTCATTTTGTGAAATGACAACGAGCTTTAGAAGTAAAAAATATTTAAAAAAAAAATTAGTCATAGGTGACAGATGGGTAGACGGATTACAAGATAGTAATCCATTTCCATCGCCCAGGGGGGTCCATGAAACACACAAGTGTGCTACCAATTACCAATCTTTTGATACCCTTTCCCAGCGGCATTGGATCTCAGGTGCCCTCACTCGACATAAGACTGTTCTCGACGGTCTTATCGGAGGCTGTGGTATGGCTCCACATCATTAATCTATCGGACAGATTATGAAAACATCTTCATCAATCAGTAAAAGTACCTAGTGGAGTTACAAGTGCGCTGCCAACCTCCGGTACCCTCACTCACTCGGCGAAACATAGCACAGGGGCTGCTTCACGCCGGTTTTCTGTGAGGCAGTGGTATCACTCCGGTCGAGCCGTCCCATTTATGCCGAAGCGTGGCTCTCCCACAGTTCGAAGCGTTTGCTCCCACAGTTAAGATCTAAGAGGCTTAGAAAAGTACGCGTGGGAGAATTTAATTTAAAATTAAAAGTTCCCTACTTCCTACTAAGTACTAACCCTGCCACCGCTTAGCTAATACCAACGCACCCTTTTACACTTACCGGCCACTATCGCCACCTCTTTATCGGGGTGTAATCTACCCCGACGATTTGTAAAGTAAATCAAGAAACACCACTTCTACTCCCCCAATCTCGCCACCCCTCGTTCATCGCACCATCTAACGTGATCTATGGGACCCCTATGGGTTTCATTATGACCCCATGTCCCTTAAGTCATCACCTCAGCAGTGAGGGGTTGATTCTGCTAACGACTGTAAGAATTTTATTATTTCGCTCGGGTATTTATTAATTAATAAATGCACCCTGTTTTTGCGGAGGGGAGTGAGAAATATGCATTTTATAATTGATTTATTTATAGACTTGGTATTGTTTACATTTGACCTTGATAGAGTTAATTTAAATTTAATGGCAATTTATAAGAATTATTACCTCATTATTTAATTAAGACCTACAATATAAAGCCATCCCTTTACATTATGTTTGGTTAAATCTGACACAATGTAACCGTAAGATAGGCTCTTTGGTATTTTGATATGTCATGTAAAAATGACGTACGTATTCTTGTCCCTATGATTACAAAATAAATTTTATTCTATTCTATTCTATTCTAGAAGCACGAAGTTATTCGAACTGTTACCATTTATATCATACCTACTGATGTAAAAATCTGTCTTGTCCATTATTTTTCATTTTACAAGTACTCCTCTTCTCGTTCTTCCATCCGGGCAGGGTATTATTATTACAACGTCTCTTTTGGGAAATAACATTTTTTTAACGGCAACCGTCGCGGCAAACAGAGGATATCCTCGGATTCATTACAAGCGCCGTGCAAAAAGCATTCAAAGGGACTTTGTAAGTAAATTAAATAGCTAGACATGACATATTTTTTTAAATATGAGTATTGATAAACTTTTATAATTTTATAGTAAGAAAAACGCCCCGTTTGGTCTAGTGGTTTAAGTACCGGGTTATGATTCAAGGTCCAATTGGATTCTTAGGTCGAGAAAAAGTGTGATTAAAAATTTTCGAACATAGATTTGTGATCACCAATCCGCATTAAGCAAGCGTGGTGATCAAACCTACTATTTGTGCTATTATAGCAGGGATGACATAATTTCTATGGTGGAAGCCTTTGACCACCTGAGGGACAGTATGTAGGCTGATACTTTCTTTTTAATTTTACAATAGGAAGATGGCCGGATGGCGTATTTAGTAGTGACTCTGCCTCATGCGCCAAAGGCCGCAGGTCTTAGAATAATAACTCTATAGAAACCTAATGCGTCCGCACAATTAAAGCTTAGTGGGTGGTACCCTAATTGGCGAAGGGGCTCGGTGGTACCCTTAGTGTCAAATGTGACAGCGACCCGAACGTGTCTCCCGAAATAAAAATCATTATGACGGTTTGTGCGGTTAAATCGTGTCACAATAGAAATTAAAGGGAAAATAAAAATAATATTATCACTTTTCACAGGTAAGCTTTCAATATTTCATTGTATCTTGTAATTTTTTCATTCAAAATAGAAACGTTTATTTTCAATGTTCAGTGTTGCCAAATTGAGAAAAATATTTTCCCATTTTTCCTGACTTTTATCCAGCTAATAAATTTTTAAAATAATTATTTCTCGTGTGCTCGACATTGAAGTCGAATTAGATATGTATTTGTATTGACGAATGTATGAAATTTCATAATTCGACTTCAATGTCGAGTGCTCGCGAAATAAATTATACAAAAAATACTTTTTGTTTTCTTCTATTCATATCAGTTTGATAATTTTCTATTTAGGTATACCACATAAAAACATTACCTACCCCAACCAACACTATTATTAATTGTGTTTGCCTGAAGGTTGAATGGTATGTATCACCGAAGTTGTACGTTAAATTTCTATATAACCTATTGCTTATGTCGTAGTTTTTGTAAACTATCTATTAGATCTATCCTCGCAATAAACTTTATATACTGTGTTTATACCACACTGCCAAAAATTATACGACACTTCGAAATCACTATTGAGGCGTTCCGATTTATTTCCCAGTTTCGGGGAGAACTGTACCTTCACTAGCAACATTAAAAAAAATGTCAGTACGGTGCGCAGTAGGCTGCGGTGAATTTTTTTATGTCTCATTTTTGACAAGCTCTAGTATGGAGACTCTCCTTCTATAGAGTTATTATTCTAAGCCGCAGGTGATTGAACCCTGGACAAGTATTCGTGTGATTAACACTTGAAGTTTTCAGTGGGAGTTTTTCAGTGGGTAAGTGTAATATTCCTCTGTTTTCTGATGTATAATACGTCAAGAAAGTCTCGAAAACGATTTGAGAAACTAACGGATTTCTTTTGTTTCATAACCAATGGTGTTTTTATACCCTACGACCGAAGCGGCAGGAGCGCCATCAACTAATTTTATGTCATTATTGACATTTATAATACAAGTTGCTTTAATTTTAGTACGGAACATTTAGTAATGTAATAAGATGTTGTGCGGATTAAGATTATCGATCCTCATTCTCATGCTTATCCCAATGCGCCATTATGTTTTATTTACACCATAATTCTCATTTAGTCAAGTAAATAAAAAAGCATAGCCATAAAATCTTTCCCCTACATATTTCAAAGTACGCAAATTTATCGCGCGGCCGTATGAAGCGCTGCATGAAATATTTAAGCAGTGAGTTGTAAGGGGCAGAGAGCTCACTAGCGCCACCGATATTTTTGTGGGTCATGCGCATGTTTTGGAAACTCCTGTGTCAGTTTTGTGAGCACACAAAAATAAAGAAATAGCTCGTAAGTGTAAGAAAAAATAAATTCATACAACACACAACATCCCATACATTGACCTGACTCCGTACTAAGTAGCTTAAGCAATTGTGTTACAAATATTAGACAACCGAGGAAACAAAAATATAATACTTAAATACATATACTCGTATTACACCCAGACACTGAACAAACACAAGTAGCAATACGGACTGTATAGAATACTGTAATTTTTTTTTATGTTACTTAATAAAGAATGTGAATACTGTACATTATTTTCTTACCTACTCGTATGTTACTTGGTACAAAATGAGCTCTTCCGTACCGCCCCGTTGGTCTAGTGATTTAAGTACCAGGCCATGATCTCAGGGTCCCGGGTTCGAGTCCCAGGTCGAGCAGAAATCATGTTTCGAATTTTGCGCACAAAGCTCGCGTTTGAGATTACTCGTTATAGTAGCGATAACTTAATTTATATGATGGAGGCCATTTGCCCTGCAGTGGGGCAGTAGGTACCCATATAGGCTTTTACTTTACTCAATACTTTACTGTACTTGTCAAAGTGTAATCCGCTCTTAAAGGTATGTTCAAAATAAACTCAACCATAGAGATAAATAAAACACGATCATGCTGCATATTTTTAGTAGGCTAACTGTGGGAGAGCCATGCTTCGGCATGAATGGGCCGGCTCGACCGGAGTGATACCACTGCCTCACAGAAAACCGGCGTGAAGCAGCTCCTGTGCTGTGTTTCGCCGAGTGAGTGAGGGTACCGGAGGCCCATCGGGGGGGAAGGGGATAAAAGGTTAGCAGCGCACTTGTGACTCCACTGGTGTTGCATGTGTGCATGGGCGGCGGCAATTGCTTACCATCAGGTGATCCGCCTGCTCGTCTGCTACCTATCACATAAAAAAAAAAAAAAAAAATAGGCAACCAGAATTTGCCCCCACTGGGCAGGTTCGAAACTATTCCACGCGTTTTAAATAATAAATTCTGATATTACCCCGTGGGTGGGGATGGGGCAATCGGAATGTGTGACTGCTGGGGGCCATGATGAATGTTGGTATTTTATATGGTAAAGAGAAAATCTTGGGGGTATTCGTCTCTTCATAGGTGTTATGTTGAGTCATAATATCGCACATCTAGTTCTTAAAATACATAAATGTCAAAGAATACTCAAGGCATCGTTGACTTAATAGTTGAGATAATAATGCCCAAATGCTTTAAGACTTGTCTGGCCTTTACGTCTTTTTATAATTAAATGTGCGGTATGTAGTTAGATTTTGGTTAGAAACTTACCTTTTGCGATGGAATTCTAATCGACCCGAAAGGTATATATTAGTGCAGTGGTTTCAGTACAGGTTGATAAGCAATTTGTTTGGGTCGCGGGTTCGATTACCGCTACAACAAAAATGTCTGTTGATGAAACAGGTATTTGAGTTGGGTCTGCGAACTGCGTGTCTGTGGTTTTTCGTTGTTTGTGGTTTCCATCACAAAATAATTACACACAGAAGTTAGACTTTGACCTGATTTTAAATTTAGAAGAGTTCGTTGACATATGCTAGGGTTGTTGCCCGGCATGAGTACATAAGCGCACGGCCTCTACCATAGACCTCGACAGTTTGACAATCTTATGTCATAAGTTAGGATTAATGTGGTCAAAAAGGCGTTTTTGCCCGTTAGTGCGCATGCGTGAGTACATGACTTATTTTTAGCTCTTAGTGGGCAGTCAGCCTGTGTCAGTCAGTCAATATGTATTTTGTGGTTTCCATTGATCCATGATATAACCATAATTTAGGACCAGATCAATGTACCTATGTGTTGTTGTCTCAATTTAATCTTTGGGTTTACAAATAGCTTTTGTATGTACAATAATTATCTAGGAAGTCGGACAACTTTCGGAAAACAACAAGGTAAAGTTATGTGAGAAATGATCACTCCACATTATTTGAGGCGCTTAAGAATTACCAGTTTTAACCAACCTTTTTTCCCTATATTAAAAACAACGTTTGTTTTTTTATGTCATAGGTGGCAGAGAAGCAGATGGATCACCTGATAAGTAGTAAGTGATTATTATTTTCCAGAAAACATTTCCTACACGCATATAATGCAAATCTTATTCTGAACGTTCCGCAAGTAAAATTCTTCAAAATAACTAAACCTTAGGCCCTTTCCTTGTATCAAAGTTTCCGCCGTGCAGAAGTTCGGCACTCCCGCAACCTCATCACCAGTCGGGGCCCGCTCCTAATTCCGGCGGCCGTTTACTCAGACGATTTTAGTGGTTCTATCAACTTTCCACCCCATAAAAGTCCCGAGGGGGGCATTGATTGCCGTCGCAGATTCGGAGGAATTTGCATTTTATAATTAAAGAATTAGATACGGAGTAAAGAAGGCAGTGATGCGACCCGAGGTTTGAGTAACATCTCAAGACTTGTGGCTTATAACGAAGCCGACCAACACCGAAGAAGTATAGACCTATCGCATCCAAACAAAGATGATACACCCTCTTCCCTTTTAGAAGGAAAAGAGGGAGATTCGATCGTAACGTCTAGTTCGTTTTAGGCCTTCTGATGGCCTGGTCAGGTCTGGTTAAAGTGTGGCCTTGGTTCGACCTTTGGACAAAACGTGCTAAAAAGCTCGCATTTTTTAATCTCGCTCATGTTTACCACCTAGATGTTACTTACACATACATTGTTTGTTCGTTTTTCTTGTGTTTATGATTAGTTTGTGTGTTTTTGGTCTGTATCATTATGTGTTGTGGTGTTCAGATTAATAGTGGTATTTTCTTAGTCTCTTTCGTTTAATTACTCTTTATAATTATGTGACAGTTTGATAAACTGCAATCCTTCATATATGGATCTCACGGCCGCTTACCATCAGGCGGAGTGAGGTCATCTTGATTGTCCTCAATATAAAAAAAAGAAAAAAAATCGTTTTACATTTAAAACCAGTCATTACTGCCCTTGTACTTTTTCGTATTTTTTTTTAACTTGAAAGATAAATTGGACTCAAGTAACGTCACTAATAAGAAAAGACTGGGTTTATTTACATCGCTCCAAGGTTTACATTTTAATGATGCGTTTCCGAGATGGCCTCTGTAATCAGTTCCTTGGTTAACGATTACGAGAGATTTTAAGCAGCACTTAAGTTTTAAGAAGTGGAAGTGGATCGAATTCCTATTATGGATTCGATGTTGATGTTACGATACAAAATGAATCGGGACTTAGGCTAAAATATAAGTGTATTTAATTATAGCGGCCAACACCACTGGTCATAGTTAGTTAATAATTAAGTACTATTCACATTTTTGATATTTTACTCTCTACGATTTTCCCATAAGAATAAAATATTTTCCCGCAGTAAAATCTAGCTATAACATTGTTAATCCAGAGTATCATCTAACTCAATGCTAAATTGTACAAAAAGTTGTTGATACGTGTGTGTTGCCATTGAGGAAATGTGTTAAGTTTTTTTAAAAGCTAACCGTACCTACTTAATATGAAAGAGATCCGTACGAAAGCCACGCTTTAGTATGAATGAGCTGGTTCGACCGCAGTGATGTCACAAGCTCACATCTCTGTGACTATACTGGGGTTGCGACAATCGCTTACCATCGATCCGTCTCCCACCTATCAGAAAGAAAAAGAGATGCATCTGAAACCAAACTCTCCAGAGAACTCCCATCCTAAAACCTACCATTTCTAAAAAACAAATCCTTCACTCCACAATGATAAGAGCGCAGATGGAAGAATCGCCGTTTCCGCGTGATAAGAGGGCATTTAGGTTGACAGCGCACTTGTGACTCTACTTGTGTTGCAGGTGTCTACGGGCGGCGGGAATCGCTTACCATCAGGTGATCAGTCTACTTGTAAACCTGGCCTTGTCCATACCACATAAAACAGATGATAACCAAACTCTCCAAAGAACTCCCAGCCACAACCTATCATTTCTAAAAAACAAATCCTTCACTCCACAATGACAAGAGCGCAGTTCGAAGAATTGCCGTTTCCGCGTGATTTGCAAGGGATCCCAGTTTTAATCCGGGAGATGAATTTTTCCCTTTCAACCGGATAGTGCTTAGTGCTATGATGAAGTATAATGGACCGTATCGATTATGGCTTCGCTCTCGGTATTGATGAAATCCTCGCATGACGGATCTGGTGGCGTAGAGCTGAAATGCTGAGGATGCGGTATTATTAAAACACCTGCAACTTAAGTTTTACTTTTTTATGTGATAAGTGGCCAGATGTGTCTTTATCCGGATGGTAAGCAATGCCGCCACTCATAGGCACCACTTTTTTATGTGTTAGGTGGCAGACGAGCATACAACCATTAGATTAGAATAACATAAACCATTAGACCAACAAGGCTTTTAATAATATTGTTACATAATATCGACGTGTTTAAATAACCATCATTAGTAAGTTAGTAAAACATTTTTTATTGATTACAAACAAAATAAATACAACACAACAAAAAAGGTAGGACACAGAATACATTAAATATTTAGTTATAGTACATAGTCTTGCAAATTGAAAAATTGTTTCAAAAAATATTCCTTCATTCGTACACCCTATCCAAAGACCTTCGTACATCTGCTAAAAGCGCTGAGCGAACATTGATTTGGTTTTATTAAAGCGACATCTGCGCTGCATTCGCGAGTTTTACGCGCTAACTTCCAGAATTACACGTAGATTTGCGAGTCGACCGGTCGTCTGTTACGTCACACTAGAATTGAGTTAACTTAATGCACCTACTTACGGTTTGAGTGTATGTATAAATTATGATAAATGTAGTTGTGTGTATTCTATCTACGAGTATATTATTTCTTCTTCTTCTGTATTAGCATTCTTTGACTTACCGTTGGGCATGTCTCTGGAAAACACCTAGTCCTACACTCTCTATCCCTCCTCCATTTATCTATCACTAGCTGTTACCCGCGACTTTGTCCGCGTGGAATAGTATCTTTGGGTAGAATTTTTAATAATTTAATAATTTTTAATCCCTCCCCCCCTTTTTTTAACCCCGTACTACCCCTTTTTCGCAATAAGATGTAGCCTATGTCCTTTTGACGTGAAAGAGTAACAGACAGACAAAGTTACTTTCGCATTTATAATATTAGTTAGGATAATAAGAGAAGAAGTTTTAAAAGTTAAATGAAAAGCAAAAATTTAGATTATTGTATTCGTCATCATCATTTCATCTATAGGACTTCCACTGCTGAACATAGGTCTCCTCTCTCAAATTCAACCTAACCGATTGGCGGCGGTCTGTATCCAATGGGCACTTGCAACTTGGTCTCCATTCGAGAATCTTTTGGCTCTAACAACCATGTGTTCTTCTTGCTATGTGTCTCGCCCACTACGAATTCACCTTCCTAACCTGGTGGGCTATGTCGGAAATTTTCGTTCATCTACGGATCTCCTCGGATCTCGCAGAAAAAATCCGAGCATATTAATTATATTAAGTAAATAAAATAATTATATTAAGTAAATAAAATAATTATATTAAGTAAATAAAATAATTATATTAAGTAAATAAAATACGCACTATACAGGGTTATTTGTGGTTGAGGTGAATATTAAAATTTGTGAAACCGCGTAGTATCGATTCGCACCCACGAAACTTAATGAACCTAAAATTTTCACTGTTACAATATTGTTTATTGATCAAATAATACATTTACGGTTTAATCCCATATTAACTTTACATTGAGGTACAACATTTTCATGTTTAACCATTAATTAGTATTGCGGATTCAAAATGGCAGACTACTGAAACAGAAAATTATTAAGCATTATTAAATTAGGGATGCCTGTTTGTATAACCTTTTGCCGAAAAAACGAAGGCAGTGGCGTAGCGTGGGCAAGACTTCAGCCAATCTGAACGTAGGTACAGTCGAGGTCAAAAATATGTTTACACTTTAGGACCTTGTCACAATACATATTTATAAGAAAGTGGAAGTCGTTTTCTTATACATATGTACTGTGACAAGGTCCTAAAGTGTAAACATATTTTTGACCTCGACTGTACAGTCACGTACGCAGATATTTTTTATGTTATAGGTAGAAGACGAGCAGGCGGATCACCTGATGATAAGCAATTGCCGCGGCTCATGGACACTTGCAACACCAGTGGAGTTACAAGTGCGCTGCCAACTTTTTATCCCCTTCCCCTCGGGTGGGCCTCCGGTACCCTCACTCACTTGGCGAAACACAGCACAGGGGCTGCTACAGAATATGTTATAGTGCTCAAGTGTGTGTGTGCGAACCCAGATGCACTCTCTTTTCCCTTATCCTCTTAATTCGATGGGACACCAGTGTGACACAACCGAAGTGAGATTGGGCGCAGGAGCAACGGTCTTACGTGCTCTTCGTGACACAGGGTTACAAGCCCACCAACTTCGAACTCGCTGACACTGATAAACTCTAAAAAAAAAAAGGGTCCAAATTTGGTCTGATCCGGGGATAAAGGCCGGGTCCCCGAGCGCAACAGTCGCTTAAAAATTCGAGCCAACACCGCGCCACCGAGGCAGTCATATTTGTATGTGACATTTAACAATAATATCAAGCCTAATATTATACCTGTTATTTTATCGGCTACTGCAATATTCAACATTGATATGCCATAATATTCATGTAAATTATGCCTCCGGGAGTATGCAATTTTCATTGATATATTATTTTCATGCAGTTGTTGCTGAAAGCTACAAAATGTTATATTTTAACTATTAATACTAATTCTGTACCTATGCCGTTAAGAGCAACAGTTTTAATTATTTTTAAAATAAAGGTAATAATTTACAGAGTCCTTAGACAACTTCACCTCTTTAACCACTTGTCTAACTATTCTGAACAACACTAGTCTTGTTTAACCACTTGTGGGCAGCGGTGATTTCTACCACCAGGTGACCCGCTTGCTCGTTTGCCGACTCTAGTATAAGAAACGCCATTGGATTTGTCATTCGAGTCAGTTAAAAAAACCCCAAGTCTAAAGATTTAGTTGTATGTACTTCTTCATATTCTTTGATAAAATTTAATTCATTCAAAATAATTCTGTAACCATAATTAGGTACGCATTTACATTGTATAATGAATTTCTAATATTATTTTTTAATACTTTGAAGTTTTTTGAGGCCAACTGAAACGAAAAAATAAATAACATAAAGTATGGCAATAATAGTTGGGATTAACTACTGTTGACTACTTAGAGTTCCGTAGCCAAATGGCTAATATTGGAACCCTTATAGAATCTTCACGTCTTGTCTGTCTGACCATCCGAATGTTATAGCCATTTTTTTCGAAACCGTAAGAATTATATTGTTTAAAATTGGTAAGTAGAAGTATTATTCAGTATTTACGCATTAAGATTGAAAACGAAAACAAAATGTTTTTCGTCAAAATCTATGGGTATATCTATCCATAGATAGATAGGTAGGTCTTCAAAAATGATGTTAAGATTTTTTTTATAAACTTTGTGTACCTATGCTTTTTAAAATAAAGAGTTTGTGCGAGAGACACTTTCAAGGTGTTAAATATGTGTGTCTGTTCCTCCCCCCTCTTCCCTCTAACATCTTAAATATGAGAATGATAAATGTAAATAGAATAAATATGACCTAAATTCCCATGCAAACTTCCATTGAAAATTTGTTTGAACAAGATTTAGTCAGTAGATTTTTTAATATATCGTAAATTTTCAACTGTAATTTACATTTCATTCCATCAACTCAATCAATTAATATATTGACCTACGGAACACTTCCTGCGCGAGTCCGACTCGCACTTGGCCACTTTTTTGAGAAATTACTTCTTGGTAATTTAAAATACTGTCTGGAACAAAAACTAATTGTACCTTTGATGTATTTTTAATAGAACTATGTGAAAAAGATAAGTTTATTGAAATAATTTAAGCACATTAATTACAAATGAACAATTTTTATTAATTTTTTTGGTATTTCAGAACAATACAAATCGAGTAACTTATAAATTAAAATACTGGATGTCCAGCTTTTGCCAAGTGCCAAGTAACCGTATCTAAGGCACAAAATAATTACAAATAGAGGGATGGCGCGAGCTGTCATTGAAAGTGAAGAGGTCGATATTGTTACTGCAATAATAGTATTATTATATCGTATCGTGACTCTCTCACGCATTTGTCTCTGTCATTCACTGCGAATTAAGCGCGTGAATGAAATTTTTATTCCAAAATAATATGGGAAAGGCGACTATAAAATCTACATATTTTTAAAATCAAATTACAATTTTGACCATAAGACGTTCATTCATGGTTTAAATCAAGTCTCAACATCATTGTTAATACTTTATCTAAGCCATGTTTCAATGCACTTATAGACATATCCCTCCAAATTTCCTTTTCGATAACATTTTAGTCTACATAACCCCAATTTATACCATTCATAATGTCTTAACGCCCAGACAGCAGACACAATGGAAAATCCATTTTTTTTTGCCTTTTAAAAGGCTTATGGGGCCTTACGAAGTTAAAGACAATAAGTTCTGTACGCCACCACAAGGCTTATATGCAACCCGAAAAGAAAAAACACTTACGCGATGTAATCGACACTCAGCGCCATCTATTGGCAATAATCGGAACTAGTAGCAAAGCTGAATCCCGATACAAATTAAGGGCAGGCCACTTAAATATATTCACGTTACCAATTACGATGCTATTAACAACCAAGATAATTAATTAATCAGGTGTTTCGCGTACCTAAGTAATGCGCACTAAGCCTGATATAATACCTAGTCGTGCTTTCTAGTTAGACAACATTTACGACTGAACACTGTAATGAATATACTTTAATAGCTTGCTCAATCAAGATGGAGGAATTTAGTCTGGAAAGGGCGGTTCAATGTTCATCCATTTATTACGCCATGTTGATTTATCTATTAGTATCAGTTCTCTATCTTGTGTCGGTTTTGTATCAACAATTTTTTTTTCGTGGGAGGGCTGTTAGCTCGCCGCACTCCCCTCAAAATGCTGAAGTTCACTAAACATCTCATATATTGACCTAACTCCGTACTAAGTAGCTTATGCACTTGTGTTACAGATATCAGACAGCAGAGGATCACAAATATAATACTTAAATACATATATAACACCCAGACACTGAACAAACACAAGTTCACACGAATGTTTGTCCAGGGTGGGGATCAAACCCACGACCTTTGGCGTATGAGGCAGGGTCACTACCATTGCGCCAACCGGCCATTCTACCGTTGTACCACACCTAGGTTTGGTGAGCGAGTCCATCGAACTTAGCTGGTAGCTAACTAGGCTGTACTACCAGTCATCCTCCATCCGACACCCGGGGACGCTCCTTTACGCGTGAGGGCCAGTGAGAAGAAGATTCAGTAAGATCCTTGGACAAGTCCCTAGACTTGACGGTAGCATGCGACTGCTCAAAACTGCCGAGATTGAAGAGCTTTTCATTGTCTTGGTCCCAAACTAAGAGTTTCCCTTGTGCTATGGAAACAAGAAACAACGAAGGAACCACAAATACCCAGACCGGAAAGGACACAAACACAAACATTTGTGTTGGTGCGAACCCGCGACCCTTACGTCTCAACTGGCGCTCAAACCATTGTGCTAAACGGGTCGTCAAAATCAAATCAACCATCAATGTTATGTGATGTAACACAAGTGCTGACTTGTGTTACATATTATATCATATTAAAGAGGACCTACAAATATAACACTTAACTTTATTTTAATTTATTTATTATTATTATTTTTTAATTTATTTTAATTTATTTTAATACATATTATACATACTTTATTTACCAAGATACCGAACAAACACAAGTTCACACGAATGTTTGTCCAGGGTGGGGATCGAACCCACGACCTTTGGCGTATGAGGCAGGGTCACTACCATTGCGCCAATCGGCCAGTCTACCGTAGTACCACACCTAGCTTTGGTGAGCGAGTCCATCGAACTCAGCTGGTAGCTAGCTAGGCTGTACTACCAGTCATCCCCCATCCGCCACCCGAGAGACGCCTCTACGCCGTGAGGGCCAGCGAGAGAAGATTCTGTAAGATCCTTGGTCAAGTCCCTAGACTTGACGGTAGCATGCGACTGCTCAAAACTGCCGAGATTGAAGAGCTTTTCATTGTCTTGGTCCCAAACTAAGGGTTTCCCTTGTGCTATGGAAACCAGAAACAGCGAAGGAACCACAAATACCCAGACCCAACACAAATATCTTTTTCATCAACAAACATTTGTGTTGGTGCGGGAATCGAACCCGCGACCCTTACGTCTCAACTGGCGCTCAAACGCGTCAAAACCAATTCAATCATCAATGTTATGTGATTTAACACAAATGCCGACTTGTGTTACATATTATATCATATTAAAGAGGACCTACAAATATAACACTTAAATTTATTTTAATTTATTTATTATTATTATTTTTAAATTTATTTAAATACATATTATACATACTTTATTTACCAAGATACCGAACAAACACAAGCACCTATTCTATTCATCACACGAATGTTTTCCAGGGATCGAACCCTCAGCCTATCACATATGAAGCACGGTCACTACCTAATTCACCAACGGTCTAGTCAATTTCGTACTAAATATTCGAAATAAATATTTTATCTGTCGCTCATTTTCCATTCAAAACAAACCACGTTAGTTATTTTTGTTGTCATTCTACACGGCAAGTTTGCGGCGAAATTTCAAGCGAACTTAAGTAATCAAAACTGCTTGCTCAGGGTTTATCTAATGCATACGGTTACGGGCTTTACGCCGTGAAGGTACTACTAAGGGTGTAAGATTAGTACTCGAATTAACCAAGCGGGGATATGAGGTTGTTACATAAAACCGATAATTTACTGTTATCGATCTATTTACCCCTATCCCTTCTGACCGTGGGAGAGCCAGGCTTTGGCATGAATGGGCAGGCTTGACTGGAGTGATACCACGGCCTCATAGAAGACCGGCATGAATCCGCGCCTGCGCTGTGCGTAATACCAAAAGGTAACTACGGCTCCAAAATTGGTGCTAAGCCGTAGCCGTCTGAAAATACTGCTGCAACCAAACCGTCGACTGATCTATCAGGTTTTTTTAGGCAGACGAGCAGACGAATCACCTGTTGGTAAGCGTTTCCGCCGCCCATTGACACCTACACCACCAGTAGAGTCACAAGTGTGTTGCCAACTTTTAACCCCCTTTTCCCCCCAATTGAACATCAGGTACCTCACTCGCTTTACGAAACACAGCGCAAGCGTTGCTATACGCCGGCCTTCTATGAGACCATGGTATCACTTCGGTCAATTCAGGCCATTCATGCCGAAACGTGGCTCGCACACGGTTTAAAGCAACTCGCGCAAAACACAAGTAGGGGTGATGACTAGCCACTTCTAAAGCAAATATTTGCGTATACCTGACCAGGTAGCTTGTTAGCAGTGTTAATGTAAGCATACTATTATCTATTCTATGCCATCGCCCAACGCTTTGTTTTGCTTGCGCTCGGAATCGGAAAAATTGAAAAATAAATACTTTTAGCTAAAACACTAGTTCGAATCAAAAGTGTAAATAGAATACACAAATAAATAAACTAATGTTGAAACGAACGCCAATTTTTTTTTTGGTTTTAAAATGAATGAATTAATAAATAACCAAGGGTTAACAAACAAAGTTTTTATCCAACACCACTGTATATTCTACCTACAGCCTTTTGTAGCATCTTTCTCGTCTCGCTACACCAACTTATTGTCTTTACTATAAATTATGACTTCTTACAACTACTCATACATTGAGCTGACTATACAACGTGTAATAAATATGCAATAATATCTACTTAACGGTGTAAATATATACCGTGTTTACGTACACTTTACTACCAAAATATGAGCATCCAATGTGTGAAAAGAAAGTCAGCTGTTCCGTAAAAATATCTAGCTGACAATCAAAATAATGTACCTATGAAACAGCTATGTTTTTTCGCTCATTGGATGGTCATATTTTGCCAGTGAAGTATTTACACGGTATATATGTTTAAGTTAAGTATTTATTGCATTTTTTTACACGTTGTATTGTTAGTTACTTAACTAACTAAGCTAACTAAGTTAAGCTACTTAGCTTAAGCAATTTTGTTACAGATATCAGACAATTATGTATTGATGTCAGAGACACATGCTCTCAAGTAATATGACGTAGTCTACTCGTAGTTCTTAAGTTATCTCATAAGTGTGCAATGTATCTTCTTAACTGTTAGGTACCTATTTGGTGTCTTTAATAAAAAATAAATAGCTAATTATTTTACACGCTAATTATTTTTATTTATTTTCTCTTCACTTTCTAGCGATATTTTAAGAAGACAGGCTTTTTATTTCAAAATTAGAAATTAGACTATTAATTTCCAGTGCATAGTTCCCACAAATTCCCTGCCATATTTTCAAATTACCAAAGTCTTAAACTGCAATTAACTCGAACCTGACCACTTCGCAATTACAGTCTGGTAAAAATGCATAAAATCCAATAACATTACGGCAAGGAAATATGAATTTCGCTGTTACTGCCTTTTTATGGCGATTATAATTAATGGGTTTCCTATGAATTTGTGGTTTACTGGAGTATACCAGGGTTCAGACGTTGCTTAAGACCAAGGTAGATTTCATTCTAATATTATAAATGGGAAAGTGTGTCTGTATGTTTGTCTTTCTTTAACGGCAAAACGGAGCGACGAATTGACGTGATTTTTTAAGTGAAGATAGTTGAAGGGATAGAAAGTAACATATGCTACTTTTCCCCTTTTCTAACCCCCCAGTTTAGGGAAGGGGGGCGCGAGCGAAGCCGCGGGCAAAGGCTAGTAGGTTATAAACGATTTAGGGAATTTCGAAAACGACTCAAGAATCAAAATTGCAGATGTGATCCTTTTGATGCGAACAGACAAGGGCTGGAACTTGTTACCCACCGATGTATTTCCTGTGGCTTTACCATGAGTTTGAAATACTATCCTCGCTATCGAAAACGATGGCTTTGTCTCTTTCATTATGATGCATTTGAAAGACACAGATCAATAGTTTACGTTATGTCAGTTTTCGATGTCAACTTATGGTAGTGCTACTGAACAATTTATCCTGGTGTTTTAACGTGGGCGAGCCACGGTTCGGCATGAATAGGCTAGTTCAACCGGAGTACTACGATTTCTCAGAAGACCCAGCGTGAAGCAATCCGGCTGTGTTTCGTCAATATAACTCTTATAGTTTCGGATACATTGCTGTGACATGTGTGACAGACAGATATGACGAATCTATAAGGGTTTCGTTTTTTTCCATTTGGCTACGGAACCCTAAAATCAGTAAATTAAAATGACATTGCACTGGAGACATTTGTAGGAAACAATTTTATCAATTTTTATGTAGAACCAAAAAAAAAACAACGAAGCAGCTCATGCTTGACCATTTTTTATCTAAGCCCATAAAATAAAGTGAAGTTTAAATTTTAAAGGCAGCCGCAAAACGCTGGAAGGTGTGCGTGTTATGTTTACACTTTACGATGCAATTGCATTTTAAACTTTACTATTTTAACATACGGTGCAAAGGAGACACGGTGGTATGAAAATAGCTATATTGAACGTAAATGCTCGACGTAGACCATTTTTCATTGAAATGAAAATTGATATAGGATAGGTAGATTTTTCACAATAGGTCAGTACCTATATTTATGGTACAATGAGGTTGTACTCATATAAAATAGATAGAACACTTTACAATATAAACAGAGCTTATAGGTAAACCGAAAACACGAAACACTTACGAGATTTAATTGAATCCCAGCGCCATCTATTAGTAGACAGTGAAACTACTGTCCTAAAACGAAGTGAGGGCGGGCCACAAGTTTTTTTTTATGTGATAGGTAGCAGGCGAGCAGCTGGATCACCTGATAGTAAGCAATTGCCGCCGCCCATGGACACTTGCAACACCAGTGGAGTTACAAGTTTTTTATATTATAAACGGGAGGACGGGTTCAAATTATCATTGGCGTAAAATCCAGTGATAAATAAATTTAAATCTTGCAAAATGCCATTACGAAATCACAACCAACCCGGTTACTCTAAGTGTAGTGTGTCGGAGTGACTTTACTGGCAGTTTATTTAGTGGCAGTGCAAATATCGAAAATGAGAGGGTATATCCCAAGATGCACAAGCCGGGCGTAGCAGACGACGCCGTGCGCCTCCAGTCCGTTTAAGACCACGGCTGTTGTAACGCAGTCGAGACGTCCAGCAGAAAGTGCTAAATGTACGTATATTTAAATTTCTGCGCGTTTAGTCCCGTTTATATAAAGTATTTGTAGAACACTTATGTAGCAATTGCACTTTACAAGTGCATCTCTCACGTCGAGTTCCAACGCCGATAGGTTCTTAGGAACCGTCTCAGCTAAAGTATAGGCATCCAGTATTTACGCTTATCGATCACCTAGGACTCCCAGAAGCCATCAATGTTGAATTACATTCGCTTGGCTTTTATAGACATCTCGGGCATACGTGGCCTGACTTTGGGTCGCATACCAATAGGTCTTCAGTAGTCAGTTGGGGATAGAATGGGGGACTGCCTTTGTACCTATTTTTTACATATAATTTGTTATTTGGCTTGATATTTTGTTCGCACGAAATAATTATCAATCTCAAAACAATTTAGTCTCTTGAATCACTTGGCATTGGCAGAATTAATAGTGCCCAAAAGCACAGTTCAAAGGCCTCAACGGGATGTTAAACATTTTAAATATCTATAAGTAGCTGTACATTTTTTTGAACGCTTTCAATATAGAATTGCGAATCTATAGATTATTAATATCTATGGTGTATGATAGACTAGACGACCGCCCTCACATCGTTTCGGGACTTTAGTTTCAATCGGCAGCAATAGATGGCGCTGGGCATCGATTACATAGTGTTTCGCTTTTTCGATTTACATTATAAGCGTTTCGGTTGCATATAGAATTCGCCCCTTGATAAATAGTATAAAATAGAAAAGTATGGTAAAGTAGAATAAACGAGGAGTGCACCTTGCTAGGTGTCCTGCCCACCTCCACTTCAACTCACGTATCACGACCGCCCTAGTTCTCCTTTGGATTTCGTCGTTGGAAAACAGCATGACACGAGGTAATCGTTTATAGGGTGGATCATGTTTACCAATGTAATCACGACCGCTATTACTGCTCACCAGTGTAAACCGGCCCTTTGGTACCGCTGCGTCGGGGATCCCGACCAATTTATATGAATTGTATGAACCCTGTTAATGATTGCACAGCTTGAAAGACTACACGCCCGTTCATGCTTTTTTCAAGACATTAGTTTCAAATAGCACCAATAGATGGCGCTGGGCGTCGATTACATCGCGGAAGTGTTTCGCTTTTTCGGTTTATAGAATATAAGCGTTATCGTTGCATATAGAACTTGCCTCAATATACATAGATTGTAGAATTGGTATGGTTAAAGTAAATTAAATGAGGAGGTGAAATCTTGTATAGTTAGGAAAGAATCCCTTTTTCAAACTCAAGCAAAACAGTATACTTACTGCGCTGTCCGACGACAAAGTTCGCCATTTTGTTCAGCCCAGTGCCAATCCCGACCAAACACGCACATTTATAGTCCATTTCAGCTAAGAAGAGCCCTGTGACACTTCATCGCGTTCTGAACTACGCATTTTATGTTTGACAATAAAAAATATTTTTATTGTTTATCTTTTTCATTTAATTGCGGCATCATTCCAAAAAATATTCCAATAAAACATCTCAAAGTTATAAAACAAAAACAGTATCATTTACTTTAATTTAATGGAATAGAAAATAACAACATTTTTTAAAACAATCCTATGCACATCGTATTACTTGTAACGGAACGTGGAAAAAACATAGAGCTGCGACATGTCATAATCGGCGGCCATGTTGCGATTACTCGATAATCGGATTAGTACGAGTGCATCAGCCTTGTATGCGAGTTGTGTTTTCGTTGTATTTGCGTGGTGTTCGGTTATTGTTACTTTTTGTTGTTGTGTTTATTATTGTTGACTTTTATTACTGTTGTTTGTTACTGTTTTTGTTATTTTTTGGCAAAATGTGTGTTGCTGTTAGTATAAAAAAATCGATTCCATTTCCTTAGGAAGTATTATCGATTACCAGAAACAATCGCAATCATTTCATTATAGACATCTCTAAAAGTGTAAAAAATCGAAGTGTCACAGGGCTCTTCTTAGCTGAAATGGACTATAGTGCTTTAAGGTACAGAAAACCGCATGACACAAGGTAATCGTTTATAGGGCAGATCATGTTTACCAATGTAATCACGACCGCTATTACTGCTCGCCAGTGTAAACCGGCCCTTTGGTACCGCTGCGTCGGGGATCCCGACCAATTTATATGAATTGTATGAACCCTGTTAATGATTGCGCAGCCGGCTTTTATTCGGCGACGATTCGGTTCGAGTTGGAGCAAGATAAGACACGTAGGGTGTAATTTGTTTGTTGACGGATGGTGTAAAACTCGTTTATTTAGGGCTGTTAAATGTAGTTTGTAAAGGAATTGAGGTTTTCTTTTTAATAAGAAACATTAACAAGCAAAGCACCGCTACAAATAGAGTGCAATGGCGGTGTTTGGGGAGGCCTTAGCTCAGCTGTGGGACAACGTAGGTTAAAAAAAAAATAAGAAACAAATTATGTTTAATTCGGAAACCATAGGAGAGTCACGCTTCGGCATGAATACACAGTGAGACAGCGCCAGCGCTGTATTTGCCGAGTGAGTGAGGGTGACGGAGGGGGGCCTAAATGAGGGGAAAGGAGGTAAAGGTTGGCAGCGTACTTGTGACTCTGCTAGTGTTGCAGGTGTCTATGGTGCCTAGTAGCCTGCCCTTCAAAATCCATTGAAAACTTTTTCGACTCCCGATACAAAATGATCCAGTCACGTGACCTAATTTGTATGAAAAGTCGAATTTTTAATGCGAATTTGCAAAAGTCATAATAACAATGTTTTACAGAATGGTTGATCGAACACGTGGTTAAAGTGATGTAAATGTTCACAGATACACCCTGTATACAGGCTGACCTTTATTGCACATCGTCTAAAATTAAACATAGCTTTTACCTACCTAATAAAATAATCCTTATTTTTCAAGATTCCAGAAAATTGTGACTTCTTCCGTCCGGAGTAACATATTTAGCGTCGCTCGTGCCACAATGTAAATTACAAACAGAAAGTTAACTAAGGCCACTTGATGTGTTTTTTTATATAAAAGGTGGCAGACGAGCAGACGGATCATCTGATGGTAAGCAGTTGCCACCGCCCATAGACACCCGCAACACCAGTGCAGTCACAAGTACGCTGCCTACTTTTTTACCCTTTTTCCGTCTATTGAGCATCCGGTACCCTCACTCACTCGGCGAAACACAGTGATGTTTTGTGAGTGCGTGAAATCACTCCGGGCGAGCCGACCCATTCATATCGAAGCGTGGCTCTCCCACTTTAAAATGAGGAATGTCGTTGTATTTGCCTTACACACATGGCATACACGATATGGCGCTCAGAACTTACGCACCCATTCAAATCGCTCACTAGCACATTCTATATAGATAAGCCACGGGATAAAAAATAATCCTCCAACCGATATTCGGCTACAGGCGGCCAATTTTAAAGATATTAAGACCGCCACCTTCCAGATTTCGGGTTGACTGAGAATTTCTGAACAGAAAAACTCAGGTACAAATTTTTTGGCCCGACCCAGAGATCGAAGCCACCCACCACTGGAACCACTGAATATACTTATCACAAACTAAGAATACGGTACTGGATTTTTTTTTTTATGTGATAGGTAGCAGACGACCAGGCGGATCACCTGATGGTAAGCAATTGCCGCCGCTCATGGACACTTGCAACACCAGTGGAGTTACAAGTGCGCTGCCAACCTTTTATCCCCTTCCCCCCGGGTGGGCCTCCGGTACCCTCACTCACTCGGCGAAACACAGCACAGGGGCTGCTTCACGCCGGTTTTCTGTGAGGCAGTGGTATCACTCCGGTCGAGCCGGCCCATTCATGCCGAAGCGTGGCTCTCCCTCAGTTAATAATTCACTGATGACGGATACACTGTGCCCGCTGTCATTAGGCGACTTTCTCGGATCTTACTATTTACGTTGCTTTATATTTTTCTGCTTTTCAACTAATAAGTGTTGCTTTCTTCTTTTCCGTTTAGGGATTTTCTCGCTCGCTGTTCGCAATCTATTTGCAGTCTTAGTATTAAGTGAATATTGTTTCAGTGCTTATTTTAGCTTTAATGATGAAAGCGCAAACTTTGCGGAAGATGGTTTCTGTTAAGCTATTTTCTATTAGCTTTTCATTAGGTACTGTTATTGAATGAATGTACTATCACCTACTAATTTTGGGTTTCAAGTGTAAATTGTCAACGTACTAAGTACCTATTTAAATAGCATCCTTCAAAAAACAAAAAGGTGAAGGGTTGTCAAGGTACTAAACATTAATAAAGCCTCCAAGATAGAATTGGTTTAATTATTTTTAAAAACAATTTCACCTTATAAGTACAGAATGACCAATGGTTTGATTCGTATTTGCATGGGTAAGTAAATTGGAAATAGAATAGAATCGAATAGAACATTTTTTATTCAGTACACATACAGTATAAAAAATGGTTATAGCTATACTCATAAACTAACATTTTTTAAAGGTCCCACACATCTTGTGTTGTAGTTACAGGAGTGGAGAAGTATACTTTCTGCCACACTAAGAGACGTTAATTCAAATTTAAGTAAAACTGACCTTATGAAGGGGTGGTGAGTGAAACGCCAATAATGTCTTGCCTCGATGTTTATTTGTAATCCTTATACATAGGTACAGTAGTGCATACATAAAACCTAACAGGTGTCAGAGTGGTCTGCAGGAAGCTGTCCGGCTCTTAACCTATAAGTTAGCTAAGTGGAGTCCTAACTTGGCTCAGGAGTGGTTTGCAGGAAGCTATCCGGCTCCTTTACCAGACTGGGTGTACTGAATGACTATGGGACATTGTCGCTCCAGTACAACCGCTAGCTGTAGGCTATCTGACGACGAAGCGGCGCGCAGCGGTTTATATAGGGTCCGGCGGCTAGTGTCGTGTGCAAAACTCGTTGAGCGAGACGGGGAATCTGTGCGAGAGGGAAAGTATTCGAGCCCGCGCGCGCTGTGCGCGTTAGTCATGTTTCTTTAGAATAGTGTTTTGCTACAATCTCCCCCTCTGGTACTCGTTAACGTCCCGTAAGAGTAGCAGGAATCAAGAGGACTGGCGAGTTCTTGGTCGACCCCGTCGTCGAATAGGTGCCATTGGATCCGGTGTTTCGTCGCCTCGTTTCTCAAATTTGGCTATCGCCGATGTGTGGAATCTTCCAGTTGATTTTCCAGGTTCTCGGGTATTAGCAACTTCATATATTGAAGTTCCATGCTTGTTTATAATGACATAAGGTCCATCGTGACGGGGAGCAAATTTAGCGGAGAATAGCTTTTCTTGATTGCTTATAGGATGTGTCTCCACCGAGACTAAATCTCCAATTTTGTAACCAGGATCAGGTCGTCGTTTTATGTTGGTAACAGTGTAATTACGTTCTGGTGCTGTTCAGAGCCTGCTAGCGTATTCGATCGGGTGTTCTTGTGGACCCTCCCCCTGAATCAAAGCTGCTCCAATAGCGTAATTACTTGCATCCGTTTTTATTGTGAATGGTGATTCATAATCAGCTTGTTAGCCGACTTCAGATCAAAAAATTCCTCAGTGTTGCTCATTGAAAAAATATCACACGGGAAGTGAATGACTGATTTCTGTATATTTTCTGTTTAATCTTTAGAAGTATTTCTTTTAGGCGCCACTTTTGAATGGGTGACGTCTGGAGTAATTTCTTCTTCTTTTTTATTTACGTTGGGCGCCACTATGAAGGGGTGGCGTCTGGAGTAATTTCTTCCTCTTTTTTATTTACGTTGGGCGCCACTATGAAGGGGTGGCGTCTGGAGTAATTTCTTCTTTTTTTTTATTTTCGTTGGGCGCCACTATGAAGGGGTGGTGAGTGAAACGCCAATAATGTCTTGCCTCGATGTTTATTTGTAATCCTTATACATAGGTACAGTAGTGCATACATAAAACCTAACAGGTGTCAGAGTGGTCTGCAGGAAGCTGTCCGGCTCTTAACCTATAAGTTAGCTAAGTGGAGTCCTAACTTGGCTCAGGAGTGGTTTGCAGGAAGCTATCCGGCTCCTTTACCAGACTGGGTGTACTGAATGACTATGGGACATTGTCGCTCCAGTACAACCGCTAGCTGTAGGCTATCTGACGACGAAGCGGCGCGCAGCGGTTTATATAGGGTCCGGCGGCTAGTGTCGTGTGCAAAACTCGTTGAGCGAGACGGGGAATCTGTGCGAGAGGGAAAGTATTCGAGCCCGCGCGCGCTGTGCGCGTTAGTCATGTTTCTTTAGAATAGTGTTTTGCTACAACCTTTATTTTGTTAGTCATAAAGACTGATAATGAGCATTAAGGTTAAATGACGTCTCTTAGCGCAGCAATAAGTCTATACGGCGCTGCCATAGGTACCTCTATTTAGTACCTTACACGCTGCCATTGATTTCAAAATTTAAAACACGTCTCTCTGCAAGTTTGAAAGAGGTAATCAAATATCTGCTCGAGCAAGTTTTAGAGCGAGTTCACACACTGAATTACTTTGCATTTTAAGCACTTGAGTAAATTAGAGACTTCAAATCCAGAATACATCTTTTCGTTAGGTACAAAGATTTAGCGTTGTTTTTTTCTCTACCCAAAGGTTGTCTGGAATTGTCTGAAGTAGCATAATGTACTGTCGTTTGTTGTTGTATCGTAATTTTTTTCTGTGCATTATAAAATACCTAGTACCTATATAAAGGTACTCCTGCCGTATCCTCTCTGCCCAGAGAGCCGCACGTATGAGGACCTCTTGCTGACCACCGACTGTGCAACTGTCAACTCCAACAACTAAACAAACCGTACCATTACGAACAAGAAAATTCATTTACGTTTAACGCTTATATTTTTTAACCGTGGAAAGGCCACGCTTCGGCATGAAAGGGCTTGCTCGACTGGAGGAAGAGCGGCGCGTAAAGCGGTATGCGCTGTTTCGTTAAGTGAGTGAGGTTACCGGAGGCCCAATTGGTGGGAAAGGGGGTAATTCTTGGCAGCGCACTTTTGCTTACTGGTGTTGAAGGTATCTACGGGTGGCGGCAACCACCTGCCATCAGGATCCGTCTGCTCGTCGGCTACCAAGCACATTGAAAAAATAACTGTCGTATCCTTCCAAATATTAGGTACTTGTTTGAATTCAAAAATGATATATACTGTAAATAAGTAATAGGGTAGGTATCTATCGCTCTGCGTTGTTCGTACCTCCCCATCTGAGTTCATATACTCTTTTGATTTTAAGCGAACCTGTCAAGAGCGACGCACTCGCGTGTTTATGACGAGGGTTCTACATTATTTTGTTAATTTATCTTCGGCAAATTAGCTCGAACGGTGGCGGTAAAAACGCATGAGCGGGGATCCAGACACAAAAGTGAAGAGCGTACTCCTAATTAGGTTAAAAAAAAACTAAAGAGTTAAAAAGCAGAAGCTTAAAATATAATATTAAGCTTCCATTTGTATGTACCCGTTATTAAATTGAGTAAAAATGTCATGTTAAATATGCGAGTCATCATTAATACATCTGTAAAATTTTAAGTTATTTAGCTAGTAATCAAGTTTCATGAGATACTTACAGCCTCGAGACCGATAGACTAAATTGCACAAAAAACTGCAAAAGATCACTTTTTTGTATGAAAACATTTATTATGTTAACTTGTTTATTATAGCCCTAGTGGACCGCCCTCACTTCGCTTCGGGACCGTAATTCAGCAATGAACCAATAGATGGCGCTGTGTCCAATTACATCGCGCAAGCGTTTCGTGTTTTCGGTTTACCTATAAGCCTTGTCGTTGTCTATAGAAGTTATCTTTTTATAAATAGTATAGAAGATTAACGCAAGCACAACATCTCCGAAATTTTAAACTAACTACTATTGCGGTACACAATATAGTCATCTAATAGCAAAGTCTCAGTAATAAGGTCTCATTTTTTACCCTTCGGGTACGGACCCCTGAAAACCTTCCCAGAAGTTTTCAAAGCGAAACGTCCGAACCATCTCGTAATAGAGTTGGTAACAATATCAAACCATCGTTTATCAACGGGCTCATTATATTTAACGCGTTTTCCTCCATTACCCTCAGTGAAGGCCATTCATAATATTGATTAATCTGGGCTTCCGATAAGCCCTCCTCAATTAAATAAAATGTTTCTTCGTTCTTATAATAGGAAGTTTATTTTTGTTTTGTTTTTCAAAATTGACAAGATGGTCTTATTAAAGCGTTTGATTCCGGAGTCTGATGATTCCAATGAATCGACTGCTGTCAGACCATTGCGACTATCCCTTAACAGGGGATTCAAACCAACTGATTCATACTTAGTTACACATTTCAGAAACTATCCGAATCGTGCATCTTTACAATTTTTTACCCTGAACGCTGAGCTATTGGTCCCCGGATCGAGTAAAAATTTGTACCTAAGATTTTCCCTTTCTCAGAATTCCCTGAAATTCTCAGTATCAGCCCGAAGTATGGAAAATGGCGGTTTTGTACCCTCGTTCCTCAGAAAGCACGTTAATCTGATCTCTTTTTGGTCGTATCTTTCTGGTGTCTCATAGAAACATGAGGGTAAGGGAATAGAGAGTGCACATGTGTCTCCGCACACATTTTTGCACTATAAATGTCCTGCGTCAATGGCTGATCATTGAGATTGGCTGCCATAGCCAAAACTTCGGTAAAGAGGACATAATCTACTCTAACATAGATCGATGCATCTGTTAGCACCTCAACCCTTTCACCATTATTCTAACGATAAGGTGGAGCTCATTTCATAAACTTGCCGGGGGCGAAAGCTAATTGGGGCCTACAAGTAATTACAAGTTTCTAGATCGAGTGCTGCGAGATAAGTGAATTAGAGCGAGATATTTATGCTTATAAGTAGTATGCTTACACAAGCAACTCGAAGATGTGATCTCAAACAAATCAGAGGGCAGTGATGTGGAACTTGGAACCGCGGAAATGATCACTTTTTATTTTGGTTACTTACTCCGATGCGATTTGGTTACTTACTTATGGCGATGGTTTAATGGATTTTTTTGAACATAACTCAGATTTGTGATCACAAATCCGCATGAGGCAAGCGTGGTTTAAGCATTATCTCATCATTGTAGGGCAAAGGCCCTACAGTGCTTGGCTTCTGCATAGCACGATTATTGTGTGATTCTTGATACTATGATTTCATTGGCTGAGACATTAGTTTTTATTAGTTAAAAGAATTCTCCTTTAACAATAGTTACTTCTCTTTTCTAAATTGAAGGTCTGAATTACCTACTAAAAACTCATGATGCATTCTGATAACATGGTCAGCTCAGTTTCATTTTAAATTGGCGCCAAAGATATCTTCAAGTCTATTTTTAAATTGACGCCAAAGATTATATCTTCAAATCTACAACCCATGTTTGAGCGAATCAAAGTATTCCTGAATGAATCAGTGATTTCAATAATCCTTTGACAAATCTAAAGCTTCAGGAGACTGCTCATAATAGTTCGAAAATAACTGACTGTTTCTTTTTAATCAAAAACAAAGTGTAAGAAAATCCACGGATTTAAGATAAAAGCCTACGATAGATTCTCAGCGCACGAAATGTATTGCTATTGACGGAATTATATATTGAAAAGCTAGTCAGCATTGGAGCAGCGATCCGTAAAATCTTGTAAGCTAGCTAACGTGACTTGCGACCGATTACAAATCTATATCCATCGCAAATCTGTTACACGAGTCTAGTGATGGGATGTCTTTGATGAGATGTCGATGAAAAATAACACAGAGCGATAAGGATTATGTTTGTATTTTCAATTTTGAAGAGTTTATGTGATAGGTGGCAGAAAAGTAGAGGGATCACCTGATGGTAAGCAATTGCCACTGCCCACCG
This sequence comes from Cnaphalocrocis medinalis, assembly GCA_014851415.1. NCBI lineage: Eukaryota > Metazoa > Arthropoda > Insecta > Lepidoptera > Crambidae > Cnaphalocrocis > Cnaphalocrocis medinalis. The sequence goes on from CM026278.1 coordinate 16,377,746, forward strand.
ACACCAAAAACCTAAAACTAAACTAAAAATAAAAAAAGAATATAAAATGGGACCCATCCCAGTGACCGTGTCCCCAAAATGCTGGCTGCATTTCCTCGTTGGACTGCGATGGAAATATGTTAGGCAAAGTAGCTTTGCCTTTGCCTTTGGATTTCCCATGGCTTCAACTAGGCGCTTTGTTAAGATACGAAAGAAAGAGCGAGCCTCGGGATTCCCACGGGTCACGGACCTAGTATTTCAACACGGAAAGCTGCATAATACTTTGTAGTTTTTAGTTTTTCTGCAGCATCTTTTATTTAACAAGTTAGAGTTTGTACCTTGATAATGATATATAAAAGACATAAACATTTTATTTGGTATGGTTTAAGTAGCCTAGTAGTATTGGATTGGCAAGAGGTGGCTGAGAATAGAGCGGGGTGGCGAATTCTCGTGTAGAGGTATTTTGTGTGACTGGTTTTGCGAATGGAATGAAATAGGTACTGGGCGGCGGCAATCGCAAAATCTGCCAACATTAAAAAAAACTATCGACAGTTCCCCTCCCTATTCGTTGGAAAGAAACCCAAACGTCATTAGTAGCCAAATTGGATCGGGCATTAGCGAAATTTACATTTTGAGCGAACAAATGTACCGCCTGCGCGCGTCATATGCATAATTGGTTAATTTCTTAATACGGATCCTGCCTACTTCTTGCGGTTGATCAAAATGCGCCCCCCATTCAGAGGTGAAAGGCATTTGTGGGTAAATTCTGGTGAGTTACCGCCTACATACATATTCATTAGGCGATGCTTTTTTAATGTACTGATGGAGGTAGGGAAAAGGTTTTTTGGCTTCCCGTATTTTGCTCCTAATGTGTCTTTTTGCTTTTCTTGCTAAGAATAATATTACTTTTTACACGAATGCGGCGAGTAAAAGGATGGGTTATGGTTTTAACACTCATTTTAGTAGTTGTTTATGTTTTGGTTCGTATTATGTTAATCAAGATTCCTAATACTTGACTTTTATTTTTAAATATAATACTAAAAATATTAATGTAAATGTATGCAATCACAGCAAAGCAACTTGACAGATTTTGATAAAGCCTTTTAGATTTTTTAGTAATATTTAGAAATAGAAATAGGAATAGAAATTGAGACAACATCACATACATTGTCCTGGTCCCAAACTAAGGTTTTCCCTTGTACTATGGAAACCAGAAACAACGAAGGAACTACAAACACCCAGACCCAACACAAATATCTGTTTCATCAACAAACATTTTTTGTTGTTTCATTGATTATAATCTGTTTTGCGTGCTTTAATAATAAATAAACTAGAATTCTCAATCGGCAGTCAATAAAATCAGACAGAGATTTCAAAATTTCCATTCCCAAGCAACATTTTGTTTGTGTTTCCCACGGCTTAGCTGTAATTCCGTCGAAGTTAATGCGCTCGCGCTTTGTGAATTAACAATAGCTTCTCAGCAGGTTTTGCATTCTCCTAAATGTCCTGGAGTTGGTAGTGGAGAGGAATTCGAAGGCAAATTAAGGAGTTAGGCTATATTATTCACTAGATTGTGCTAGAAACTTTATCCGCAAGTTTATCCGAAGACATACATCGCAGGTTTTTCATTTGTGATACGTAACCTTTAAAATAGCTATCCAATAGCAACCACTTATAGTTTTCAATATTTTTAAGATATTTATACTGTTTAATGTTGTCATGTCCAATATAATAAACATTCTTATTTGTTTGCGTTTTTCTCTTTCTATTTCTCTTTTATCATTAACTAGGTACAGTCAACTCCAAAAATATGTATACACTTTAGGACCTTGTCACAATACACTAAGAAAGTAGAGGTCGTTCTACTTTCTTATATTATGTATTGTGACAAGGTCCTAAAAGTGTATACATATTTTTGGAGTTGACTGTACTTAAAATTTTCTACCTTTCTGCATTTGTATTTTGTCTCGGAAAGTGGAAAATTTATTTTAATACATTGGATTATTTAACAGCTGTATCTCTTCCTCAATGAAGAAAATAAAATAAACATGGCAGTGGGCTTCCTGACTGAATCTTAATAATTCACTTTTTTTTTATTTTAAAGATCACAATAATGTGATCTTCAAAATAAAAAAACTCCAAATTTTATCGAATTGAGCACCCCTGAAACTTAGCAGTAGAAGTATTTCTAGTTCTTAAGTTGTGGTTTTGGTGCAACAAAGTACTATCTATCTAACTATCTTCAAAATACTTGCTTTTAGTATCTGCCCATCGATTTCTAATAGTAGCGTCTCGACTTGATTTCGTTTTTCTGAATATTTTACACTTACGAAATGTAGCTACAGTAAGACTCAAAAGTATTACACTATAAAGATAGAAGCAGTAGCATTCATACTATACTAACAAGGTAATATATACCATATTCAATATCTAAAATAAAACATTTTGGTTTTTATTAAAATAGGCATAAAAGATCTTTGTCTTGGCTTGAAACCAAAACTTTCATAAATTGACGCTGACATCTAAAATTACTCGCTTTGAAATGTGGCAATTCGATTGGACCACATATTATATTGCTATTGCTACAAGTATGTCATTTAATTACACTTAAGGTCCGAAACTTTCACTTTGTTCGGAACTTAAATCAGTACCTAGTTCCTAGTAGTAGATGGCGCTGGGAGTCGATTGCATCACGCTAGCTCGCCTTTTCAATTTACCTATAAGGCTTAACGTTGACTATGGGATTAATTAACCTATTTTTAAATAGTACTTAGAACACTATGCTAGCTGTGAAACATGGACCGCGAAACGTTTAGCACGTCGTAGTAATACTGCTACGGCGTGCTGCTACGGAAGTTGCTACGAGGGCTGCTACGAAGAATTGTTACAAGTGCCGCGGCTGGATTGGTAAATTAAGGTTGCCAAAAATAGTAGTGGCACATTTTGTACGCGGAGACGGGGGAAATACAGACATCCGTGCTGTGACAGCCTTTCAGACTCGGGTATGACGAAGACGCAGATCGGTCTGATGTCGTCTCTCACCTCAATACATATATAGCACAATTTGTGTTCCTTTAGGCATTCTGGATTCTGTATTTTTGATACTTTTTATAAGATATTATGTTGTTAACTGTGGACTAAAAAAAGCTTTAGGTATGTTTATGTTGGTTGATCCTGATAGTCCTCACAATATCAACGTGCTGACGTTTTTAAAAGACATCATGAATAAGTTGTTTTAGAAAGTTGGATCAACTCAAGATCTCGCAGATATTCACAGGCAGCGGTGATCACTTGCCATCAGGTGTTCTGCATACTGGATTGTCCCTTTAAAAAAATTATATACTTAAGCAAAAACTAAATCACCTATTTTTTTATCCTGATGGCATAATATAATCACCGATGCTTATGAACGTTTGCAAGATCAGAATAAAGCTAATAAATTGGCGGTCTTTTGTAGGACAGTACGCTATACATTTTGAAAATAGTGGGCCCTCCTTTCTTCTGGGATTCCTAATCTTACCAATAGATGGCACCGGGTGTCGATTACATCGTGCAAGAGTTTAATTTTTTCAGATTACACAAAAGCCTGGCTGTTGTAAATTTACCTTTTTAAAAAAAGAAAATGTAAGTTTATTTTTAGAGTAGGTAGATCAAGCCACTAACTGTTCTTACACTGTGTATAGCATGTTTTATACCTGAGGGTGAAAAAACCTCTAATCGGCTCTTTAAGTCTGAAGGTACTTTCAAAAGAGCATTTATTTGTATCGAAACTCGCAAAATGGTAAGTGTGTGAGAGGAGCTTAATAGACAATAGTAATGTCTTTTGTACAACCCTTAACGTTGAAAGGAATAACTCGATGAAAATATTTGCTTACAGGCTTCTTATGAATATAATGGAATAGAGGGTTCAGACAAGGTTCTATTGTCCTTTTGAAAGAGCAATTAGGTATTGTACTTCTACTCTCTTGGCAGCGTAATGTTAAATAGGTACTCCACGTAATACAAACTGCAGTATAAAGATGGAGAAAATTAGTAGTCAATAAATGTTTTACAACTTTCTCGTTGCATTATACAAATGCATTATTGAACGTCGTAATGGCCAGATAGCAGACACAACGGAAAATAAATGGTTTTATGCCTTTTAACCCTTACAAATTTACTGGAAATGTATTAAATCATCTGGTTTGTTTCAAAAATCGTGAAATTATAATTTAATCGATAATTATCGACCGGTGACTGGCCAGTTTACAGGCCTCTTTATATGGGCCGTCCTATAAAGGGTAAAAAAGACTTTTGGGTCTTACGACGTTAAAATACTTGTGACCACGGTCGTCGTTATTTGGTCGCAACGTCAAGCAGGAAGTACTATGATGTACCCCATCTACCATGATGTATTTTCCGTGTCCACACTGCTAGTCCGGAAATTTTCTAGCGTCTGTTTGACTCAAATCCATAATTAATAAAAATAACTCACCCCACATGACATTGTATCTAAACAACCCGCCCTAACTTCGTTTCGGCACTTAGTGTTGCTATTAGTTACCAATCATTGCCAATTAATTTGTCTATAGATTAGTAGCCAATTATTTTTATTACTAAAATTGGCACACGAACCAAGAAATGATCAAAGAACGAATCAAAATAATACGATAAACACAACATGACATGTTTGTTAAAGATCATAGACAAACATCATTATGTCAACATGACAATTATATAGGTATTCCTTTTTTATGACTAAGGAATACTTTTCATACTGCCTAGTTGTGTAAATGAATAATAATTAACAAATTAAGGCCTAACAAAGTCTAATTATACTTGCATTATACTTGAGCGCCGGTTGAGACGTAAGGGTCGCGGGTTCGATTCCCGCACCAACACAAATGTTTGTTGATGAAACAGATATTTGAGTTGGATCTGGGTGTTTGTAGTTCCTTCGTTGTTTCTGGTTTCCATAGTACAAGGAAAAACCTTAGTTTGGGACCAGGACAATGTATGTGATGTTGTCTCAATTTATTATTTATTTACTTATTAAACTTCACACCATGCATCGACCGAATTAAGCGTTTTTCATTACGTATACAAATAAACGAAGCTAACTCAAATATACGTAAATGATATAAAAAATACATCGCATCGGCTTAAAAATTTAACCAGACTATGAATCACCGTCGTAATTACGTTTCGCCACCACATTTTAATCTGTCCCATTCGAATACAAAACGAACACAAGTACGCAATTCAACTTGAATAGCATCAACATAAAACAACGCAACTCAAAAGGCTTTCCGATCTCTCATTTGTATATTAGATCACATTCAAACGAGTTTGCGAAGCGCCGGCAAACAAAGCTCTATAATTAACGCACTTTAGCATTTAGGAGTTTGAATAGCGAAACTGCACACTGAGTTACTGATTTTCCGTGTGTTATTAATAACTCGCTTAACCTCTTTTTCAATCCCCGAAGCTAAAACGACAGGGTATCCTACGTTCTGGTATAGCTGCTTCCAAAATGGTCAATCTAGCGGTATTGTATGTACCTAATTACGAAACCTACCTAATTCGGTATTCAAAAGATTGACCATTTGTCCGACCTTCGCCACATGTTTGAGAAACTATCCAAAACGTGCATTTTCACGATGTTAGACCTCAACGCTGAGCTATTGGTAGAAACACTCAGATGTTTATGTGATAGGTAGCAGACGAGCAGGCGGATCACCTGATCATATTCGAATCACGAACCCATCACACTACGATCTAAGCTAAGCTATTTAGCTACCATCACTCTAACCATCACTATTCTAGATAAATCAACATTTTAACACCCCATCGCTCTGGCTAGATGCAGTCCTATGGTTTTGAACCAGAGTGGTTGCTTTTAGTAGCGACCACCAACTGCTCAATGTACGCTCACTCAAAAACTGTTGGGCACAGGTAAACCGCAGAAGGTGAGTCTGAAGTCGACTCAAACAAGTGATGAAAGTGATGAGAACTCCTGATTGTTTTTGTAAAACCATCCAGATGTCTCGGTGATCCGCGCTCCGTTTGAAACCGCTAAGTTAGATTTGTTTGGGGCGATTGATGTCTTTGTTGTTCAGAGTTTTTGAATAAGACGGATATTGAGGTCGTTTTAATATTGACCTTTTCTTTGCCAGTTTCCTACGGGGAATTAAATGTTTAGCCGTGCGAATGGCGCCATTGGTGATGCTCGAGTTGTGCCTTTGATGTTCATGGTGTACTGTTTTTTCTATGTGATATAATGTCAGACGGCCTGATGATATACCTATACAGAGAGGCGGAGAAGACCTGGATTATGCTGGCGCGTCGTGTGTCCAGCAAATTGGCTACTTCTTTGCAGTTCAGCAGCACCTGGTACCGACTCCATACAGAACGATCTAACTATCTAACAAATAATGCCAATAAACCACTCGTAAATTATTGAAGAGACTCTTTAAAACCGCTTCATGGTTATCGGAGTCCTTCGATATTTATGTAAAAACGTTAGAAAACTAAGAATCGTATCTCGAGAGAAGCGAGCAGAAGGCCGTAAATTTCTGGTGTTGGAACAGTGCCCGCCGCCTCCGCGCCCAATAACTTCTAGCGCTTGCGTTATGGCGTCATGATACTATTGTCATTATCTACACAGGATTTATACTTGATGATATTACTAAAGAGCTTCTACAGTAAAGTCAAGTATCAGCCTATATACCTATTATTCCACTGCAGGGCAAAGGCTTCCATCACAGAAATCAAGTCATCGCTACTATAAAGCTATGATGGGATTAGGGTTTATCACCACGCTTGCCTAATGAGCTATGTTCGAAAAATTCGAGACATACTTTTTGCTCGACCTGATATCGAACACGGAACCCCGAGATCACGGCTAAATAAAACTACGTCAGCCTAAAAACAGCATCTAATTTCCGTCAAATATTCAACAAAAACATGACAGTTTTTTGTTTCACATCTTAAAATATATTTACTTATATTTACTTAAACAATAAGGTTCAACGAAAAACGTTCTCAATCGAACCGTAAAATTAATACTCATTTAATTTAAAACAGGCAATTAATTTCTTACGCAGCGGGTTGTTTGGGAATTCGTTAATTAATCGAGGTACATAGACACAAGGTGGGCTAATTAAAAACTTGCTTAGTTGACAGAGTTTCAACCGCATGCTTACTCGTAGTTTGAAAGGGTTATAGATGTTCGTTTGGATTTTAATGTGCATCTAATTTTAAAATAACTTTGCAATCAAAGCTAAGGTCTAGTAAAGGGTATAAACAAAACTAATTTGGATAGATTAAATCAAACGTGAATCCTTTGACTAGTTTTTTCTATAACGTCGTAAGGCCCATAAGCCTTTTAAAAGGCATAAAACAATTGATTTTCTATTGTGTCTGCTGTCTAGGCGTTACGACGATAATACTAGATGTAGTAGCAATGACTTGTTTTCTGTGCTTCTGGAGTGAAAAATAGCCTGATACTTTCAAACTTTAAGGCCTTATCGCACTCTTAATAAGATAACGACCTAACTCAAAATTTCGGAAAAATGAGTTTTGGTGAAAAAACGACCTTATAGACCAAGGGCCACAGCATACTTCTTTAAAAATCAACTTTATTCTGTAAATAATAACGTATAAAATACATGAGTCACTATCTTTCCCGCCCCGCACACTTCGTTCGTTCATCGAATATTGACCAATTCAGTTTTGGGGCGGCGGTTTCGCGCGAGGTTTGTGTCAAACACCGGCAGATTTGGAGATGCGTCAGTGTTTTACTAAACAAATCGGTAAGTTTGTTAAATATTTATCATTATAATATTGACTGGTTTTGGAATAGGTCTTTGTTTCAGTAACTTTCTCTCCGTTGATACAGGCTCAACTTGAATTGAGTCTTTATTTTATTAAAATGTCCTGTAGGATCAATGACAAATTATTACTTAGGTCTGTGTTTATTTGAAATCGTTCACGAAATATAACTCAAATCAAATTCGGTCTCTGTATTGTTAAAAAATTACGAAAATGTTTTGTAATGTTTGAATTTAGGTCTTTGTTTCATAAAAAAACTGAATAAATCGAAGCTACAATTAAACAATAGGTTCTTTGTAGTATTAATATAAGGTTGGAATTTTTACTTTAAGTCACTGTATTGTTTAAGTTTATTCTTTCGTATCTCAGCTTTTCGCTGGAATTTTAAATTTACGCTAATACTATCGTACGGATTTCAAGGACATGGCCTTGAAATCGCGTGGTTTCATGTCAAGATCTGAACGCGTAGGTATACCTCGCCCGCGTCCGTTTGTATAAAGTCGGAATAATGTTAGATAATTAATATAACCATGCAAAAGTGCCCATTTACGTTGATTTGCTAACTGTGCGTATCACCACATACGCGTAATGAGTGTGATAATTTGTGTCGACTACACACAGTAGTTGTATGCAGGTGCGTTATTGAAAATATGGTGGCTAAATAAACAACCCATGGCTGTATTCCTTAAATTAAATAGTCAAGTTCTATTATTTTCGTTTTCTAAACGATCTATTACTTAAACTGACAAGTCTATAATGCTAATTATAAACTTAGTAATTTAATTAAAACTAACATTTACTAATACTTAATTACCTACCTTACCTACATTTTTTTTCAGATAACAGACATAATGGAGAACCAGCAAATAAAAACAATATTCTAAAATATAAATAATAAAGCTGTTACTGTAAAAGCTCGAAGTACGGTAAATCATAAGATTTACTTGTAAGTCTTAGGATCTACCGATATGAGTTGGTCAATGTAAGTACACACATCAAAAGTGTCTAGGGATCAAGTAGGTACGTTTAAGAGTATTGCTGCTATTATGGTTAATTTTACTAACTTTTTTGTATCGCTAATACTGCTGTTTAGTGAGTTTTAACATTAAAATAAGAAACATTGTTTAAAATTCGTTAATAAGAAGAAATCGATTGTCAATGTGAATTTGTATAAAACAGTACTAGCGGTTTGATAATATCATTACAATATCTGCATCAGAACCGATCCAATTTACATTATTATGGAAACACGACATCATTTAACCTGAGAAGAGATGATGCGAGCCGTCGGAATGTTGGAAGCTGGTTCCAGGCAACGTGATGTGGCTTTCGCTTTTTACACTACACAGAGCGTCATAAGTCGCCTCTGGAGGCGCTATTGCATGACGGGCATACCGGGCAGCGTGGTCGGGCGACATTAAGGGCGGTCTCGCATCACGACTCGGAAACAGGACCGGTATATCCAAAATACTGCTCAATGGTATCGTATCATGACCGCCGTGATGTTGTTTACGAGGCCGCCACAGCTCCTCAGGTTTGCTAATAAGCGATCAAACAATCCTAAATCGTTTACGAGAAGTGGGTCTGCGATTCCCGAAGACCGCTGAGAGATCCATCTATTGCACCTTGCAATCGCAGGACCCGTTTACGATGCGCTCGCGAACACACAAACTGGGAGGAAGAAGACTGGCGCTATGTGTGCTTTCGGATGAGTACCGCTTCGGTATGAGACCGGATAAAAGACGTACTCGAGTTTGGAGAACATTTGGACGTAAAGAACGTTTGAGATACTGTCAGGAAGTTCATCTATATAAACAATGTGGTGGGAACCAATAACGATATGGGCCGGTATTTGCCACTTGGGTGATTCTTTTCAACTAATGCATGACAACACACTTCACACACGGCTAGAGTCGTAACACGCATTCTTGCCAAAGCTCGTATCAACGTTCTGCCGTGAGCCTGCACAATCACCAGACCTCAACCCGATTGGGCACGCATGGAATATGCTTCGAAAAAGAGCTCTGCCGAGTATGCATACCGTACATACTCCACAACATCATTTTATTTTATTTTAGAGGTATATTTAAAAAAAGGTACATTTCCCCTTTTTTTACAACTAATTGAAGATACTGCCATAGGTGAAGAATTACATTCCGATATGGTTATAGACGACGCGACGCTTGGTATTACCATACTAGGAGACTCTGAGATTGTATCTAAATCTTGCCTACTTCTGGTTGAGCCTCATGCTGATCAGGTGCAGAGGTAGACAATGATAGCGCATGGTCCCGGTCGATTAAAATCTTTATACGAAGATGGAATAACAGTAACTTCTGAGCTATTGAGTATACCCGGGTTATAATAATTTATTAAAGATAAGGAAGAAAAATAATTACAGATAAAAAGTAGTTACCATTTAAATATTAACTTAGTTTCTCTTTTGCAGCACCTTCTTTTCTGACCCAAAGGTTGACTAGTAGAAGAATGCCTCTTGGAAATTAAGTTCGCCTATTGTTTACTTACTTTCTTTTTGGTACAGTTTAATATCGCAAAATATCTTTATTTTATTTTTGTTTGGTTTGCTACCTGTTTATTAGCTCATTATTTATAGTATAGTATCGACTTGATTTCGTTTCTCGAATATTTTACACTTACGAAATGTAGCTACAGTCAGACTCTCAAAAGTATTACACTATGAAGACAGAAGCAGTAGCATTCATACTATACTAACAAGGTAAAACATTATAGTTCTTATTGAAATAGGCATAAAGATCTTGGTCTTGGCTTGAAACCAAAACTTTTATAAATTGACGCTGACATCTAAAATTACTCGCTTTGAAATGTGGCTATTCGATTGGACCACATATATATTGCTATTGCTACAAGTATGCCTTTTAATTACACTTGTGGCCCGATACTTTCACTTTGTTCGGGACTTAAATCAGTACCTAGTAGATAGATGGCGCTGGGGGGATGCTGATTGCATCACGCTAGTTAGCCTTTTCAATTTACCTATAAGCTTTAACGTTGACTATGGTATTAATTAACCTATTTTAAAACAGTATAGAAGACTTGCTATCACTATGCTAGCAGTGAAATATGGACCGCGAAACGTTTAGCACGTCGTAGTAATACTGCTACGGCGTGCTGCTACGGAAGTTGCTACGAGGGCTGCTACGAAGAATTGTTACAATGGCCGCTCGGCTAGATTGGTAAATTAAGGTTGCCAAAAATAGTAGTGGCACATTTTGTACGCGGAGACGGGGGAAATACAGACATCCGTGCTGTGACAGCCTTTCAGACTCGGGTATGACAAAGACGCGGATCGGTCTGATGTCGTCTCTAGCCTCAATCTATAGCACAATTTGTGTCCCTTTAGGCATTCTGGATTCTGTATTTTTGATACTTTTTATAAGATATTATGTTGTTAACTGTGGACTAAAAAAAGCTTTAGGTATGTTTATGTTGGTTGATCCTAATAGTCCTTACAATATCCACGTGCTAACGTTTTTAAAAGACATCATGAATAAGTTTTTTAAGAAAGTTGGATCAACCCATGATATCGCAGATATTCACAGGCAGCGGTGATCACTTGCCATCAGGTGCTCTGCTTAACTGGATTGTCGCTTTAAAAAAATTGTATACCTACTTAAGCAAAAACTAAATCACCTATTTTTTGAGCCTGATGGCATAATATAATAACCGATGCTTATGAACGTTTGCAAGATCAGAAATAAGCTAATAAATTGGCGGTCTTTTGTAGAACAGTACGCTATACATTTTGAAAAAAGTGGACCCTCTTTTCTTCTAGAATTCCTAATCTTACCAATAGATGGCACCGGGTGTCGATTACATCGCGCAAGAGTTTCGTTTTTTCAGTTTACAGAAAAGCCTGGCTGTTGTAAATTTACCTTTTTAAAAATAGAAGATATAAGTTTATTTTTAGAGTAGTTAGATCAAGCCACTAACTGTTCTTACACTGTGTACAGCATGTTTTATACCTGAGGGTGAAAAACCTCTAATCGGCTCTTTAAAGTCTGAAGGTACTTTCAAAAGAGCATTTATTTGTATCGAAACTCGCAAAATGGTAAGTGTGTGAGAGGAGCTTAATAGACAATAGTAATGTCTTTTGTACAACCCTTAACGTTGAAAGGAATAACTCGATGAAAATATTTGCTTACAGGCTTCTTATGAATATAATGGAATAGAGGGTTCAGACAAGGTTCTATTGTCCTTTTGAAAGAGCAATTAGGTATTGTACTTCTACTCTCTTGGCAGCGTAATGTTAAATAGGTACTCCACGTAGTACAAACTGCAGTATAAAGATAGAGAAAATTAGTAGTCAATAAATGTTTTACAACTTTCTCTTTGCGTTATTCAAATACATTATTATAACGTCGTAAGGCCCATACAGCAGACACAATGGAAAATCAATTGTTTTATGCCTTTTAACCCTTACAAATTTACTGGCTATCGTATTATATCATATGGTCAACTTTGTTTCAAAAATCGTGAAATTACCGACCGGTGACTGGCCAGTTTACAGGCCTCTTTATATGGGCCGTCCTATAAAGGGTCAAAAGACTTTTGGGTCTTACGACGTTAAAATACTTGTGACCACGGTCGTCGTTATTTGGTCGCAACGTTAAGCAGGAAGTACTATGATGTACCATATGTACCATGATGTATTCTCCGTGTCCACACTGCTAGTCCGGAAATTTTCTAGCGTCTGTTAGACTCAAATCCATAATTAATAAAATTAACTCATATGACATTATATCTAAACAGCCGCCCTAACTTCGTTTCGGCACTTAGTGTTGCTATTAGTTACCAATCATTGCCAATTAATTTGTCTATAGATTAGTAGTCAATTATTTTTATTACAAAAATTGGCATACGTACCAAGAAATGATCAAAGAATGAATTAAAATAATACGTTCGACATGTTTGTTAAAGATCATAGACAAACATCATTATGTCAACATGAAAATTATATATTCCTTTTTTATGACTAAGGAATACTTTTCATACTGCCTTGTTGTGTAAATGAATAATAATTAACAAATTAAGGCCTAACAAAGTCTAATTATACTTATTAACCTTCACTCCATGCATCGACCGAATTATAAAATAAGTAGCTTAAGCGTTTTTCATTACGTATACAAATAAACGAAGTTAACTCAAATATACGTAAATGATATAAAAAATACATCGCATCGGCTTACAAATTTAACCAGACTATGAATCACCGTCGTAATTACGTTTCGCCACCACATTTTAATCTGTCCCATTCCAATACAAAACGAACACAAGTACGCAATTCAACTTGAATAGCATCAACATAAAACAACGCAACTCAAAAGGCTTTCCGATCTCTCATTTGTATATTAGATCACATTCAAACGAGTTTGCGAAGCGCCGGCAAACAAAGCTCTATAATTAACGCACTTTAGCATTTAGGAGTTTGAATAGCGAAACTGCACACTGAGTTACTGATTTTCCGTATGTTATTAATAACTCGCCAAACTTGTTTTTTTTATGAGATAGGGGACAGACGAACAGACGGATCACCTGATGGTAAGCGATTACCGCCGCCCATGGACACCCGCAACACCAGAGGAGTCGCAAATGCGCTGCCGACCTTTTAAGAAGGATTACGCTCGCTTTTTGAAGGTTTGTAGGTCGTATCGGTTCGGAAATACCGCGGGTGACAATTCATTCCATAGTTTTGTAGTTCGAGGCAGAAAGTTTCTTGAGAAACGCACAATTGAAGATTGCCAAGCATCTAAATGATCCAAATCTCTTTTTATTCCCCGACGCAAAAACGACAGGGTATAGGATTTACGTGTCTGTCTGCCTGTGTTTGTGTGTTCAGTCTGTGGTATCGCCGCTTCCCAACGTACGAACTAATTTGTATTTTTTTAGTTGATATAATCGGGAATGTCTTTTGAAGTTTGATGACCACCGGTTTAATGGCCATCGCCACATAGTTCAGGATTTGACCATTACAATTTGATTGACCATTTGTCCGACCTTCGCTACCTTTGCAAATAGAAACCGTGGTTACACGTTTGATGAAACTATCCAAAACGTGCATTTTCACGATGTTTGACCTTAACGCTGAGCTAGTTGGTAGAAACACTCAGATGTTTTTGAAATATCCAGAAGTGTGTGCTCATATTCGAATCACGAACCCATCACACTACGATCTAAGCTAAGCTACTAAGCTACCATCGCTCTAACCATCACTATTCTAAATAAATCAACATTTTAACACCCCATCGCTCTGGCTAGATGCAGTCCTATGGTTTTGAACCAATGGTAGCTTTTAGTAGCGACCACCAATTGCTCACTGTGCGCTCACTCAAAAACTGTTGGGCACAGGTAAACCGCAGAAGTGAGTCTGAAGTCGACTCAAACAAGTGATGATGATGAAAGTGATGAGAACTCCTGATTGTTTTTGTAAAACCATCCAGATGTCTCGTGATCCGCGCTCCGTTTGAAACCGCTAAGTTAGATTTGTTTGGGGCGATTGATGTCTTTGTTGTTCAGAGTTTTTGAATAAGACGGATATTGAGGTCGTTTTAATATTGACCTTTTCTTTGCCAGTTTCCTACGGGGAATTAAATGTTTAGCCGTGCGAATGGCGCCATTGGTAATGCTCGAGTTGTGCCTTTGATATTCATGGTGTACTGTTTTTTCTATGTGATAATAATGTCAGATGGGCTGATGATATACCTATACAGAGAGGTGGAGAAGACCTGGATGAGGCTGGCGCGGCAATTGGCTACTTCTTTGCAGTTCAGCAGCACCTGGTACCGACTCCATACAGAACGATCTAACTATCTAACAAATAATGCCAATAAACCACTCATAAATTATTTAAAAGACTCTTTAAAACCGCTTCATGGTTATCGGAGTCCTTCGATATTTATGTAAAAACGTTAGAAAACTAAGAATCGTATCTCGAGAGAAGCGAGCAGAAGGCCGTAAATTTCTGGTCTTGGAACAGTGCCCGCCGCCTCCGCGCCCAATAACTTCTAGCGCTTGCGTTATGGCGTCATGATACTATTGTCATTATCTACACAGGATTTATACTTGATGATATTACTAAAGAGCTTCTACAGTAAAGTTAAGTATCAGCCTATGTACCTATTATTCCACTGCAGGGCAAAGGCCTCCATGACAGAAATCAAGTCATCGCTACTATAAAGCTATGATGGGATCACGCTTGCCTAATGCGGATTGGTGAGCACATACCTGAGCTACTGTTCGAAAAATTCGAGAATACTTTTTGCTCGACCTGATATCGAACACGGAACCCCGAGATCACGGCTAAATAAAACTACGTCAGCCTAAAAACAGCATCTAATTTCAGACAAATAGGTATTCAAACAAAAACATGACAGTTTTTTTGTTCAACATCTTAAAATATATTTACTTATATTTGCTTCAACAATAGGGTTAAACGAAAAACGTTCTCAATCGAACCGTAAAATTAATACTCATTTAATTTAAAACAGGCAATTAATTTCTTACGCAGCGGGTTGTTTGGGAATTCGTTAATTAATCGAGGTACATAGACACAAGGTGGGCTAATTAAAAACTTGCTTAGTTGACAGAGTTTCAACCGCATGCTTACTCGTAGTTTGAAAGGGTTATAGATGTTCGTTTGGATTTTAATGTGCATCTAATTTTAAAATAACTTTGCAATCAAAGCTAAGGTCTAGTAAAGGGTTTAAATAGAAATAATTGGGCATAGTATAATTCAAACGTGAATCCTTTGACTAGTTTTTTCTATAATACTAGTAAGTAGTAATCTCTTTTTTGTACAAAGCTCGGATATAAGATAACCAATCTGCATTTGGCAAACAAGATTATTAAACCTAAATCCAATCGTAGTCACGATATGATTGAGACCTGCAGAAGGACAATAAATAGGTTGATACTCCACTTTTTACCGATTTCTAATCGGTTAACTTTCGACAAATTATCTACTTTTGGGGGTTTCTCAAATCTTTTAACAAAAAAAAATATTTGTAAGGTACCAAAATGACCACGAAGGTGTTTCTATTCATATTGCTGAACTTATAAATTTCAAAAGTAAGACTAATAAATTAATGGGATGACATTGGTTTTGTATTGTACCCACGATACGATGTAATACAATTTTCAATATTTCGAGCAATCCCCTTTTCCTACTTTCAGCCTTTAAAAACGCAAACATTTCACTCTAAAGTTTGTACGGAAAAAAACTCAAACAACTCCTACAAGAGTTTCAGATACGGTCGTAGTTTTCTTCCAAACCGCAGGTGGCTATAGGTTGGGCATGATTAAAAACTTAAAACGTCTCGACCTGCTTCCAGCACGGATATTGGGAGCGTAACCGAAAGTATCCGATATCCGGAATAAAGATGTCACTAACTAAAAGGCAAGAAATAATTTGAAGACACTCAAGAAATAAGTAGAACTACAATATCTCCTAATTTTAATTTTGTGCCACCTAGCGGTTAGGCTTGTCCTACTTCGATTGGGTAAAAACTTGTTTAAGCTTTGATGCTGACTTTAATAACTCTTGTCGTTCCGTTGAAACATTTGAATGAAGTATTGTTTATCACAATAAATATCTTCCAACCGATATCCAGCTACGGCGGCCAATCTTAACTATCAGCCACGTACGCAGGATACAATGTAAAAAAAAAAAGATATCGAATAATCCAAACAAATTTTATGTCCGTTATCGGAACCTTTTCGAGGTATTCATTCCAATATTGAGATCCGAAATATATTATCAGTAACATCCTTATTCCAGCTGTAATAAAAAGAAGTTAAGCAGAAAAGAACCAAGCGTAAATTAAGCTAGGTACCAATGAAAAACAACATCATTATGCATGGAACAGTTTCCAGTTAATGCTGGTAGGTTACTGCAAGCGATGCTTGCTAATGTATTTTTTACTATCTTCTGGGAATTATTTCATAATTAAATTAATGCACTTTTTCAATGGAAAGCATAAGCGATAAAGTAATATTGATAACTCGCGTTAATGCATCTTTGTAAAACAGAAGCACACATAACCCTAAACGGGAAACTCAAAGTGAAGAATCTGCGAAGGAAATTTAATTTGCGAAAAAAAAAGGAAATTAAATCCCGATTCTTTATCGTTTTAATTTGAAACTCTACCAATAGATGGCGTGGGATATCAAATACATCGTGCAAGCATTTCGTTTTTTTGGCTTACCTATAAGCATTCTCGTTGTCTATAAAATTTACCTCTTAAAATGCTGTTTTCTTAAAAAATTAAAGCAGTTAAATCTGAGGCTAAAGATATTCCGTGGAATACGTTCTTTACTTACCTAGCACATAAGGAACGGCCGAGAACTTGCCCCATTAAGATAAGACAAATCGTTCGTTAGTTATTACAAATGTATTTTTAATGTCGCTATAGACATGTTTGCTCTAAGTTAGTTTCTTTGTGTAATTAAATCTTTCGAACCAGTTGATTAATAGCTTTTGTTAGACTTTCTTGGGGTTGTTTGTTTCACTTATGTTTTGTGACGATTGGAAGTTTTAGTTTTTCATTCCTTTTTTTTATGGTATAGTTTTTTTTACGGCCCGGTACTGATACCAGGCCGTGAACTCGGGGTCCCGGGTTCGATTCCCGATCGAGCACATGTACGATTCGAATTTTTCGAACACAGCTCGGGTTTGTGATCACCAATTGGGCAAGCGTGGTGATTAAACCTAATCCTATCGTAGTAGAGATGACTTGATTTCTATGATGGATGCCTTTGCCCTGCAGTGGAAAAGTTTACAGGCTGATACTTTACTTTACTTCTGGCTACAAACACTAAAATCCAACTATCGACAAAATGAGAAAAAAACCCATTTGGACGTAAAACCAGCAAAAATTTAATTAGCTATTGGCTACATAACTATAAAACACAATGTTTACACTAAATGAACATTCAAAGCTCCAAATAGCTCATTTAACAAAATCGAATTGCATTCCACATGATTGGTAGTTCGCACAAACATGCCTGCTAAGCGAAGCGGAATCCAAATTGTGAACAAAGCGAAACAAGAAGCAGACAAGAATCATGCTACGGAGAATCTCGGCACCGGCCATTCTTTAATGTTTCAAAAAAAGATCAATAGGGCTAGCACAAACTTTTCACAGGAATCAAAAGAAAAATCAATCAAAGAATCAGGAAGGAAAATTTTACATTGTTTTCATAAATGTTCTGTTAAGGATTTAAGTCCTTAACAGAACATTTACCGAATATAGATTTGAGTTATTTTACCGAATATAGATTTTGATTTTTTAAATCACAGCGTATGCGTAGGTATGGTATTTTTGTTATTTCATTTGGTATGTACAGACAGCCGCACATCAGGTTACTACAATCTGTCAAATTTCTTCAATCAAACCTCACCTTAATGTCAAACGTATTTGGTTCAATATCAACTAAGGAAATTTGACAGATTGTAGTAACCTGATGTTCGGCTGTCCGTACATACTTTTAATGTGAAATATTTATGTTTTAACTACATGTGCGATTTACGATGCCCTAACAGGGCCATGATTACGGATCTCAACTATGTAACTTACATCATTGTATAACCTACATGTTGTATTAAACTACTGTGACTATGACTACATAAACAGTTTGAATGAAAATTTGAAGGGCTCCCTCTATCGCACGTAAAGTAAAAAGTAAAGTATCAGCCTATATACTGTCCCACTGCCAGGCAACCGCCTCCATGATAGAAATCAAGTCATCACTACTATGACGAGATGACCCTTAATCACCTAATGCGGATTGGTAATTAATATAAATTAAGCAAAATTCTAAACCCAAGCTGTGTTCGAAAAATTCGAAACATGCTTTTGCTCGACCCGGGAATCGCACAGTCGTCGGAAAGGATATTATCGCAACGTCAGCGCCTGTCCATAGATTATTCAACTAACGTTAAGTACGTTAGTTGAATAAATCTATGGACTAAAAAACTAAAACATTTTTGAAAGATATAGTCATCGAAGGTGCATCGTGCTGAGTACTCGTACTAGCGTAATCCTAGCATGTTTACGATACGATTTCTCAAAAAGTGTGTGCTAGACCTATGCTTGTCCGCCGTCCGTTCCTTCATTCATTCTTTCTTCGTTTCATTCATCATTCGCTTTAACAATGTCCGTGATCAGCTCACAGAATCAATTGTGCTATTCGTTTGTTGTTGTTAGTTGTCTTAACAGAATGTTAATCTTTTTTGCAGAAAGCAAACGAACACAACGATTAACTTTTTAATTGTATCTAGTAATATAGTTTTAAAATTGGGACTGTACCAAAATCCGTATCGCTTAAAAATCTTAACTACTTTTAACAATTAAAACTTCAACCGTGGAAAAGCCACGCTTTGGCATGATCAAGCCGGTTGGACGGGAGTGATATTAGGTCCAGTCTCACAGAAGACCGGCGTAAAGTATTACTATTTGTCAGTTGTAAAAGTGACATCATTACAGGTTAGGGGACAACTCGCCCGAAACGAACTCGCCCGCGAATTTCAAGATTTTTTGGCTGGTCACTGTTTAACCTAACCTAACCAATATTTTTTCGTCCAGTCGAGTTAAGTCAGTATAATCATCACAAAAATATTGGTTAGGTTAAGTTAGAACAGTGACCAGCCAAAAAATCTTGAAATTCACGGTCGAGTTTTTTTTCAGGCGAGTTTTCCCCTAAACTAGGACTAGTAATTTTAGTACCTAGGTATCTGTTTTGTAAAAGGGGGTGAATGTCAAAACCTGGGCGTAGGCTTAGACCATGATTCACTATTTGAGTATTCTGGTTATTACAATGAAGCGCCGAATGTCTGACCTTCGCAACCCTTTTACAGGGAAACCAGACCAACTGAATCATGGTTATAGTTTTCAGAAGCTATCTAAAACGTGCAGGTTTCCTCACGATGTTTCCCTCACTTATGGTAGAAATACGCCCATTGATGTTAAACTCGCTCTAAAACATTGTTATTCAACGAAACCAGTCCTTTTACTCTGAATAAGAACTACAAATAAATTCATATGAGTACATAAATAAATGAAATCTACTTACAACAATTGCACCTAGCGGCAATATCATGAAATATACATCGCAGACGCAGTACAGTCTGAGGTAGGAATCTGCTAGAGATGTGCGTAACGGAACATTTTAGTATTTTATTGCTGCCGGCTCGACTGTCATACTAAGATCGCAAAGAAAACCGGCATGAGTGAATAAAAAATATTGAGCCATTCTCTGGCTACCTATTCATTATAATTTATAAATTTGACATTCATAAATGTTCTGTAAAGGACTTAAATTGAATAAAGACATTTTGATTTGATTTGATTTTGATTAACCTGAATCACTTTAATTTTTTAATAATAGAATTTATTTGTTTAGGAAACAAACAATTGACTTTACAGTAAAATTATTTAAACAGATTGCACATAAATAAATAATAAATAAGTGCGCGAGACAATCACACCAATCAACTTGGTCTCAAACTAGGGCAACCCCTTACTATGATTATCAGGTGACGATAATTATCTGGGGGCGTCAACCCAGAACAACCAGGCCCAAGAACATTAAACAAATGTAGTTTCCTTAATTGACGTGACCGGGAATCGAACCCTGGACCTTTCTCGCTTCGGGCGAATACCTTAGCTACTGTGCCATCGACGCCGTCAAAATCAGTGAAGTTTCAACATAAAAATATTATAAAATTTCTGAAACATGTCCAGCGATTTTGTTTTCGCAAAATGTAGGTAATCAGAATCAGCATCGCTTTTCATAGCGGTTTGCTTGCTCGTTGGCTGTCTACTAAAAAAAAAAACCGGCCAAGTGCGAGTCGGGCTCGCGCACAAAGGGTTCCGTAGCAGCAAATATAATAAACTTAACCAAAATTACAGTTAAATCAACCTATCTCAAAAACTATAAGAGATACTTTGATCAAACCAAAAATCGTTGAAAGAGTTAATTAGCATGCATCACCTCTATTTTTTTTAGAATTTTATACCCCGTAGTTATAAAAATAGAGGGGGGGGGACATACTTTTTACGACTTTGAGAGCTGATATCTCAAAAACCGTTCACTTTAAGAAAAATGTTTTTAGAAAACTTTATATCATTTTAAAAGACCTTTCCATTGATACCCCACACGGGTATGTACATCGAAAAAAAAAATTTCATCCCTCAGTTACATGTATGGGGGGCCCCACCCCCAATTCTTTTTTTTAATATTTAGTGTCATATTTTTGTAGCGGTTCATACAACACATATTCCCATCAAATTTCATCACTGTAGTACTTATAGTTTCCGAGTAAATCGGCTGTGACAGACGGACAGACGGACAGACGGACAGACGGACAGACGGACATGACGAAACTATAAGGGTTCCGTTTTTGCCATTTTGGCTACGGAACCCTAAAAAATGCCTTCCCATACAAATTGCAACTATCACACTTTTGTATGGGAAGGGGAGATTTTTTTTTGAGATTAGACCCTATGTTCCTTAGAGAAAAATTATTGTTTTAATCAGTATAATGCCTTCGAGAAGTGAGAACGACGGTTAACAAAGCACGGTGTATATCCTGGAATACCTATAGTTTTGCCTCCACTCGTGCAACACTAGGCACGCGTCCCGGCAGCGCTTCCTTACGCCGCGGACCTCGATATTTTATTCAGCAGTTTGTTCTGCGCGTGCTTCTGATTTTTTGATGGCGTTCCCTTGTTCTGTGAGCGTTTTCTTGTTTGCCGAGCTGAAAGGGTGCGGATAGTGTACCGTCGACTTGACTAATTGCTTCTTGGAATGTAGTTTTTTTAGGTCATGCGTATAGGATTGGTACAGGTTCGAAAAATTCGAAACAGGTACTTTTTGCTTGACTCGAGAATCGAATCCAGGGCCCTGACATCACGGGTTAATACTTGTGATCATCAATCCACATTAGGCTACCTAGCGTGGTACGTAAAAGCTGGTTTAGCGATCCGAGGTAGATAGGTCTTGGCCTTAGGTCAAAGTTCGCCAATTTGTTCGGTCGGTTAGGCAAGCGTGATGATTGAGCCTAATCCTATCATAGTAGCGCTGACTTGATTTCTATTTGCTATGATGGAGGCAACCGCGGGGATAGAACTGTATATATAGGTTGATACTTTACCTTACTTTACTAGATTATATTTTTTCAGGGAATTGCAATTTAAAACTGATTGGATTTCATTATCGAAAAATTCGAACCAAACAGAAGACAAACAAGTACGGAAAAAACGAACAACTGAAAAATTGATAGCTGAAAACTTCCCGCAATAACTCACACCAGCCCACCGATTGAAAGTTATTAAAAACCGAAAATAAACTGAAAACTGATCGGCTTGAACAATCCTTTCATAGATAGCAAACTTCCGGAAGGCTGAAATGCTTCGCAATCATCTGAAAAGCATTTTCGCGGTTTCCCGTATTGTGTTCTGAAAGCGCGTGGCAGTTTATTGCTGAAATGAACATTGGCTAAGCACGAATCGCAATTTCATGAGTCATGAAGTAGATAACACTTCAAAGTTAGGTAGCCCAAAGGAAAACTCGCCCCCGTATTTCAAGATTTTGGGCTGGTCACTGTTCTAACCTAACCGAATCAATATTTTTGTGATGATTATACTGACTAAAGTCGACTGGACGAAAAAATATTGGTTAGGTTAGGTTAGAACAGTGACCAGCCAAAAAATTTTGAAATTCGCGGGCGAGTTTGTTCCGGGCGAGTTTTCCCCTAAGCCGTAAATGAATAGGAAAAAATATGAAAATGCACAAACAGAATACAAAATGTCACAAAATATCTATGACACAGTCTGCAATGGAATGGAGTCCAACATACTGGTGCGCTGTCGATAAAAATACCAAACCCCAAAAAACGACACGCCGCGTATCTAAATACGTGGAAATCTCGAATGTAAAACAAAAAAAAAGGTACCTATACCTCTATAACGAGTCATTCCGAGTATTTTGTGACAAAAATGTTTTGACAGGCCCTGTGACCGCCTCCGGGTTGGGTATATCGGCTTTTTATATTTTTTCACCGATATAATTCCTCGTTCGTTTCGGTTGAACCCGTAACCCTATTTTGGGCTATTCTCTAACTCCACAGAAAAAATGGAGATACCATTTCCTGTTGGCGAAACTCAAAATTAGTACGACTTATAAACATATAAATATATATACAGAAACGCCCAGAAAAATATTTGTTTAATATGTCTGATTTGAAATCAATCGATTTGTTCATGTTTATCTAAAGGACCAAGAATCAGAATCAAGTGGAAATAGTTCCTATAACAAGACTAATAATGTCTGCTTAAATACTAAGCTAAAGCTTAGTGTTCATTTAGCTTAGTCTCGCAAAAGCACCTAGGTGCTTCTTCTTGATTTCTGCTTCCCTGGTACGTTAGTTAAAACAATTAATCTCAAGTAAAAACCACAACTGCTCAGGGTGGTTATACAAAAGGTAGTCAACAAATTTCTAAGCTGAGTGTATGTAGTACCTATGTACTTATTTATAAATTTCTTGAGTATGTCAAATTGGCAATTGAAAGCTCTTTCTATCGGAGGTCAACAACGAACAAAGAAATTAGTATTCACATAAAAATGAAACTATACAATACATGCATCCTTCCCATCCTGACTTATGGGAGCCAAACGTGGTCACTAACCAGAGCCCAAATAAGGAAAATTGAAGTCTTGGAAATTGAATTGTGGGAGAGCCATCCTTTGGCATGAATGGGCCGGCTCGACCGGAGTGATACCACTGTCTCACAGAAAACCGGCGTTAAGCAGCTCCTGTGCTGTGTTTCGCCGAGTGAGTGAGGGTACCGGAGGCCTATCGGGGGGGAAGGGGATAAAAGGTTAGCAGCGCACTTGTTGCATGTGTTCATGGGCGGTGGCAATTGCTTATCATCAGGTGTCAAAAAAGTCTGCAAAAGAGCGATGGAACGAAGCATGATAAACAAGAAGAGAACAGACAGGATAAGAAACGAAGCGTTGAGACAGACTACAAAGCTGGAAGACGTGACACTTAAAAAATACTAAAGTGGAGATGGACCGGCCACATACTGAGAGGCATAGAAAAGTGGAGCAAAATTATCCTGCATTGGTACCCTAGAGAGGGAAAAAGAAAAATAGGAAGGCTGTTCAAAAGATGGGCTGATCAGATCAAAGCCGAAGCAGGGAAAACTTGGTCCAGACGGGGGAGGGACAGAACGGAGTGGAAAATGCTGGAGGAGGCCTTCTGCCTACAAGGCAAACGATCACAAGAGCTTGGAAACTAACAAGAAACTAAAGCTATTGTAAATGAAATCTTGTGAACAAATAAAAGGCTATATTATTATTATTATTTATTATCGGAGGCCAAGGTTGAAGAGCTGATGACGAGCCCTAACATAATGGGAGAGGCGAAGGCATATAGACTCCGATGGCTCGGCCACGTTGAAAGAATGGTATCAGATCGGGGCGCCAAGAGGGCATATCTTGGGCAACCTACTGGTCGTCGGCCAGTTGGGTGCCCACGCTACCGCTGGCGGGATGTAGTGGACGCGGACCTGCAGGAATTGCAAGCAGGAGGTTGGCGACAAGCTACACAAGACCGAGACAAATGGCGACATCTCGTATCGGAGGCCAAGACTCATTTTGGATCGTTGAGCCAGTTGAGTTAATAAGTTAGTTTATGTCAAATTGGCAAAATAATAAGTTGCACTAATATTGAGTTTCACCAACTGGTATGTCCAGTTTTTCGTGTCAATTTAGAGAATAGCCCAGTATATTTAATCCCACTGGAGGCGATTTAATTTGAAACAATATATTGGTACCTACCTACCGTTCTTGATTGGGTTAATCTGCGTTTTGATAGGTTCATAATTATCAGAGGGTTGTTTAAATCTCAATATTTTACCGTCAAATTTTCAAAAGATTATTGTTATTTTTGCAATGTGATCCCAACATCGCATCATCGTCTTTGGTAGTTTTAAAGCTATAAATATTTTGGATTTGTATATTATACCGTCGAGGTCGGAAACGAAATGTAGGTAATTGTTTGATTGACCCTAATCCACTGTAATAATCACTCCGTTTCCAGACTTTATTTACACCAGTATATACCAATAGATGGCGCTGAGAGCGTATTACATCGCGCATGTGTTTTGTTTCTTTAGTTTAACTCGAGATTAGTCCAGATATTCACTATGCGCTTAGCCATTTCATTAATATACGAGTAGATACATGTATTAATGAACAAAACATTGCTTTCATCTTACAAAACAAAAGACAGAGAGGTACTTACCATTTCAGGGCCTCATCACGGAAGGCTATTACAAAATTATCGCCCTGCTCTTAGGCCCAGAACAAATATCTGAATAGAATATACATTATGTAAGGCTACTATCATTCCAGCACGATGGGCAGCGGGAAGCGTTTGTTTGTTTTCGATCACCGCCCGCTCCGCCCGCTCAGCTCAAAGGGTTGCCAGGTCAAACCCGAAAAGCCGGACATTTGAATAAAAAATATTTTTTTAGTCTTGATATCCATCCGTCCATAAAACAATCAGACATTTTAAGCATAAAAGCCGGATAAAAAACGTGTTTAATTGGACGTATGATTTAAAAAGCCGGATAATCTTAATTTCGTTTCAGTTTGACAACATGACATACAAATCCGAAACGGGACACTAACGGCACGCCTAGGCCATAAGTTGAAAGTCGTTTTTTAGTGTTTGGTTTATAAAAACGTACTCAAAATATTGTTTTATTATATATAACGTCATGGCCTCGCTCTTGGCTCCACACTGAAATCAAGTATTGAGAAGAAATCTCTTATATAGCCTCTTAGTTAAAAAATGGCTTTGTGGTCATTTTTTGCTGTGTAACTTGTTAATAAGCCAGACAAGCCTGACACTGTCTAATACGACAACTAAAAAGCCTATGTCCGGATTCTAGAGTTAAGAAGAAGTTTATGATGAGCTTACTCAGAAGTAGCCTATTGACTGTTAAAAAATGGGTTTGTAGTCATCTATACTAATATAATAAAGCTGAAGAGTTTGTTTGTTTGTTTGAACGCGCTAATCTCCGAAACTACTGGTGCGATTTGAATAATTCTTTTTTTGTTGGATAGTCCATTTATCGAGGAAGGCTATAGGCTAAATAACATTACGCTATGACCAATAGGAGCAAAGACAGAGCGGTAAATGTGTGAAAAACGGGGAAAATTATTCATTTTTGAAGGCTTTCTTTGCGTGCACTGCGAAAACGGTTCAAGATACACAAAAAATATGTATGAAAGAATTATTCCTCTATACATGATCTAAAAAAAAGTCCGCGACGGCATATGTCTATCTTTTAAGGTTTAGTCACAATGACCGTTTTTATGGTACCAAATTTGGTCGAAATAATTTGTTTAAGTTGTATCAACATAATAATATTAAGGGGGTTGTAAGGGGTTAAAAGGGGGGTAAAAAGTTACTTTTCCACGCGGACGAAGTCGCGGGCGGCCGCTATTTCGTATAATGTAGGTAACTTGTTGAAAAGCTGGACAAGCCTAACACCGTCCGATTCGACAAAAAACCTATGTCCGGCTTCCCCCGGACGGGTTTGTAATCATTTTGTGTTGTGTATCTTGTCTACAAGCCGGACAAGCCGGACACCGTTTGATTCGACAAAAAGCCTATGTCCGGCTTCCCCGGACGGCTGGCAACGCTCGCTCTGAATAATTTAGCCGCCAATTCTGCTCGCTCGCTGTTTTATTCAGCCGGCCCTTGTAGTTACGGCCGCGATTATGTGTAGCTGAACGGGACCGTTCTAAAACACGGGAAATATTGAAATAGTGGAACGTCTAGTGGGAAGTTCTTCTTGTGGCGTAATTCTTTGTTTTACACAACAACAACTACACAAAAATTGCCTATAGATGATTCAAACGAGACTAAGCGCGAGAATTTATAAATACGTACATTAAAGTTACTTACGAGTACTGCTTAACGTTACGACCGCGTTAGAACGGACGGTTAAATAAAATTAAAAACGTATATAATATCTTCTCATAAAAATTACATCAACCTTCATCACTTTTGTATGGGAAGGTGAGATTTTTTTAAATTTAACCCCATAATCCGTGGAGAATTTTTCATCAGTATAATCCACTCGAAAAGTGAGTAGATTAGTTTAGTAGTGGGAGAGCCACGCTTCGGCATGAATGGACCGGCTCGACTGTAGTGATACACGGAAGACCGATGTAAGGCAGCGCCTGCGCTGTGTTTGGTCGAGTGAGTGAGGGAAAGTACCGGGAGACTCGATTGGGGGGAAAGGAGTTAAAGTTTGGCAGCCAAACTTTACAGTTACAACTCTAATTGGGTTGCATGTGTCTACGGGCAGCGGAAATCACTTTACCTCAGATGATCCGCCTGCTCGTCTGCCACTTATAAAAAAGAGTACCTTTTTATATGATAAGTTGAGTTTTTTAACCATGAGGTCAGCTTAACTTAGGTAAAAAACCAGCTTTAAGTACTTTCTAAGAGAGGCCGGTGTCTGGAAGACTACCGCCACTAAACTATTAATAAATAGTCATACCTATCACAACCGCTCAGTTGTCAGTTTGACCATTGGTTCCAATCAAAGTTAACTACAATCAATTTACCATCGAATAACCCGGCCCTTAGTACTTTCTAAGAGAGGCCGGTATCTAGAAAACTACCGCCACTAAGCTATCAATAAATAGTCACATTACAACCAATAAGCCATCAGTTTGACCATTGGTTTCAACCAATTGTCAAAGTTAAGAAAATACAATCCTTCCTTAGGAGCCGCCAACGCATTAGTGATGCCTTAGGTGATGCAGATGTCCATGGGCTGCGGTGATCACTTACCATCAGGTGGACCTTTTATCTCCTTTCTCCCGGGTGGGCCTCCGGTACCCTCATTAACTCGGCGGCAATTGCTTACCGTCAGGTGTTCCGTCTGCTCCTCTGCCACTTATAAAAGAGAGTAGGTACCTTTTTATGTGATAAGTTGAGTTTTTTAACCATTAGGTCAGTTTAACTTAGGTAAAAAACCAGCTTTAAGTACTTTCTAAGAGAGGCTGGTGTCTAGAAGACTACCGCCACTAAGCTGTGCTTCTTATTACGCGATCCTCGTCGCGAACCCTCGAGCTGAGTTAAGTTAAATTGGAAAAGCGATCATCTCTGCATTCCGTTCCTCGGCAGTCGCCGGTTTAATGATAAAATGTGAAAGAAAATGGAGAGAACCTTAGCAAAAATGCAACAGTGCTCTCTTGTTAAATTGTTAAGTTCTAAGATACGAATAACTTCGACATCAGTGGTTTTAAGGCTTCTAAAGAAAAATATGTTTTTTAAATTGATACTATAGGAGAACATTCTAATATTTTGATGACAGTTTTCATGACGAGTTTAAAAACAAATTCCTTAGCATGTTTGTTCGAAGTGGTCACCTGTTTGACAACGCGAGTATGATGGTTGCATGGACATACTACCTAAACGGTTAAGGTAGTATGTCCATGGATGTTTGGGTCATGAATGTTTATCTGTGGTACAAAATAACTCCCAAAGATCACAAATTACTTAAATACTTTTTTTTCTGTGATCACTCATATTTATTAAAGCGAATGTTTGTGTGTGTGTGATCACTGAAATTTGGTAAAATGAATGAAATGATTTGGTGAAATTTGGTACGGAGTTAGCTGACACTTTGATTTAACATACCTAAAGGTTACAATATAATGAATTAAAGTAAAGTAGGTAAGTAAGTAAGTATAAGCATTTATTGACCACAAACAAACAAAAAATAGATACACAAATTACTAGAACCGTTACGTTCTAAATACTTACAATATAATTATTATTTGATACAGTGATAGGCATAACGCGTCGAAAGTAGGGAAGTAAATATTATGCTTCTAAAAATATGCAAAAGTATTTATTCTGAAAGAAATTTGGTAAAATAGAATTATTTCTGCAGGTTTAAGCCACCAAAGAGTAAGATATAACCATTCCTTCACAAGCCGTCTCCTGGCATCCAGCCCTGATCAAGTGGCGACCAGCCAAGACGTTGTAGCTGGGTAAACGATATCAACCGCAAACAACCACAGGCTAACACTGACGCTCTTGTTGCTTATACAATAAGATTCATTATCCGATAAATACAGAAGCCATAGATTATCACGTACATGGTATTTTCAGATTTATCCCTTGCGTCGAGTGGTCTGTCTGTTTTCGTTTTTTAGGTTAGTTCCGGACAATTTATAGCTGGATCATGCTGTATAATCTAATGTTGCTGGTCTCTAACTCTGAACTATAAGATTATTTTATTGAAAACACTAATATTGCATTGACGCCCCGTTGGTCTAGTGGTTTGAGTACCGGTCCGTGATCTCGAGGTCCTGGGTTCAAATCGCGGATCGAGCAAAAATTGTTTCGAGTTTTTAGAACATAGCTCGGTCTGTGATCACCCATCCGCATTAGGCAAACGAGGTGATGAAGCCTAATCCTATTATAATAGCGATGAATTGATTTCTATCATAGATGCCTTTGTCCTGCAGTGGGACAGTATATGAACTGATACTTTACTTTTTACTGTAAAACTTTTGTGATTAAGCTTATAATCCCATCATGGTGGCAAGATGACTTTGCTCTGCAGTAGGACTGTATAAAGGTAGGCTGTAAATTTACTTCCTGAATTTAGATGGGTACCTTAATTCGAGGTCACTGACCCGATGCATCAAATAAGCTCTCCAAAATATAATACTCCATAAATAATGCAGCAGAGTTAACGAACTCCCCGATGAGCAAGAGTGCGTACATTTAATCTCCACATCGTAAATTACGAGGGGAGAGATCGCAATCATGAAATTAACACTATATTCTATAAGCGAGATGAAAATATGATTGTTAGTGGTAACAATCTTACTAGTAAGTTAACTATCTGAATACGTAAGTTGCGATTTTGAAGCAATGCCTTAAATAGGTAATGGTATGGTAAGGTACGGTGGCCAGCACATCAAGTTACTACAATCTGTCCAAATTTCTTCAATCGAACCTCACTTTTATGTCAAACGTGTTTGGTTCAATATCAACTGAGGAAATTTGACAGATTGTAGTAACTTGATGTGCTGGCCACTGTACATAAATAGGCCGGCTCGACCGGAGAGATATCTTCAGAGCTTCACAAAAAACTGGCTCTACCAATTTAAAAGAGGCAAATGTTAAATTTTATTATCAATGACAAAGTTCACAGGTAAACCGATAAAGCGAAGCGCTAATAATCGCTAATCGACTCACAGCCCCATCTATTGGTACTTGAAACTAGCTAAACTATTTGAAACTAATGTCCCGAAACGAAGTGAGGACGGGCTTTTAGTATATGATGAGGCAATCTAACTGACAGTTGAAAGAAAGTAGTTCTAGACAAGATATGCAAATGATAGCAAATGCTGAGGTTGTACCTTATTGGCCTTAAGATGTAATGCTACGTATGCTGTACAGTAATTATTTTGTCATTTCTTTTTGCGGCCAATAATCTTTATCTATTTATCTTTAAGCCCTATTTTGGACTAGATAGCCAGTAAATCATCTAGTAGTTTGTTTCATTAAACTAAACACCAATTAATCTCCTATGAACACGCACCCTATCGCAGCGGGGGCATGCGGCCGTTCGCAATACGTCATCGTGTGCATTCAATAAATCATACTACAGCCGTCGAGCGAGTCGACGCCTGGTGACGGACGGCGCGGGTCGCGACCTGGTGTTTATTTGAACAACCAAATATGCGGGCCTATGAGTGATTTAGCACTTGCATGAGGGGTTGGGTATGGCTTTAGCATTTTCTTTCATAGTAGCCCCGCACAATGACTGTGACCGAATCACCCGTGCCTTATCTAGGGTACGAAACGCTTCGGCGAGTGACTGTAGGGCAGCGCAGCGCTTAGGTAAGTGGATAAATAAGGAAAGTTAAAGATATATTTTTTGATTAGGTAGACGAGCAGACGGATCACCTGATGGTAAGTGCTTGCCGCCGCTCATAAACACCTGCATCACCCTAAAGCCACAAGTGCGCTGTCAACCTTTAACATCCTTTCCCCACACTTGGGCCTCCGGTACCCTCACTCACTTGAAGAAACAGCGCAGGCGCTGCGTCACGGCGGTCTTCTGTAAGGCCGAAGCCGGCCCATTCATGCCGAAACGTAGCTCTTCTACGATAAAAAATATATTTGGGCTACGTCTGTAACCCTAGTAATCGAACATTTGTAAGAAAATTTACAAACTACCGATTAATCAAATAGGATAACAATATCATGTCGCAAAATAAGTATAATAAAGTAGAACAAAGATTTACCAACGTTATTATCCGAAGCCACAAAATAATAGTTTGCTCATTTTTCATCTGAAACGCTGATGGATTACATGTCAAGTGGTCCAACACCTGCATTTGAAACGAATATTGTTGTTCACAAAGTAATTTTCAACTAGCAATCATAAAATACAGGGAGTACTAGCAAAGAGACATATCGAACTTTCGGTAAGAATAAGGGTCTTTTTAAAACAAGGAATTAATAGCACTTCGGACCTTATTTGTCGAAGATACGATATTTGTTTTCTTCTACTTATTTTCTTACTGGATTTTCTTCTGACTATCTAACCGCCGAGCTGTTTCTTCGGGCAACACTTCAGATATTTGCATTATTTTCGCGCCTGTGAATGAGGGTACCGTAAGCCCAATCCGGGGAAAAGGTGATTTGGAGCGCACTTGTGACGTCACAATATTGGTAACCAGAGGCGGCGCAAGGCGTAGGCGATGTGGGCCACGGCCTCGCGGTACAAGGGGCCTCGCGCCTCAAAAAATTTTAAGCTCGTAAGAGGCCCCCAGAGGCATCATGTGTCATTGTCGGAAAGTCGACAGAAAAAAAAGGGCCTTGTGAAATTAATCTTGCCCACATCAAAATTAGATCTTGCCCCGCCACCGTTGGTAACTATCGCTAACTATCTGGCGACTCGTCTGTTTTTTTTGACATATTTTCAATCGAGTAGACGGGTCGAGATAAGGGAAAAGAGAGTGCACCTGTATTTGCTCACACCCTTGAACAGTATAATATATCCTGCGTAAGAGGCTGATCGTTAAGGTCGGCTGCCGTAGCCAAATCGGTTGGAATAAATTTATTGTTATGACGAATGGAACACTATTTTATAAACACCCTGTGTAATCAAATGATAAATAAGTTAGATCAATCCATCAGACCGACCGCGACGTGTAACTTAACAGCTACTTAGTTGACAGACACTTAGTGAAATTGCATAAATAAGTAAGCTCGCCGCTATGACGGAGATATAAAAAGGGTTTCATCAGTTTAAGTTGTTTTATTTAAGGGCGTGACTGAGGCAACATATATTACGCATTCATCATCAGCAACCCACGCTCGTCCACTGCTGGACATAGGTCTCCACCGCTCCCGATTTTCGGCCACTCTCATCCAGCTTACTCCAGCCAGCCTTCGAATGTCGTCATCCCATCTTGTAGCAGGGCGTCCAACACTACGTTTACCAAGTCGCGGTCTCCACTCAAGGACTTTATGGCTCCAACGGTTGTCAGTTCTGCGGCTAATGTGACCAGCCCACTGCCACTTCAGTTTGCTAATTCGGTGGGCTATGTCGGTGACTCTGGTTCTCTGTCGGATTCATATTGATTACGCATTCATATTGTTATGAAAATCTAATTTTAAGCAGTTTATTCAACTAGTTGAATATATCTAGATATACTCATATATAAAAGGTATAACACACATCATCGTGGCGTTTTTCAACGTTGGGTTTGATCTCCGTCCTGGACAAACATTCGTGTGATGAACACTAGGGTTTGTTCAGTGTCTGGGTGTAATATAATGTATTTAAGTATTATATTTATGTTTCCTCTGTTGTCTGATATCTGTAACACAAGTGCTTAAGCTACTTGGTACGGAGTCAGGTCAATGAATGAGATGTTGTGAGAATTAAATTATCTATACTCTATCTATACTATTTATAAAGAGATACATTCTGAGACCGGCAAACTTTTATATACAAACCGAAAAGACGAAACGTCCGAAAAGAGTAGAAGTGGAACTACCATTCCAAAACGAAGTGAGAGCGGGCCACTGTTGATTAATATATGTATATGCATAGCTTATTTACTAGTTAGCTGCGGGAATAAGTCTCACGCATGCACTTAAGTGACACAAGCCCCATAGCCAACATAAAACACTACATGCAAACTCAACACAGTTATGAATAACCAATTTGTATGCTAAAGCAACCTTTATCATCCTGGCCACGACCCGGCGAGAAGACGTAAGCTCTTTGTAATTAGGCCACAAGCGGGATAGATGCCTCACTTTTTATTTAAAATCGTCTCTCAGTTGAAAATCTAAATATTTTATTTTCAACTTGAAAGAAGCAAGACTTTTATTCGAAATTAAAACCCTTTTTATCCTTATGGGTTGAAGTTCTAAAACGCTGCTAATATACGGTATCGAAAATATTAAAAAAAAACTGAAATTTTTTAAGAAAACAATCTACGCTACGCGGTTTTAAGTCGAACACAGTTGGCAACATAACTAAACTCCTATTATTATCATTTATAATGCTAATTTCCTTATAAAAAAGCTGTGAAAGACATAACGAAGGCGTTGTTTTATTTTTACTACGTTCTTCAAAGCTAGTGTCTAAATTCTCTTTTAGCGGTCGTAAAAGAAAGAAGTTTTTGCGACCTCACTGTAAGTTGGGTGATTCAGTACAAAGATGCGAAGTCGCAGTGGTTCTAACAGACTGTTATACACATTCTATAAGAAATAATGAGATTAGATTCTTGGGGGCTTTCTACTTTAACATTTAGTCAAAAATAAATGTGCTATTTTCGTAGTGACTCAGTATAATGGCTCGCCTTAGCCTGACTTAATAAAAGGAGTGTCCACGTAGCAGTTACAACGACCGCGACGGCACGGCATCACATCCGTTGGCACTGACATACTAGCCCGCGCGATGCTTCTACACGCTTCGTTTGAAGGATTCTAGAGGAAGAAGGAAAAATCCACAGGGGCATGCTTGGATATCATGCATTGTTACTTGTCATCATCATCACTTCAGCCAATAGACGTCCACACCGGGACATAGGCCTCCCCAGATGTTATCCACACAGGTGGGTCTTGTGCTACCCGCATCCAAGAGATGTCACTATATCGTCGTTCCACATTGTGGGCCACGGCCTTAGCTCAAGGACCTTTCCGCCCCAACGGCCATCTGTTCTCCTCTCTATTCTTTCCGTCAATTTTACAGATAAGACAAAGAGAACTATTCCCAAAACGTACGTTTACGTTTCTCTTTCAACCTTCGCCATTGGTCAATTAAATCGACCGTTAAACACTACTGTTAACTGATGGGAAACAATTACAGTAATGTGTCAAATATCGAGCTACTCTTACAGCCATAACTCATTGGGACGCGGCTAGTAAATCTCCCGGGATATAGGTCGGCGTCGATGTAATGTCGCCTAGGATCTTTATTACTTCGTGAAAAAGACATAGGGTAGGGTTTGAACACGTATTTTAAACTGATACCACAGAATACTTAATAGTACATGTACAGAAAGCCCACTCCTAAAAACCGTTTATGGAAATGAAGACTCAGGCTAACTTAACATAACGTTGAAATTCCGACCGCCCAGCGTTCAATGCCTACCATTATTCATACCTAGAAGTGCGTTCTCTTTCTATCGCAAGCAACTGTCGCGCGTGCGTCGCCGCTCGTTCGTGATTTTCTACTAATTTTCCCCTCCGGAGGGGACGCCGCATGTACTTGCAAGTTCGATACCTACACGCGGAGTGGGACAGGCCTGCTGATACTGAGCGGTGTCTTATGTGGCTATAGTTTTGCTACGACTTTGAAATAAATAATTGACACTAATAGGTACATGTTTGTCGGGGGTATATATAGATTGATAACCGCAACCCGCCCTTATATAATCATATTTATTTATTTATTTATTTATTATTCATATTTTCTTAAAAGCTAACAGAATACATTCCAAAGCGCTCCTAAGATTAATTACAAATCAAAAATAATGAATGTCATGCATTAATACGGAACAATGTCAAATCTAAATAATAGTAAATAAAATTAATCAACACAAAAATAAAATACCTACTATACACACAAAACAATACAAAAAGCCATTGCAACTGTTGTCAAATTACATGTCAATAATTAATACCTACACAATTCCTGGATGAATGTCATAATAATTCTCCAAAAAAAAAAAAAAAAAATTATTTAAGCATCACTGTCAGTCAAATGTAACATTTAAATGTCAAAACATATTATTTTTATTAACTTTCATCCAAAATTGATTACGGAGATGCCCTAAACTATCAGCAAATAGATCTATTTCAAAGTGCCGAGCGAGGAATACCCCCAATAATCTGCAGAGCCCGGTTAGTCGGCGCGTGACGCGCGCGCTCGGTGCGCACGGTAGGCAAAGCCAGTAGGCGAGGTCGGCGGCGAGGCGTCACGAGACCCAAAGCGTCGCTAGAGATTTTGGGAACTGATAAACGAAACTGCCCTAATATATGGGGACTATCGATTTTCTGGTGTATTATAGAAAGATAATGTACAATAGTAAGAAGTACACGTCTAAGTTTTAGTGTCTCCATGTCCACCATTCCCGAAACGAATAAGGACGGGTATAAATAAGGATAGTAGCCGTATTTTACCTTATATAGCCATCTATTAAATTTCCGCCATAATATTAAGCCTAAATCTTTAATGTCATATACTCTTTCCATTGGAGCGTCAAATAAATTATAATTATATATGAGAGGTTTGGTTTTACGCGAAAAAGTGATAATTTTGCATTTAAGTGAATTAAAAGGAAGGTGGTTGTCTTGACTCCATTGATATATGGAATCAATATCACTTTGCAAAGCCAAAGCATCCGTTTCCGTTTTAACTCCTAGACTTATGTCGGATGTATGTAAAATAATGTTTTCTCTCTATTTTATTTTAGGCCAACGCTTGACCACAATCGCAGCTGATGGAAATGTGACGATGAGGTCTAGGATGACACGCGTTTGCCTAGAAGATGCCTGTTCACTCTTGCCTTAAAGATGTCCAAGTTATAGTGGGCGAGTAATACAGACCTCGGCAGGTACTTCCACTCCTTAGCTGTCTGTATGATAAATGTGGAAGCGAATCGCTTCGTACGGGCAGGGGGCGAATCTACCACATAAGATTATTATAACTTGCGTACAACATCATCTGGTATGTAAGCGTCTTCAATTCTAGTTGGGACGAAGCTGTGGAGACTTGCTTCGACAGTGCATACTATCCGTCCTTTGCGAGCCTGTTCTTATTGTTGTAGTAAACGATTGTCTTCGATGACTGGTTCAACTTACAATACCCTGCACCGGCACCTGGGGAAACTGTCTTCAATAGCATCGAGCTTCGGAGCAATTTAGGCTTAGAATGAAGGATAGGAAGGTATGCCAATAGTAATGTTAGACTAGAAATTCTTGCAAATATAAGTAGACACCCTTACGCACTTGGGTTATATCTTAGATCAGAATCAAAATAATTTTCAACTGCATAGTCTTATGCACAGCACTTCGAAATGGTCATATATGAAAAAAAATCAAAGACTGTGTATAATTTACGTTTAATTAAATATATATATTGATATATAAGATACACTAAAAAATAAATAGACATAATGCGATTATACGACCGGAATCGGAAAGCCGATTTTGAAGAGAAGATCCGGCAAGAAACGCGCCAGCTACTCTTTATAGTCGCCTTTTTTATTACAATGTCTTTGTCTTTTTGTCTTTGTTTTTTTTTAATAATATTTCACTACATCACATACATTGATCTGACTCTGAGATAGGTAGCTCAAGCACCTGTGTTACAGACATCAGAACCAACAATGTGGTTAAGAGTAAAAGCTAACTTACTTACTTACAATAAGAAAAGGGAACGGTATACGACGAAACGGTATTTTTAAACACGTTTAATACGTAGGTACTCATATTCGGTATGATTTCCCCATCCCCTGGTCTATCTTTTCAAACCGCTTGTTATACACCTAGGCTAAAGTGGCGTACACACTTCGAACAACTGACGTTTTCTTCTTCTTCATCGATGCACTCTTGACAGAGCGGTCGTGGTCGTCATGCTTGCTTTCCCGACGGAAGGGGCAGACAGAATACGTTTCACGATGCCCCGCCATTTCTCTCGACTAGCCGTCATCCTGGCGCATTCGTTTAATGAGTCACCCACAATGGTTTTTATCTGGTCAGTCCATCGTGTGGGTGACCTTCCGCGTGACCTAGTGCCTTCCACTTTACCCTGGATGACTAAGCGCTCTATGGACAGATTACCACGCCTCGATACATGGCCAAAGAATGTTAGGATGCGGGACTGTACTAGT
The DNA here is from genome assembly GCA_014851415.1 of Cnaphalocrocis medinalis. Classification (NCBI taxonomy): domain Eukaryota; kingdom Metazoa; phylum Arthropoda; class Insecta; order Lepidoptera; family Crambidae; genus Cnaphalocrocis; species Cnaphalocrocis medinalis. The sequence continues at coordinate 16,415,051 of CM026278.1, forward strand.
GCAAATAGACGCTGCTTGAACTGACGTTTAACAGTTATTATTCAAAGGAAAGATGAACCGCCGGTATAGTTATAAGCTTGGTATGCACTCTCGAGCTGTTTCAAGTTTCGAGGCGGAGTTTTGGCGCACCTGTAGTGATGGATCGCTGTGGTCGCCGCACTGTAATAAACCTAGGAATACATCGGCTCAAATTATTTGCATAGCTGGAATATGGTCACAGCCTTCTTCGGTTATTAAACAAGAGTCTTATGAGTACTTAGATTCTTTTTTTGAGTGTGTCAAACAGTATCTCTGTCATCCGAGTATGTCAGTGAGTGTGTCAGTAGGTATGTCTGCCGAGTGAGTGGGGGTACCGGAGGCCCATCAGGGGAGAAGGGGATAAAAGGTTAGCAGCGCACTTGTTGCATGTGTTCATGGGCGGCGGCAATTGCTTACCATCAGGTGATCCGCCTTCTCGTCTGCTACCTATCACATAAAAAAAAATCTTAGCGTGTTTTTCTGGTTGCGTCGTTGTCGCGTTAATGCCCTTAGGTACACTAGTACCCTTAGAACATGACTCAGGATTTTTATAAGGAGTCTGGTGATTACAATGAAGCGACTGCAGTCTGACCTTAGCAATCCTTTAGCAGGGGGACCAAACCAGCTAAATCATGATTCGCAGGTTTCAGAAACTATACAAAATAGGATTTTCACTATGCTTTTCCTCACAATTGATGTTTTCCTTCACGCCGGGTTTCTGTGTGGCCATGGTATCACACTGATTGAGTGATACCATGTGAGTCGGCCTATTTATGCCGAAGCGTACCTCTCCCACGGTTATCGGTCTTTTGACCAAGCGCCGTAGCCGAAACGGTTAGAGGATATTAATAATGATACTAAATTCACACAACATCTCATACATTGAACTAACTCCGTACTAAGTAGCTTAAGCAGTTGTGTTACAGATATCAGACAACAGAGAGAACACAAACATTATACTTAAATAAATACATTACGCCCAGGCACTGAATAAACACAAGTGATTCATCACACGAATGTTTGTCCAGGGTGGGGATCGAACCCACGACCTTTGGCGCATGAGGCAGGGTCACTACCAAATGCGCCATCCTGCCAGTCTATTAATATTAGGCATATTTCTCAGTTAAAAGGGCTATGCTCGAACTATCTTTGAAGGACCGCATCAGAAATGATGTAATCCGACAGAGAACCAGAGTCACCGACATAGCCCACCGAATTAGTAAACTGAAGTGGCAGTGGGTTGGTCACATTAGCCGCAGAACTGACAACCGTTGGAGCCATAAAGTCCTTGAGTGGAGACCGCGACTCGGCAAACGTAGTGTTGGACGCCCTGCTACAAGATGGGATGACGACATTCGAAGGCTGGCTGGAGTGAACTGGATGAGAGTGGCCGAAAATCGGGAGCGGTGGCGTGCATTGGGGGAGACCTATGTCCAGCAGTGGACGAGCGTGGGTTGTTGATGATGATATTTCTCAGTAGAAACTGCCTCGGTGGCGCAGTTAGTAGTGGCTCGCACTTTTTAAAGGTACGGCTGCGCTTGGGGTCCGATCCCCAAGTCGGGTCAAAATTTGTACCTGAGTTTTTCTGTTCAGAAATTCTCAGAGTCAGCCCGAAGTCTGGAAGTTGGCGATCTTTTACCCCCGTGCCTCGGAAAGCACGTTAAATCGTTGGTCCTGCGCCCAATCTCTCAACAATCGTGTCACACTGGTGTCCCATCGAATTAAGAAGGTAAGGTAATAGAGAGTGCACCTGTGTTTGCGCACAAACTTGAGCAGTATGATATATTCTGCGTACGTGTCTGACCTTTAAGATTGGGCGTCGTAGCCGAATATCGGTTTATCAGCAGTCCTCACTCATCCACTGCTGGACATAGGTCTCCCGTAATGCACGCCGCCGCCCCCGATTTTCGGCCACTCTCATCCAGCCCACAGCCAGCCTTCGAATGTCATCATCCCATCTTGTCGCAGGGCGTCCAACACTACGCTTACTGAATCGCGGTCTCCAATCGAGGATTTTACGGCTCCAACGGTTGTCAGTTCTGCGGCTAATGTGACCAGCCCACTGCCACTTCAGTTTGCTAATTCGGTAGGCTATGTCGGTGACTCTGGTTCTCTGTCGGATTACATCATTTCTGATGCGGTCCTTCAGAGAAGAGAATATCGGTTGGATGATTTATTTATTTCTCAGTAGCATTGTTCCTGCCGTGTGCCCTAAGTTCTACCGGTACAATATTTCAAGCGCAGCCGCTCGCCGTGCATTTGTTAGGCGCTAGCACCACCCGAGGTGCAGTTCCCTCTAAACAGCTTGTTTGCTACAACGAGCTTATAAAATATTCTTAAGAGAAATAGACCCCATCTCGCAGTTGAAAACTACTATGAAAATTTATGTTTCAATGTTTGTTCTGCGAATGTTGGGTTTGTGATTGTAATATGTTGGTGCAGTGGACGGACGTGGGCCAGGAATAATGTAAGAATGCGTCAAGTGCAGATTGTTTGGGCTTCTCTTATGTGCTAGGTTATAGTATTTCTTGCAAAAAACTTGATTGTTTTGGTAGCGTAGTGGATAGTAAGCTACACTTTCAACCAATCACAAATATAATATACATACATTTTCGATTCACCACGCATACTATGGAAGAGATGGCTATAAAAAACAATAAAAAACTAATAACATTTCCAGACCGATGCGATATTTAAGAAAACTCATACACCATCATAATACCTACCTTTTAAAAGGCCAGCAGTATAACTCCACTGATTATCACCAGGTGATCCGTCTGTTCGCTTGTCTTCAATCTTATAAAAAACGTGTTAAAGTACGCCAAAGGTTAATTAGTACAACCAACAAAAACATTAGCTAAGCCCAAAACTGATTTAAGTAAATTCACAAACGAACAAGTATTTAATTGCTTTAATTATTCAAATTTCGTCAGACAAACGAAATAAATTTTAATTTCATTCGACTTTAAACAGAGCATTTTGTTTTGCCACTAAGGCAATTTCTTGTGAATATCAAACATCGAGCGAAATTAGAGTAGGTAGGTGAAATTAAGTTAAAGTGCCTCAGTAAGAATGTTTGCGTAATCAACAAATGTTTATTATCAGTAGCATCATGAAAAAACCCGGCACAAAATGTATTTAGTTTAATATTTGACATTCCTCTTTTGTCTGGTATCCGTATACAAGCACAAGCTACTTAGTACGGAATCTATGCATTTAATATTTATTAACGTCGTAAGGCCCATAAACCTTTTAAAAGGCATAAAACAATTAATTTTTCATTGTGTCTGCTGTCTGGGCGTTACGACGTTAAGAGTAGATACTGATATCTTATATAAAATTTAATTACATCTTAGAATAATGATTACAAGTGAAATACCTCAGCAAGTTTTACCAAAGTTCTCTGATAGCACAATTTCCGTTTTTTTTTAAGTTACTGCATTGAACCTGGTATTTAAATACCATTTAATTACATTTTAGAATACTGATTACAATTGAAATACCTCAGCAAGGTTAACCAAAGTCCTCTAATAACACAATTTCTGTTTTTTTTTTTAAGTTACGGCATTGAATTTGCTATTTAAATACCACTTAATTACATTTGGACGTAGATTAGTAAAAACGTTCCAACCCACAACATGACCAAAATTGAGTTAAGTACACCATTATGATCAGCTAACATAGTACTACCATCTAGCGAAATGACTCTGTTCTAGCTTGTTTGTGTACACAGATACAGCTATGGTGGTCCAACCCACACATATGACAGGTGTCATTTTGAAAAACTCAGTAAGGTTCCAACCTGTTTGAAACATTTTTGTCCTTTAGTTTTTATAAGACATGCGTTTATTTCAATTTTAACTAAAATGAACTAAGTCATTTGAAACGTTTTTGATAATAATAAATGTTGATATTTTTTAGTTTAACTTACCACGAAAATGATATAAGCGGCCTGGAACGTTTTTGAGAAATTCAAAGGGAATATTTTAATGTTTAAATCTAAATCATAAAAACGATCTAAACATCCTGAAGCGTTTTTAAGAAATTAATAAGAATGTTTAAAGCTATTTTATAAGAATGATCTAAGAAAGCAGCCGTTATTTTTTAAATAATATTCCTTTCCGTCACCCTGCTCTGTACCCTCATGGGGACAAAACGGAATAAAAAGTTTCATCTGTCCCCCCTTTTGCGACAAGGGGACGGTTGAAATATATTTGATTGCTTGACAGTTCCATCTGTCTCCGTATTTCTAATAAGGGGACAGATGCAACTTTTTATTTCTTGTTTGTCCCCCATAAAATTTAATGTATAGATATAATACTATATAATTATATATTTATGTAGCTTATACAACATAACATTAAATAAAAGACAATGGTTTGGTTATTTAATCAAGTGTATGTATGTATTTGAGCAAATAAATAAAAAAAACTTAATTCACTAATAATATAATATAATGAATGTTTCTTTGACTTTCTCACCTTTCATACACATAAAATGAATAGGAGATATTGTACATACAATCAGTTTTCTAATATTGATCAGTCTTAAAATAACATAATTACATTATAACGATTACTTACTTCTCTAATTATCATAATCATCATTTAAGCCAATAGACGTCCACTGCTAGACATAGTTCTCCACACAGATTGGTTCTGTGCCACCCGCAACCAAGGGACTCCCGCGACCTTCACTAGATCGTTGGTCCACCTGGAGGGAGGCCTGCCACGGCTGCGGCCTCCTGCACGCTGCCTCCAATCAAAGATCTTTCCACCCCAACGGCCGTCTTTTCTCCTCGCAATGTACCCTGCCCATTGCCACCGCAATTTTTTGGACTCCTATGTCTGCGATCTTAGATCTTATGCGGATCTCACAAAGATTTGAATGTTTGGGATCTCATCATTTCTGACACGATCACGCAAGGAGATTCCGAGCATAGCCTTCTGAGTGACTTTGAGCCATCTGAAGCGGCTCATTGTAAGCGGCCACGTTTCGGTTCCGTATGTCATCACTGGCAATTTGATACACACGCATTAAAGACTTTCGACTTCAGACACTGTGGTAAATGGCCGAAATATGTTGCGTAGCTTCCCAAACGCTGCCAACGCTCCCAAACGCTGCCCAGCCGAGTTGCATTCGCCGATCGATCTCTTTTTGGAAGTTTGACTTACCAAGTTGCATTTTTTGTCCGAGGTAAATATATTCGTCTAAATTCCAGTGTAGAGCTAACAACTTTTACAGGAGTGGGTCTGACATGAGAGTTCAAGATAACGTTCTTCTTGTAATGTTCATTTTGATACCCACTTGTTGAGAGACTCGACTGCGGTCGTCGAGCATTGTGCTTAGGCCTCCTCCAAGGTCTCAGCCATGGCTACGATATCATCGACAAATCGAAGGTGCGTCATGTACTCGCCATTTATATTGATGCCAAGTCAATTCTATTCCAGAAGTTTAAAAACGTCCTCCAACAAAGTTGTGAACAGTTTCGGGGATATAACGTCACTCTGTCTCACACCTCCCTGGAGTGGTATGGGCTTAGACTTCTGGTCCTGAAGACGAACTGACATGGAGGCATTTGCGTTTGCGGACTGCAACACTTGTATGTACCGGTAGTCTATTCGGCACCTTTGGAGAGCTAAGCATAATGGTAGGTATACTCTTCGGTCTTCTGTACAAGTTGAATGTGGTGTATGGCGCTAAAGCCTTTCCAGAATCCGGCTTATCCCGGAGGAGAAGTCAAACTTACGTGCGGGCTTCCGATCCCTCAAGAATTGCGTGGCTCAAGTGGTAATGGGCAAGGCAATTTGCGAGGAGAATAGACGGCCGTTGGGGTGGAAAGGTCTGTGAGTGGAGGCCGCGTGCAGGCGGTCGCAACCGTGGCTGGCCTCCCTCCAGGTGGACCGACGATCTAGGGAAGATCGCGGGAGTCCCTTGGATGTGGGTGACACCTGTGCCACCCACATCCAAGGGACTCCCGAAGGACCGATCCATGTGGAGAATGTTGAGGGAGGCCTGTGTCTAGCAGATTGGCTGAAATTATGATTATGATGATTGGTAAAGTAGCTAATTGTTGTATGTAATTGTGTTGTATTAAGACTGATTATCAATATTGGAAGACTGATTGTATACATTATCTACCTACTGTGATTTATTTTACAAGTATGTGTGTGACCGATGATAAAAACAAAGAAGAGAATTAAGAAATTTTGTTTTTTTTGTTCAAATAAACTTGATTAATATACCCAAACCAATATCTTTTACTTAATGTAATGTTGTATAAACTACATAATACATATAGTATTATTTGTATATATAAAGTGTTATGGGGGACAAACAAGAAATAAAAAGTTCCATCTGTCCCTGTATCTCTAATAAGGGGACAAATCGAACTTTTTATTCCGTTCTGTCCCCATGAGGGGACAGTGCAGGGAGACGGAAAGGAATAATCCCGGCTCCTGACTTCGATATTGAAACTACAGAGTAACTATACATTTTTAATATTCTAATTTGATTAAATACTGTCTGAATAATATATTTTTTTATTAAATCTCTTTATTTTCTTATTTTGAAACGTTTTTGATAAATATGTAACGAAACGACTTCCAAGGAAATCACGATTAATTAAAAACGTTCCAAGTCTAAAATCACGTTTTTTTTAATTAAAAAAATAAAAATTGAATGTTTTATTAATGGACAAAAAAAGGTATTAATATTATATTTTAGATCATCAATGACCCAACTGAAAATATTTCGTTACCACAGAAGACTACTCAATTTAACTTTAAAACGTTATTACTCAAAACAAGCATTTTGTGGGTTGGAACGTTTCTATTAATCTACGTCCATTTTAGAATACTGATTACAAATACCTTACTAAGTTTAACCAAAGTCCTCTAATAGAACAATTGCCAAAATACTCTTAAAGTTACGGCGTTTAATTCACCACTTGATTGCGTCCCTCCCGCTTGGGTCCGACTTTTTGACCCTTTAAGCGACTATAAAAGGTTTGACACGGGAACCGCATCAGTTCAAGCACGTTTACTTGTACTTTCAGGTTTATTTCAGTGCAGGCGTAACGAAATTATTTGCAAAGTTAGGCTTTAAAAGCGTAGAATGCCGGGGCATGTGATAGTAAACTTTTCTCATTAATGGCAGTTAAAATAAGATTCTGTGTTTGGATCGCTAATTTGATAAAGGGCTTAAGTGACTTAGATCATAGAAAGACTATATACAACCCTACCTACGCTTAGTTAATGCGTAAAAACTGCGCCACCTATAAAGCACAAAATAATTACACACAGAAAGTAGGCTGCCCACTAAGAGCTAAAAACGTGTCATGTAGGTACTCACGCATGCGCACAAACGGGGAAATACTCCTTTTCGACCACATTAATCCTAGCCTATGACATAAGATTGTCGAACTGTCGAGGTCTGTGGTAGAGCCGCGAGCTTATGTATTCATGCCGGGCAACAACCCTAGCATATGTCAACGAACTTTTCTAAATTCAAAATCAGGCTGAGTCTACCTTCTGTGTGTAATAATTTTGTGTATAAAGGCTCCATTCGCAAGAGTATGCTATTCCTATTCGGCATTTTTGGAACTTAAAACCAATTCCTAAAAGGTCGAAAATATGAATACTACCTTTTAATTTTGTTTTAGTAATAGCTGTAAAACTACTAATGACCACGCTTTACTTATTTATTTTATTCTTTTGTATTTAGAGATCAATGTTAAGTCATTATGAGATTCATACTAACGGCTTACATAACATGGTAAGACCCAAAAGCCTTTTACAAGGCATAAACAATAGATTTTTCATTGTGTCTGCTGTGTAGGTCTTACGACGATAATACACCAAATAAGCTACTCATTTCACACTTGAGTAACGTAACTTTATTTCTTAGCAACCTATACACTTCTTTGTTTTTACCTCGAAAACCACATCTACCAGGTACATATTAAGACTCAAAAACTGTTCGCACCCAAGCAATTAAGCCACTGCGCAGGTTATGCATTTCCTTTCTACTTTTCCGTAATGATTGCGCGCTTCGTTCCCGAACAGCGGTACAGTCGGCGACGTGATCCGCGCACTCCGCGGTCCCATGGCGCTCGCGCACGTACTTACACCGCCAGTAAGATGGCGCTACTTTACTATGGCGTGTTGGTCAATGATCCCTAATACCTTAAATTTTCTTGATGGTGAGTGGTCTTTCTGGTTGGGTAGTGAGGACACCGGAGGCCCAATCGGAAAAAAGGGGGTTAAAGGTTGACAGCGCACTTGCGACCCTACTTGTGTTGCAGGTGCCTATGGGCGGCGGCCATCGCTTACCATCAGGTGATCTGTCTCCTTGTCTGCCACCTATCATATTAAAAAAAATCTTCGGCTCCCTGGATGGCTTCGCTTATGTTTCAATTAAATGAAAACAATGCAACACCATTTATAGCGGCGAGCATGATTTAAGAGCGATGGAGCCTCAATGGAAAATACGTCCTTAATGAAAAACGATTATTAATAAAAAGATCATTTTCTAAAAGACAAACATTTTGGGATACCTATCAGTAACACATTTTTTTTTATTAATTGTGACATTTTGTCCATTTTTTTAAAGAGTTGAGAGTTCTGGGTTTTTTGCTGGTTTCTTCTCTACATTAAAACTACATTCCAAACCAGTTGTAAACATATTGACATTCATAAGTCTTATGTATGGATGAACCCAAATTGAATAAACTATTTTCATATCCTTTCATTTATTTCATTCGTAGTGCAGCAGCATTTTAGCGGCGTGTGAACTCACTAAATTCGCTTATAGCGTCACTAACAGTGAACAACTCTTGGGACCTACGTGACGCGAACAAATAAAAACTACTCGTTCAACTTTGATAGTGGGAAATTGTTTTAAGCAACGCAAAGTGGAGATTTTGTAGGTAGACTGTATCCCAGGCGTATGGGAAGTTTCTTCGTGCCTTTAAGTTAGCTAGGCCGTTGTTTTGTTGCTTCGCTACGTGACATCTTGTAGTGACAACGTTATTTCTCCTTTCTTTGTCTTTTGTTTTGATGTTATTCTTGGATGTTTTAAAGTTCTTGCATTATGAATACTGGGGTTGTGTTTGTAAAGTATACAATGAACCAAAATGTTATTGTTTTTTCATCCATACTAATATTATAAATGCGAAAGTAACTCTATCTGTCGGCGTGAAAGAGTAACAATCAGACAGACAGACACTGTCTGATTGTTACTCTTTCACGCTAAAACTACTCAACGGATTTAAATGAAATTTGGTATACAGATAATCTAGACCCTGAGAAAGAACATAGGCTATTTTTTAGTGCAAAAAGGGGGTTGTAAGGGGTTAAAAGGGGGGGTAAAAAGTTACTTTTCCACGCGGACGAAGTCGCGGGCGGCCGCTAGTAAGATATAATTGGCTGACGAGAAGACGGGTCACATTGTTGGACACACTCGCAAATCCAGTGGTTTAATCCCCCATCTGCCAGATTAGGCACCAGATTTTACTAGTTCACGTGTTGGCGAGCGTTCTTTGCGTATTGATCATCTGTGCCATATAGGGTACGCGGAGCGCTTCGGAGTGAGACCGTCGATCATTAAAAGGGGGCATGCAGCGCTTTAATGGGCATACGGTTAGCATAAACCGTATAATTATAGCTTGCAATCCTCCGGGCAGATGTGGTAGCTACCCATGGTACGGCTACTAGAATGCCCGGCGAATTTCAGTCTACAAACCCCAAAATACGATCAACATCACTCAGAATGTTCATTATCTTTAATTGTCACTTAAGAAAAAATATTGACCCTTGATTAATTACGCATAAAGACAATCCATGACTAAGTTAATGAAAATTTAGGTTAAATGACATCTCTGAGTGCGGCAGAGATCGCACAATGATACCCACATTAGAATTCCTCCTGGCACGTATCCGATACATAAACTTGTATTATTATTACATTAAGCCTGTATGTCGCGTCACATACGAAAATTCAATTTCCTCCAACGTGAGCATTTTTGGATAACGCCCAATATCAATGTTAGTACGTTACAATGTTTAGTTGTTCGTCATCGTAACAATGGCTGCACGTTTTGGCGAATCGCGAATCGGTCTGTACAGTCACGTATTGAATTTGTAGTGTCTGATGATGATGATCTGAAATCTTCTGTCAAGATGCAAAGGTCTACTACATTTTGACACTAATAGACGCCAATTGAGGTGTTTTGTGCCTACGCCATAGTGTGCCTTTCCATCTATATAAATAAAAATGAATCGCCATTCGTTAGTCTGGCTAAAACTCGAGAACGGCTGGGCCGATTGAGCTGATTTTAGTTTTAAAATGTTTGTCGTAGTCCAGGGAAGGTCTAAAAGGTGAGAAATTAAACAAAAAGTAGGTGGAACGAAGTTCGCCGGGAGCCACTAGTTTTGCATAAAATTACCAGTGTAGTTTGTGTTCCTTGGTTATGAAAAAAATTACATTAAATTTAGCGCAGAGAGCCTATAATAAATTTACTTATGGTTGTTGCGAGTAGTAGGTTAGCGATGGTCTACTACTGATAGGCTATCGATAGCAAAAGAAAAAGCAATAGTATCAGCAGTATTGCCACGTGTCAATAGTATTGATACTATCTATAGTATCAGTAGGGAAATTTTAGTTAATAACGCCAATACTACTGCTGGATTGACCAGATCAAGAAGGATCTTGGTTTAAAGGCCGGATTGGCAAAAGGTGGCTGAGAATAGAGCGGAGTGGCGGATTCTCGTGTCGGAGGCCATGATCCACTTCGGGTCGCTGATCCAGCGTAGTAAGTAAGTAAGTAATTAACGCCAATACTATGGATAACATCCATAGTTTTATGTTTAATACAATCGATAGCACCAATAATTATTGTCATTTCTGACGGGATCAATCAAAATCAATCGATATTATAAATCAAGCAGATTCGCGTTGCACGGCGACTTGTGACCAGGGCTGCTGTAACGCAGTCAAAACTAGATCCCGAAACGTCAAGCAGTAAATACTTTATTATTTTGCTTAAAATTAACGTCGCCTTAGAGCGGTCTCTAGAGTCTATACCCAAAAATGGAATTCAAGACCAAAAAAGCTATTACAATGTTGCTACTGCAATTAAATGATCGTACCATAGTATACCCCTTTTTTCTAAAAACACTTGATGATGTTATTTATTTATTGGTAATTTTGATTCTATAATTTAAAAAAATAATATTATTTACTTTACTTACAAGACACTTCAATAAAAACTTAACCATCCGTAATTTTAGTTTGTAACACTTCAGGTGTTAATAACATTTGGTATCTACCCACAACATTTTAACAATGTATGGAAACTTGACAGTTTAGTCTGCTTATGAAGAAAAATACCTAAGTGACTTTAAAAGATTTGATAGTGACGTATCTGTCGTAGATTTTTTGGTCTTGAATTCCAGTTTTGAGTAAAGTATGTGTAGTTCATTGAGAATAAAAATATTGACGCAATTTTTCGAATATTTATACACTACACTGTTAAAGATATCGATTACAAGCAATCAAGAAGGTTAAAATCTCCTTTTGAATTTTGATACGCATTCTCTTTCTTAGAAATGTATCAGTTATCAAAGCGATCATTTACTTTAATTAGCGTTTCTAATTAACTTTGCAGGGGCTCTATTGAACACGGTTCACCTTACAAAATAAAGCTTGCCCTGATAAAGTGCTCATAATTTAGAAACTTCACTATTGACGGCCTCAATTAGGCAGAGTATAAGATGTTCCACCCAAATGTGAATGGTCCTAGATTTAATTCTCAGTCCAGTCAATTTGGATAACTTATTTGTTCCGAAAACGAACGTTCACAATTTGAATTGTTCAATATTTTCCTATTTTTTTAATACAAACTTTGAATTAAATATCTCTACTAATATTAACGCCCGTTAGTCTATTGGTTTATGTATTGAGCCGTGATTTAGGGGCCCTGGATTCTAATAAGCCTACTAGCACTCTGAGGGTTTAGCTCCGCCAATTAGAACAAATCGCGAAATCTTCATTAGGGATTTAATTAGTTAATATAAACACTTTGAACAATTTTGGCCTCTATGAACTGTCTATCACTGGGGACCTGGGGTTGCCAACGTTTGAACTGGATACAATTTTTGAAAGAAAAAAAGAAAGAACGAAAGAAAATACATTTATTAATTTGGACACCACAACACATATCACATGCTACAGGCAATTGACACAACACAAGAAAACAAAAACACTAGTAAATAATAATAATAGTAACAACAAAAAATAAACTGTCCTTCCCCATTGGCCAGCAGTTTGCACAATTTTAAATTACCTACGGTAAAATTTTACTCAATTTAGGGCATGCGCAAAACTCTCAACTCTCATCCAAGAGTAATAGTTTTAAATTTTCATGGTCGCTAATTGTTGCGGCTCGCAACTACACGCGACATGCGCTACCATGAGTTTACAGTGACAGAACTCGCTAGCGTCTGCGTAAAAAAAATGTATGAAAAAGTGTACAGCGCCTCTAGCGGTCACTTGAGAAACTAAAATCTGTAGTATCGAGTTACGCGCTAGCTACGTAAACGTACTCGCTAGCGAGTAGCGTTTACGTAGCGCTACGAGTTGACAGTGAAAACTGACATAACGTAAACTATTGCTCTGTCTCTTTCAAATGCATCACAATGAAAGAGACAAAGCGATAGTTACAAATTTGACGTTAGGTATCGAAAAATACCTTTACGATTGTAGTTAAGTAACTCACTTGCCAAATATGGTGTGAAAAGGTGTTTTGATTTTACAAAATATTTAACATATATTGAGTATAATGTCGGAAAAAAGATATCTAGCGTGGAACAATATTGACGGCGGCTGCATTTCAAGATGAACGACAAAATTTCAAACTGATATGTACAAGTGGGCTGGACACCCTCTTGAACAGAAATATAGGCTTGATACGGTGGTTTTTGAGGATTTGTGTGATTTGCTGGCGTATTACACAGATTTAACATCTACGCAAAGAATCGCCTAGGAGTCTAAGGTAAGACATATCCTGTATAACCTCAAGGTAGGACATGATACATGGTAGGTATAATCTAATGTTGATTAAAGATTTTTTGGAGATGATCTTTATAAAATACTAGCGGCCGCCCGCGACTTCGTCCGCGTGGAAAAGTAACTTTTTACCCCCCTTTTAACCCCTTACAACCCCCTTTTCGCAATAAAAAGTAGCCTATGTTCTTTCTCAGGGTCTAGATCATTTGCATACCAAATTTCATTTAAATCCGTTCAGTAGTTTTGGCTTGAAAGAGTGACAGATAGACAGACAGACAGAGTTACTTTCGCATTTATAATATTAGTTAGGATAATTATATTAATTATTATATTTTTACTTTCAGGTGGGCATTTTGTTCAAGAGGTATTAGAAAATGAAATCGGCAGTACAGCCACTGACTTATTATTGAGAAGAGCATTACGCGACCAATTGGCAAGAAGACTAAAAACTCAAGAGAAACAAGATATAAAAAGATATAATATTTGAATATATTAACAAATTACAAAATTATTTAACTATTCTTTATTTTATTTCTAAAATATAATAATGTATTCCTAATTCTAAAAAACTGCCCAAATAATTGTTGCCACCGTTCTAGACACCTTATTTCGGCTTCTCTTCGCCTGTTTCTCTCCCGCTCTGTTTCTTGCTGGATACTCCGCTATTCAGTCAGGTCTGACAAAAACCTGCCTTGCTAGATCTGACTGCATCCGTGTACGGGATATTAAAAATGGGATTCTCACCTGATGGTGACAATAAGGTTTAAGATGTAGCGTGCTTTCCAAGAAGAAGCCTATTCACTCTTGACTTAAACATACCAAATTGTAGCTCTCAAACACACAGAAGACGGCATTCATGCCGTAGAGGCTCTACCACGTTAAAACTTTCACCTGATTCACTATCTTTTTTGAGGTGTTTGTTTTCAGTAACAAACAATCTAAAGTTTAACAATTTGTATGTTCGTTATATAACTTAATTACTCGCCACCTCCTCTTCTTATTCCATTCCCATACCTACCAGTGAAACCTAGTTACGATCTCTAATACAAGCAAATTAAGCCAATTGATTTAAGACTCACCATTGATTTCCCATCAAAATCCCATGCTTATTTACTCACGTAACCACTTAAAGAAATACCACTGATGATAAGTCTTAATGCCCAGTTAATAAGGTTTAAAATGTTGTGTAGATTTGTTTGTAAGTCCTATTTGTTTGTTAGTGCACTTCCTGTAGTTAAGTTGTAATTACGGTAATTTAAAACTATAGTAAAATTGTATTGGATTGTGTAACAAATCAATTGAATCACATGTATAAGTAGTCAGTATCAATTTAAAGTTGAAGTTAAATAATCGAGTAAGATATTATTTTAGAGATTGAGACAAGAGCCAAGTTTTCGTCAAAAAAAGAACAAACTGTTAAAAATTGATGTTTTAGTCATTGGAGAATACAAAAAGAACTGCCACTGTTCA
>CM026278.1:16429706-16573511 GCA_014851415.1 Cnaphalocrocis medinalis
CGCTATGTTATTTTTCTTGACTACAAGAAAAGTATTAGATTTTGTTTAATAGAAATTACATATTATTGTTGTGTTTAATTTCATGCTAATAAAAGATTTTTGATTTTAGATTGTGAAAAATAAAGCGATTTCGTATTTTATTGTTACAGGAGTCTTTATGTCGTTAATTTTAAGGAAGTCATTGAAGTTTTGTTATACAAAAAAAGCTTATGTTATTTTGTTGACTACCAGAAAAATATTTTATTTGTTGTTTAATATAAGTTAAATATTTATGTTTTTGTTTAATTTCAATGCTAATAACAGATTTTGATTTTTAAGGGTCGTTTTAATCGCACGTAACAAACTACTACAGCGTACGAAGGTACCCCCCCAACACTGTATGTAGGTGCCCCGTTTCTTGGGGCAGATTCGTACATATTCCAGATTTAGTTTAAATCATAATAAATAGTTGAAACATTAGATTAATTCACCTGTATTTTTTTTATAAGAGCTCAGATAGTTAGACTATACATTTAAGTTGTCATGTGATTAATTCATGGAAAAATAAAAAAAATAAAAAATAAAATCTGAAAACCGTACGAGGGGTCCCCACCTTACCCTAAAAGGTGGCAAACGAGCAGATACCCATAGTCGTCGTTTCGTCATACCTAGCTCAGGCAAAGAAAAACTCTGGTTTCACTATATTGTTAAGTTCTTATGTATTGTAATGATATCTGCCCTTATTTTACTAAATAAACAATTTATTATTTATACAAATGGGCTCGGTTCTTATATGCAGAAACGATTTTTTTTCTCGATTTCAGTTTTGGTCCCATTGTGAAAGATGTTCAGTTTCATGGGCTGAGCTACCACCTGGAGGTTTTTTTTTTTTTTTTTTTTTTTATGTCATAGGTAGCAGACGAGCAGGCGGATCACCTGATGGTAAGCATTGCCGCCGCCCATGGACACATGCAACACCAGTGGAGTCACAAGTGCGCTGCTAACCTTTTATCCCCTTCCCCCCCGATGGGCCTCCGTACCCTCACTCACTCAGCGAAAACAGCACAGGGGCTGCTTCACGCCGGTTTTGCGCTATTTCAATACACGTTGTATTTAGTTAAACAAAATATTAAAAATGTATATATATATATTTATATTATACTGTGGAGAGCCACGCTTCGGCATGAATGTGCCGGCTCGACCGGAGTGATACCACTGCCTCAAAAAAAACCGGCGTGAAGCAGCCCCTGTGCTGTGTTTCGCCGAGTGAGTGAGGGTACCGGAGGCCCACCTGGGGGGGAAGGGGATAAAAGGTTGGTAGCGCACTTGTAACTCTCCTGGTGTTGCAGGTGTCCATGAGCGGCGGCATTGCTTACCATCAGGTATTCCGCCTGCTCGTCTGCTACCTATCACATAAAAATATATATATATATATATACTTACAATACTGGATATACTGTGCCCGCTGTCATTAGGCGACTTTCTCGGATCTTATTATATATTTACGTTGCTTTATATTTTTCTGCTTTTCAACTAATAAGTGTTGCTTTCTTCTTTTCCGTTTAGGGATTTTCTCGCTCGCTGTTCGCAACTATTTGCAGTCTTGTATTAGTGAATATTGTTTCAGTGCTTATTTAGCTTTAATGATGAAAGCGCAAACTTTGCGGAAGATGGTTTCTGTTAAGCTATTTTCTATTAGCTTTTCATTAGGTACTGTTATTGAATGAATGTACTATCACCTACTAATTTTGGGTTTCAAGTGTAAATTGTCACGTACTAAGTACTTACCTATTTAAATAGCATCCTTCAAAAAACAAAGAGGTGAAGGGTTGTCAAGGCCCAAAATTTTAAAAAGCCTCCAAGATACAAATGGTATAATTTTAAAAACGATTTCAACTTTTACAAAATGACTAATTAAATGGTTTGATACGAATTTGCATGGGTAATAAATAATAAATTGGAAATAGAATAGAATCGAATAGAAAATGTTTATTCAGCACTCAATAATAGGTATAAAAAATGTTTACAGCTAAAGTCACACTAAAATTTTTGAAAGGTTCCTACACAGCTTGTGTCGTCGTTACAGGAGTAGAGAAGTATATTTTCTGCCGCACTTAGAGACGTTAATTAAAACGTTAATTAAAACTTAAGTAACATTTTTTTTGATAGTCATAAAGACTATGATAATAAGCATTAAGGTTAAATGACGTCTCTTAGCGCAGCAATAAGTCTATACGGCGCTGCCCTATACTCTGATTCATAATCATGTAAAGTAAACTAACAGATGAAAATGACAAGTTTCTATGCATTTTTACATTTTGCATGTGTCAAATTGAGTGAGCATGTATGGTGATGACACATTGACATCTGTCAGTTTACTTTACATGATTATGAATCAGAGTATAGGTACATCTTATAGTACCTTACACGCTGCCATTGATTTCAAAATTTAAAACACGTCTCTCTGCAAGTTTGAAGGAGGTAATCAAATATCTGCTCGAGCAAGTTTTAGAGCGAGTTCACACACTGAATTACTTTGCATTTTAAGCACTTGAGTAAATTAGAGACTTCAAATCCAGAATACAGCTTTTCGTTAGGTACAAAGATTTGGCGCTGTTTTTCTCTCTACACAAAGGTTGTCTGGAATTGTCTGAAGTAGCATAATGTACTGTCGTTTGTTGTTGTATCGTAAATTGTTTCTGGGTATTATAAAATAGTACCTATCTAAAGGTACTCCTGCCGTATCCTCTCTGCTCAGAGAGTCGCACGTATGGGTACCTCTTGCTGACCACCGACTGTGCAACTGTCAACTCCAACAACTAAACAAACCGTACCATTACGAACAAGAATATTAATTTACGTTTAACGCTTATATTTTTTTAACCGTGGAAAGGCCACGCTTCGGCATGAAAGGGCTTGCTCGACTGGAGGAAGAGCGGCGCGTAAAGCGGTATGCGCTTTCGTTAAGGAGTGAGTTACCGGGCCCAATTGGTGGGAAAGGGGGTAATTCTTGGCAGCGCACTTTTGCTTACTGGTGTTGAAGGTATCTACGGGTAGCGGCAACCACCTACCATCAGGTGATCCGTCTGCTCATCGGCTATCTAGCACATTAAATAATTGTCGTATCCGTCCAAATATTAGGTACTTGTTGGAATTCAAAAATGATATATCTTTAAAAAAGTGTAGGGTAGGTATCTATCGCTGTGCGTTGTTCGTACCTCCCCATCTGAGTTCATATACTCTTTGATTTTAAGCGAACCTGTCAAGAGCGACGCACTCGCGTGTTTATGACGAGGGTTCTACATTATTTTGTTAATTTATCTTCGGCAAATTAGCTCGAACGGTGGCGGTAAAAACGCATGAGCGGGGATCCAGACACAAAAGTGAAGAGCCCACTCCTAATTAGGTAAAAAAAATACAAAAAACTAAAGAGTTAAAAGCAGAAGCCTAAAATATAATATCAAGCTTCCACTTGGAAGTACCCGTTATTGATTGAGTAAAAATGTAATATTAAATATTCATCATCATTGACACATCTGTAAAATTTTAAGTTGTTTAGCTAGTAACAAGTTTCATGAGATAACAGCCTCAAGACCGATAGACTAAATGGACAAAAACTGCAAAAAACATTTTTTGTATGAAACATTTATTATGTTAACTTGTTTATTGTAGCACTAGTGGACCGCCCTCACTTCGCTTCGGGACCGTAATTCAGCAATGAACCAATAGCGTTTCGTGTTTTCGGTTTACCTATAAGCCTTGTCGTTGTCTATAGAAGTTATCTTTTTATAAATAGTATAGAAGATTAAACCAAAGCACAACATCTCCGAAATTTTAAACTAACTACTATTGCGGTACACAATATAGTATAGTAGCGAAGTCTCAGTAATAAGGTCTCATTTTTTACCCTTCGGGTACGGACCCCTGAAAACCTTCCCAGAAGTTTTCAAAGCGAAACGTCCGAACCATCTCGTAATAGAGTTGGTAACAATATCAAACCATCGTTTATCAACGGGCTCATTATATTTAACGCGTTTTCCTCCATTACCCTCAGTGAAGGCCATTCATAATATTGATTAATCTGGGCTTCCGATAAGCCCTCCTCAATTAAATAAAATGTTTCTTCGTTCTTATAATAGAAGTTTATTTTGTTTTGTTTTTCAAAATTGACAAGATGGTCTTATTAAAGCGTTTGATTCCGGAGTCTGATGATTCCAATGAATCGATTGCTGTCAGACCTTCGCGACTATCCCTTAACAGGGGATTCAAACCAACTGATTCATAGTTACACATTTCAGAAACTATCCGAATCGTGCATCTTTACAATGTTTTACCCTGAACGCTGGTCCCCGGATCGAGTCAAAATTTGTACCTAAGATTTTCCCTTTCTCAGAATTTCCTGAAATTCTCAGTATCAGCCCGAAGTCTGGAAAATGGCGGTTTTGTACCCTTGTTCCTCAGAAAGCACGTTAATCTGATCTCTTTTGGTCGTATCTTTCTGGTGTCTCATAGAAACATGAGGGTAAGGGAATAGAGAGTGCACATGTGTCTCCGCACACATTTTTGCACTATAAATGTCCTGCGTCAATGGCTGATCATTGAGATTGGCTGCCATAGCCAAACTTCGGTAAAGAGGACATAATCTACTCTAACATAGATCGATGCATCTGTTAGCACTTAACCCTTTCACCATTATTCTAACGATAAGGTGGAGCTCATTTCATAAACTTGCCGGGGGCGAAAGCTAATTGGGGCCTACAAGTAATTACAAGTTTCTAGATCGAGTGCTGCGAGATAAGTGAATTAGAGCGAGATATTATGCTTATAAGTAGTATGCTTACACAAGCAACTCGAAGATGTGATCTCAAACAAATCAGAGGGCAGTGATGTGGAACTTGGAACCGCGGAAATGATCACTTTTTAATGCTATCTTACTCCATTTTTTTTTCTCTATCGATCTGTATTATCAAAGTTTTAAAATTCGCAAAAAGTGGTGATTACAGCCCACGTGTTACCGTCGATAATACAAGAATTTTAGTCGTAAATCCCTTAAAAAATTCATTATTAAGGTTTCGGTCGATACACCAGTTTAAAATTATAATGATGTGAAAATACTGACTATCGAATGAGGCGTATAGGACAGATATGTGTAAAGTGGCGTTTACGACTCGAGTTACTTTAAGAATTTAACAAAAATAATAAAGTAAGTGGTAGTAATACTGGCTATTATGAATATCGCGTTTAGTCCGGTTTCTATAAATTTAAAATACAAAACGCTCAGACATGCAATTAGCAAGTAATTTTACTACCCATACGTAAGAAGACTTACTCTAGTGTCAGTAATCCTAGACGAAAATGAGGAAATACGAAAATGAGCAGAATATACCACTCATTTCCCTCGTCGAACCGAATTGTATCGATGTCTGTGATTAAATTCTGTTAATAGTGAAGTTGACGTCTTTTATTTTCTTTTGCCCAACAGTACTCCTATTAAAGATTGTTAATAGCACGCAAAACCTGAAACATAAACAAAGTGGCGGGAGTTTTGCTAGCGCTTAAATCTTATGTAGATCAATCCTAGCTTTAACATTTTTTAAAAATAAACGTTTGTTTTACTTTTTTTGACACAGTACTGGTATAAGACTTATTAAATTTAAGCTCTAAGTAAAAGTCCTGTCGATGCAGATATTGTTTATACTAATTTAAAAACAAGACAAAATTATAGAAATCAATAACTTTCGTTTGGAATTTCAAACTAAAATGATTGCGTTTGTATAATTGAAATAATAAAATCGTTTTCATTTCTGCACTTGCTATAAATTTTGTAATAATGAAACTACCCGTATTTGTCTCTTAATTTGTATCTTCCTCGAAGTGTTTTTACTTATAAAAAACCGAAAATAGCTTTTTAAAATGCATTTTCTATAAGTTAACTAGGCTGTTACACCATAGCATAGAGCAGAATAGCCTTTTTTTTCAAGTCGTAAACGCCATTATACCAATAACTTATTGCAGAACAGCCTTTTTTTTAGGTCGTAAATGCCAAGTTGTCAATATTTTTTTGGCGTAATCACAAATCAGTTTGGCAAAACATGGTTGCATTTTGAATACCATATAACTGTGTTATAAGCTCTCGATACTCGATAATTACATCCAAATTTCATTTATATGGCATTATTAGTTTAAAAGTTATGAATTTAATTCTTAGATTTTTTTTTTGTTTCGGCTCTCCTGAAAAGTGATGATTTGGTGATTACGCCCTTTGAGATTTAAGGTATCGATATGCGAGTCATCATTAATTCCATAAGCGGCGGCAACTGCTTACCATCAGGTGATCCGCCTGCTCGTCTGCTACTATCACATAAAAAAAACCTCTGTAAAATTTTAAGTTGTGTTTAGCTAGTTATCAAGTTTCATGAGATACTTACAGCCTCGAGACCGATAGACTAAATCGCACAAAAACCTACAAAAAAACACTTTTTTGTACGAAAACATTTATTATGTTAACTTGTTTATTATAGCCCTAGTGGACCGCCCTCACTTCGCTTCGGGACCGTAATTCAGCAATGAACCAATAGATGGCGCTGTGTCCAATTACATCGCGCAAGCGTTTCGTGTTTTCGGTTTACCTATAAGCCTTGTCGTTGTCTATAGAAGTTATCTTTTTATAAAAAGTATAGAAGATTAAACGCAAGCACAACATCTCCGAAATTTTAAACTAACTACTATTGCGGTACACAATATAGTCATCTAATAGCGAAGTCTCAGTAATAATGGTCTCATTTTTACCTTCGGGTACGGACCCTGAAAACCTTCCCAGAAGTTTTCAAAGCGAAACGTCCGAACCATCTCGTAATAGAGTTGGTAACAATATCAAACCATCGTTATCAACGGGCTCATTATATTTAACGCGTTTTCCTCCATTACCCTCAGTGAAGGCCATTCATAATATTGATTAATCTGGGCTTCCGATAAGCCCTCCTCAATTAAATAAAATGTTTCTTCGTTCTTATAATAGAAGTTTATTTTTGTTTCGTTTTTCAAAATTGACAAGATGGTCTTATTAAAGCGTTTGATTCCGGAGTCTGATGATTCCAATGAATCGACTGCTGTCAGACCTTCGCGACTATCCCTTAACAGGGGATTCAAACCAACTGATTCATAGTTACACATTTCAGAAACTATCCGAATCGTGCATCTTTACAATGTTTTACCCTGAACGATGAGCTATTGGTCCCCGGATCGAGTCAAAATTTGTACCTAAGATTTTCCCTTTCTCAGAATTTCCTGAAATTCTCAGTATCAGCCCGAAGTCTGGAAAATGGCGGTTTTGTACCCTCGTTCCTCAGAAAGCACGTTAATCTGATCTCTTTTCGGTCGTATCTTTCTGGTGTCTCATCGAAACATGAGGGTAAGGGAATAGAGAGTGCACATGTGTCTCCGCACACATTTTTGCACTATAAATGTCCTGCGTCAATGGCTGATCATTGAGATTGGCTTCCATAGCCAAAACTTCGGTAAAGAGGACATAATCTACTCTAACATAGATCGATGCATCTGTTAGCACCTTAACCCTTTCACCATTATTCTAACGATAAGGTGGCTCATATTTTCTAAAACTTGCCGGGGGCGAAAGCTATTGGGGCCTACAAGTATTACAAGTTTCTAGATCGAGTGGCGAGAGAAGTGAATTAGAGCGGAGATATTTATGCTTATAAGTAGTATGCTTATACAAGCAACTCGAAGATGTGATCTCAAACAAATCAGAGAGCAGTTATGTGGAACTTGGAACCGCGGAAATGATCACTTTTTAATTTGGTTACTTACTCCGATGCGATTTGGTTTTGGATTTGGCTTTGGTTTTAGATTTGGTTTGGATTTGGCGAACTTACTTATGGCGATGGTTTAATGGATTTTTTTGAACATAACTTAGATTTGTGATCACAAATCCATATGAGGCAAGCGTGGCAACTAACCATTATCTCATCATTGTAGTGATGACATGATTTCATTGATGGAGGCCTTTGCCCTACAGTGCTTGGCTTCTGCATAGCACGATTATTGTTTAATTCTTGATACTATGATTTCATTGGCTGAGACATTAGTTTTTACTATTTAAAGAATTCTCCTTTAACAATAGTTACTTCTCTCTTTCTAGATCGAAGGTCTGAATTACCTACTAAAAACTCATGATGCATTCTGATAACATGGTCAGCTCAGTTTCATTTTGAATTGGCGCCAAAGATACCTTCAAGTCTATTTTTAAATTGACGCCTAAGATTATATCTTCAAATCCCCCTGTTTGAGCGAATCAAAGTACTCGTATTCCTGAATGAATCAGTGATTTCAATAATCCTTTGACAAATCTAAAGCTTCAGGCGATTGCTCATAATAGTTCGAAAATAACTGACTGTTTCTTTTTTATCAAAAACAAAGTGTAAGAAAATCCACGGATTTAAGATAAAAGCCTACGATAGATTCTCAGCGCACGAAATGTATTGCTCTTGACGGAATTATATATTGAAAAGCTAGTCAGCATTGAAGCAGCGATCCGTAAAATCTTGTAAGCTAGCTAACGTGACTTGCGACCGATTACAAATCTATATCCATCGCAAATCTGTTACTCGAGTCTAGTGATGGGATGTCTTTGATGAGATGTCGATGAAAAATAACACAAGCGATATGGATTATGTTTGTATTTTCAATTTTGAAGATTTTATGTGATAGGTGGCAGAAAAGTAGACGGATCACCTGATGGTAAGCAATCGCCGCTGCCCAGTGACACCAAAAACCTCAAATTAAACTAAAAATAAAAAAATAATATAAGATGGGACCCAACTCAGTGACCGTGTCCCCAAAATGCTGGCTGCATTTCCTCGTTGGACTGCGATGGAAATATGTTAGGCAAAGTAACTACCAGCGCTAGTAACTATAAGCGCTTCGTTAAGACATGAAAGAAAGAGCAAGCATCGGGATTCCACGGGACATGGGCTTAGTGTTTCAACACGGAAAGCTGCAAAGTACTTTGTAGCTTTCAGTTTTTCTGCAGCATCTTTTATTTAACAAGTTAGAGTTTGTACCTTGATAATATAATATAAGACATAAACATTTTATTTGGTATGGTATAAGTAGCCTAATAGTAGTAGGATTGGCAAGGTGGCTGAGAATAGAGCGGGGTGGCGAACTCTCGTGTAGAGGTGTTTTGTGTGACTGGTTTTGCGAATGGAATGAAATAGGTACTAGGCGGCGGCAATCGCAAAATCTGCCAACATTAAAAAAAAACTATCGACAGTTCCCCTCCCTATTCGTTGGAAAGAAACCCAAACGTCATTAGTAGCCAAATTGGATCGGGCATTAGCGAAATTTACATTTTGAGCGAACAAATGTACCGCCTGCGCGCGTCATATGCATAATTGGTTAATTTCTTAATACGGATCCTGCCTACTTCTTGCGGTTGATCAAAATGCGCCCCCCATTCAGAGGTGAAAGGCATTTGTGGTAAATTCTGGTGAGTTACCGCCTACATACATATTCATTAGGCGATGCTTTTTTAATGTACTGATGGAGGTAGGGAAAAGGTTTTTTGGCTTCCCGTATTTTGCTCCTAATGTGTCTTTTTGCTTTTCTTGCTAAGAATAATATTACTTTTTACACGAATGCCGCGAGTAAAAGGATGGGTTATGGTTTTAACACTCATTTTAGTAGTTGTTTATGTTTTGGTTCGTATTATGTTAATCAAGATTCCCAATGTTTGATTTTTATTTCGAAATGTAATACTAAAAAATATAAATGTAAATGTATGCAATCACAGCAAAGCTATTAAGACAGATTTTGATAAATGCCTTTTAGATTTTACTCGTTTTTTTAATAATATTTTTTTGTATTGTTTCATTGATTATAATCTGTTGTGTGTGCTTTAATCCATACTAATATTATAAATGCGAAAGTAACTCTGTCTGTCTGTTACTCTTTCACGCCAAAACTACTGAACGGATTTAAATTAAATTTGGCATACAGATGGTCTAGACCCTGAGAAAGGACATAGGCTACTTTATATTGCGAAAAAGGGGTTGTAAGGGGTTAAAAGTTAATTTTCTACGCGGACGAAGTCGCGGGCGGCCGCTAGTAATAAATAAACTAGAATTCTCAATCGGCAGTCAATAAAATCAGACAGAGATTTCAAAATTTCCATTCCCAAGCAACATTTTGTTTGTGTTTCCCACGGCTTAGCTGTAATTCCGTCGAAGTTAATGCGCTCGCGCTTTGTGAATTAACAATAGCTTCTCAGCAGGTTTTGCATTCTCCTAAATGTCCTGGAGTTGCTAGTGGAGAGGAATTCGAAGGCAAATTAAGGAGTTAGGTCTTATATTATTCACTAGATTGTGCTAGAATCTTATCCGCATGCTAAGTTTATCCGAAGACATACATTGCAGGTTTTTCATTTGTGATACGTAACCTTTAAAATAGCTATTCAATAGCAACCACTTATAATCTTTAATATTTTTAAGGTATTTATACTGTTTAATGTTGTCATGTCCAATATAATAAACATTCTTATTTGTTTTCGTTTTTCTCTTTCTATTTCTCTTTTATCATTAACTAGGTACAGTCAACTCCAAAAATATGTATACACTTTAGGACCTTCTCACAATACATAATATAAGAAAGTAGAACGGCCTCTACTTTCCTTAGATGTATTGTGACAAGGTCCTAAAGGTGTAAATATTTTTGGAGTTGACTGTACTTAAAATTTTCTACCTTTCTGCATTTGTATTTTGTCTCGACATAGTGGAAAAGTTTATTTTAATACATTGGATTATTTAACAGCTGTATCTTCTTCCTCAATGAAGAAAATAAAATAAACATGCAGTGTGGGCTTCATGACTGAATCTTAATATTCAGGTTTTTTTATTTGAAGATCACAGAATGTCATCTTCAAAATAAAAAACTCCAAATTTTATCGAATTGAGCACCCCTGAAACTTAGTAGTAGAAGTATGTCTAGTTCTTAAGTTGTGGTTTTGGTGCAATAAAGTAAGTATATTTAATTAGATAACTATCTCCAAAATACTTTGCTTTTAGTATCTGCCCATCGATTTCTAATAGTAGCGTCTCGACTTGATTTCGTTTCTCTGAATATTTTACACTTACGAAATGTAGCTACAGTAAGACTCTCAAAAGTATTACACTATGAAGATAGAAGCAGTAGCATTCATACTATACTAACAAGGTAATATACCATCTTCAATATCTGAAATAAAACATTTTGGTTCTTATTTAAATAGGCATAAAAGATCTTTGTCTTGGCTTGAAACCAAAACTTTCATAAATTGACGCTAACATCTAAAATTACTCGCTTTGAAATGTGGCTATTCGATTGGACCACATACTATATTGCTATTGCTACAAATATGTCTTTTAATTACACTTAAGGTCCGACACTTTCACTTTGTTCGGGACTTAAATCAGTACCTAGTAGATAGATGGCGCTGGGAGTCGATTGCATCACGCTAGTTCGCCTTTTCAATTTACCTATAAGCCTTAACGTTGACTATGGTATTAATTAACCTATTTTTAAATAGTACAGAAAACTTGCTAGCAGTGAAACATGGACCGCGAAACGTTTAACACGTCGTAGTAATACTGCTACGGCGTGCTGCTACGGAAGTTGCTACGAGGGCTGCTACGAAGAATTGTTACAATGGCCGCGGGTGGATTGGTAAATTAAGGTTGCCAAAAATAGTAGTGGCACATTTTGTACGCGGAGACGGGGGAAATACAGACATCCGTGCTGTGACAGCCTTTCAGGCTCGGGTATGACAAAGACGCGGATCGGTCTGATGTCGTCTCCCACCTCAATTTATTGCACAATTTGTGTCCCTTTAGGCATTCTGGATTCTGTATTTTTGATACTTTTTATAAGATATTATGTTGTTAACTGTGGACTAAAAAAAGCTTTAGGTATGTTTATGTTGGTTGATCCTAATAGTCCTCACAATATCAACGTGCTAACGTTTTTAAAAGACATCATGAATAAGTTGTTTTAGAAAGTGGATCAACTCATGATCTCGCAGATATTCACAGGCAGCGGTGATCACTTGCCATCAGGTGATCTGCTTACTGGATTGTCCCTTTAAAAAAATTGTATAAGCAAAAACTAAATCACCTATTTTTTGAGCCTGATGGCATAATATAATCACCGATGCTTATGAACGTTTGCAAGATCAGAAATAAGCTAATAAATTGGCGGTCTTTTGTAGAACAGTACGCTATACATTTTGAAAATAGTGGGCCCTCCTTTCTTCTGGGATTCCTAATCTTACCAATAGATGGCACCGGGTGTCGATTACATCGCGCAAGAGTTTCGATTTTTTCAGATTACACAAAAGCCTGGCTGTTGTAAATTTACCTTTTTAAAAATAGAAGATATAAGTTTATTTTTAGAGTAGGTAGATCAAGCCACTAACTGTTCTTACACTGTGTATAGCATGTTTTATACCTGAGGGTGAAAAACCTCTAATCGGCTCTTTAAAGTCTGAAGGTACTTTCAAAAGAGCATTTATTTGTATCGAAACTCGCAAAATGGTAAGTGTGTGAGAGGAGCTTAATAGACAATAGTAATGTCTTTTGTACAACCCTTAACGTTGAAAGGAATAACTCGATGAAAATATTTGCTTACAGGCTTCTTATGAATATAATGGAATAGAGGGTTCAGACAAGGTTCCATTGTCCTTTTGAAAGAGCAATTAGGTATTGTACTTCTCTCTTGGCAGCGTAATGTTAATAGGTACTCCACGTAATACAAACTGCAGTTAAAGATAGAGAAAATTAGTAGTCAATAAATGTTTTACAACTTTCTCTTTGCGTTATACAAATACACTATTATAACGTCGTAACACAAAAATTACACACAGAAAATAGACTCAATTCAAAATCAGGCTGAGTAATGCTAGGGTTGTTGCCCGGCATGAGTACATAAGCGCGCGGCCTCTACCACAGACCTCGACAGTTTGACAATCTTATGTTATAGGCTAGGATTAATGTGGTCGAAAAGGCGTAGTTCCCCGTTAGTGTGGATGCGTGAGTACATGACATGTTTTTAGCTCTTAGTGGGCAGCCTCCTTTCTGTGTGTCATTATTTTGTGGTCGTAAGGCCCAGACAGCAGACACAATGGAAAATCAATTGTTTTATGCCTTTTGAAAGGCTTTTACGTCTTACGATGTTAAAATAGTTGGCCGTCGTTTTGTGGTCGCAACGTGAAGCAGTAAGTACTATGATGTACCTCATGTTGGTACCATGTATTCTCCGTGTCCATACTACTAGTGAGGAAATTTTCTAGCGTCTGTTAGACTTAATCATGATGAGTTAGGGATACATTTTTTTATAAAATGAACTCATAATTTTATGACTTATATTTTAACATCCTCGCGTTTAGTTCCGTTTATATCAAACAATCGGCGTGCCTTAACTTTGTCTCGGGACTTAGTTTTTCTATTAGTTACCAACATTTGCCAATAGATGTCGCTGTGTCGATTACACCGCGCAAATGTTTTTAGTCTTTTCAGGTAGCATAATTATAAGCATTGCATTCTATAGATTAGTAATCAATTATTTTTATTGCAAAAATTGGCACACGGACAAAACATTGCGAAATTGTATAAACTTTTAAAGTCTGTAGTAATGATAAGGGATCATAGACAAACGTCATATGTCAGAATGACAGTTCTATGCCTTTTATATGGCTAAGGAATACTTTACATACAGCCTTGTCTCATGTTAATGAATAGGTAATAAAAAATCTAAAGACTACTTTCAACAGTCTAATTAAATTTATTAACCTTCACTCCATGCATTGGCCGAATTATAAAATAAGTAGCTTAAGCGTTTTTCATTACATATACAAATAAACGAAGTTAACTCAAATATATGTAAATGATATAAAAAATACATCGCATCGGCTTACAAATTTAACCAGACTATGAATCACCGTCGTAATTACGTTTCGCCACCACATTTTAATCTGTCCCATTCCAATACAAAACGAACACAAGTACGCAATTCAACTTGAATAGCATCAACATAAAACAACGCAACTCAAAAGGCTTTCCGATCTCTCATTTGTATATTAGATCACATTCAAACGAGTTTGCGAAGCGCCGGCAAACAAAGCTCTATAATTAACGCACTTTAGCATTTAGGAGTTTGAATAGCGAAACTGCACACTGAGTTACTGATTTTCCGTGTGTTATTAATAACTCGCTAATCTCTTTTTCAATCCCCGAAGCTAAAACGACTGGTATCCTACTTATGGTATAGCTGCTTCCAAAATGGTCAATCTAGCGGTATTGTATGTACCTATTACGAAACCTACCTAATTCGGTATTCAAAAGATTGACCATTTGTCCGACCTTCGCCACATGTTTGAGAAACTATCCAAAACGTGCATTTCACGATGTTAGACCTCAACGCTGAGCTATTGGTAGAAACACTCAGATGTTTATGTGATAGGTAGCAGACGAGCAGGCGGATCACCTGAGCATATTCGAATCACGAACCCATCACACTACGATCTAAGCTAAGCTATTTACTACCATCACCTAACATCACTATTCTAGATAAATCAAACATTTTAACACCCCATCGCTTGGCTAGATGCAGTCCTATGGTTTGGACCAGAGTGGTTGCTTTTAGTAGCGACCACCAATTGCTCAATGTGCGCTCACTCAAAAACTGTTGGGCACAGGTAAACCGCAGAAGGTGAGTCTGAAGTCGACTCAAACAAGTGATGAAAGTGATGAGAACTCCTGATTGTTTTTGTAAAACCATCCAGATGTCTCGGTGATCCGCGCTCCGTTTGAAACCGCTAAGTTAGATTTGTTTGGGGCGATTGATGTCTTTGTTGTTCAGAGTTTTTGAATAAGACGGATATTGAGGTCGTTTTAATATTGACCTTTTCTTTGCCAGTTTCCTACGGGGAATTAAATGTTTAGCCGTGCGAATGGCGCCATTGGTGATGCTCGAGTTGTGCCTTTGATGTTCATGGTGTACTGTTTTTTCTATGTGATATAATGTCAGACGGCCTGATGATATACCTATACAGAGAGGCGGAGAAGACCTGGATTATGCTGGCGCGTCGTGTGTCCAGCAAATTGGCTACTTCTTTGCAGTTCAGCTGCACCTGGTACCGACTCCATACAGAACGATCTAACTATCTAACAAATAATGCCAATAAACCACTCATAAATGATTTAAAAGACTCTTTAAAACCGCTTCATGGTTATCGGAGTCCTTCGATATTTATGTAAAAACGTTAGAAAACTAAGAATCGTATCTCGAGAGAAGCGAGCAGAAGGCCGTAAATTTCTGGTCTTGGAACAGTGCCCGCCGCCTCCGCGCCCAATAACTTCTAGCGCTTGCGTTATGGCGTCATGATACTATTGTCATTATCTACACAGGATTTATACTTGATGATATTACTAAAGAGCTTCTACAGTAAAGTTAAGTATCAGCCTATATACCTATTATTCCACTGCAGGGCTAAGGCCTCCATCATAGAAATCAAGTCATCGCTACTATAAAGCTATGATGGGATTAGGGTTTATCACCACGCTTGCCTAATGAGCTATGTTCGAAAAAATTCGAGACATACTTTTTGCTCGACCTGATATCGAACACGGAACCCCGAGATCACGGCTAAATAAAACTACGTCAGCCTAAAAACAGCATCTAATTCCGTCAAATATTCAAACAAAAACATGACAGTTTTTTGTTCAACATCTTAAAATATATTACTTGTATTTGCTTCAACAATAGGGTTCAACGAAAAACGTTCTCAATCGAACCGTAAAATTAATACTCATTTAATTTAAAACAGGCAATTAATTTCTTACGCAGCGGGTTTGTTTGGGAATTCGTTAATTAATCGAGGTACATAGACACAAGGTGGGCTAATTAAAAACTTGCTTAGTTGACAGAGTTTCAACCGCATGCTTACTCGTAGTTTGAAGGGGTTATAGATGTTCGTTTGGATTTTAATGTGCATCTAATTTTAAAATAACTTTGCAATCAAAGCTAAGGTCTAGTAAAGGGTATAAACAAAACTAATTTGGATAGATTAAATCAAACGTGAAGGAATCATTTGACAAGTTTTTTCTATAACGTCGTAAGGCCCATAAGCCTTTTAAAAGGCATAAAACAATTGATTTTCTATTGTGTCTGCTGTCTGGGCGTTACGACGATAATACTAGATGTAGTAGCAATGACTTGTTTTCTGAGCTTCTGGAGTGAGAAATAGCCTGATACTTTCAAACTTTAAGGCCTTATGTCCTACGCCCTGTTGATCTATTAGGTATTTTAAGTCAGTCCAGGTTATTGGACAAATTCCCATCTTAGTGGCAATATGCCTCATTTATAGAGACCTGCAAAAGGACAATAAATAGGTCGATACTCCACTTTTTTACTAGGAATCGGTTGATTTTCCGACGAATTATCTGCTTTTTAGAGATTCTTAACATTTTTTAACAAAAAAAAATTATTTGCAAAGTACATACCATGACCATGAAAGTGTTTGTATTGATGAACTGAACTGAAGCGGACCTAATAAATTACAAAAGTAGACTAATAAATAAATGTGATGACATCGGTTTTGTATGTACGCACGATATGATATACCTAATGATAAAATCTTCAATATTTCGAACATTAGTTTGCAAATAAATACTTGAATACTTGAAAACATTCCCCTATTCCTCCTTTCAGCCTTTAAAACGCAAACATTTCACTCTGTAGTTTGAACGTAAAAAAACTCAAACAACTCCTACAAGAGTTTCAGATACGGTCGTAGTTTTCTTCCAAACCGCAGGTGGCTATAGGTTGGGCATGATTAAAACTTAAAACGTCTCGACCTGCTTCCAGCACGGATATTAGGAGCGTAACCGAAAGTATCCGATATCCGGAATAAAGATGTCACTAACTAAAAGGCAAGAAATAATTTGAAGACACTCAAGAAATAAGTAGAATACATATCTCCTAATTTTAATTTTGTGCCACATAGGTTAGCTTGTCCTACTTCGATTTGGGTAAAAACTGTTTAAGCTTTGATGCTGACTTTAATAACTCTTGTCGTTCCGTTGAAACATTTGAATGAAGTATTTTTATCACAATAAATATCTTCCAACCGATATCCAGCTACGGCGGCCAATCTTAACTATCAGCCACGTACGCAGGATACAATGTAAAAAAAAGATATCGGATAATCCAAACAAATTTTATGTCCGTTATCGGAACCTTTTCGAGGTATTCATTCCAATATTGAGATCCGAAATATATTATCAGTTACATCCTTATTCCAGCTGTAATAAAAAGAAGTTAAGCAGAAAAGAACCAAGCGTAAATTAAGCTAGGTACCAATGAAAAACAACATCATTATGCATGGAACAGTTTCCAGTTAATGCTGGTACGTTACTGCAAGCGATGCTTGCTAATGTATTTTTTACTATCTTCTGGGAATTATTTCATAATTAAATTAATGCACTTTTCAATGGAAGCATAGGTAATAAAGCTGATAAAGTAATATTGATAACTCGCGTTAATGCATCTTTGTAAAACAGAAGCACACATAACCCTACGAAGTGAAGAATCTGCGAAGGAAATTTATTATGCGAAAAAAAAAGGAAATTAAATACCGATTCTTTGTCGTTTTAGTTTGAAAGCTTCTACCAATAGATGGCGTGGGATATCGAATACATCGTGCAAGCATTTCGTTTTTTTGGCTTTACCTATAAGCATTCTCGTTGTCTATAAAATTTACCTCTTAAAATGCTGTTTTCTTAAAAAATTAAAGCAGTTAAATCTGAGGCTAAAGATATTCCGTGGAATACGTTCTTTACTTACCTAGCACATAAGGAACGGCCGAGAACTTGCCCCATTAAGATAAGACAAATCGTTCGTTAGTTATTACAAATGTATTTTTAATGTCGCTATAGACATGTTTGCTCTAAGTTAGTTTCTTTGTGTAATTAAATCTTTCGAACCAGTTGATTAATAGCTTTTGTTAGACTTTCTTGGGGTTGTTTGTTTCACTTATGTTTTGTGACGATTGGAAGTTTTAGTCTTTCATTCCTTTTTTTTATGGTATAGTTTTTTTTTACGGCCCGGTACTGATACCAGGCCGTGAACTCGGGGTCCCGGGTTCGATTCCCGGGTCGAGCACATGTATGATTCGAATTTTTCGAACACAGCTCGGGTTTGTGATCACCAATTGGGCAAGCGTGGTGATTAAACCTAATCCTATCGTAGTAGAGATGACTTGATTTCTATGATGGATGCCTTTGCCCTGCAGTGGAAAAGTTTACAGGCTGATACTTTACTTTACTTCTGGCTACAAATACTAAAATCAAACTATCGACAAAATGAGAAAAAAACCCATTTGGCCGTAAACCAGCAAAAATTTAATTAGCTATTAGCTACATAACTCTAAAAACGCAATGTTTACACTAAATGAACATTCAAAGCTTGAAATAGCTCATTTAACAAAATCGAATTGCATTCCACATGATTGGTAGTTCGCACAAACATGCCTGCTAAGCGAAGCGGAATCCAAATGGTGAACAAAGCGAAACAAAAAGCAGACAAGAATCATGCTACGGAGAATCTCGGAACCGGCCATTCTTTAATGTTTTCAAAAAAAGATCAATACGGCTAGCAAAAACTTTTCACAGGAATCAAAAAGAAAAATCAATCAAAGAATCAGGAAGGAAAATTTTACATTGTATTCATAAATGTTCTGTTAAGGACTTAAACCGAATATAGATTTTGATTTTTAAATCGCAGCGTATGCGTAGGTATGGTATTTTTGTTATTTCATTTGGTATGTACAGACAGCCGCACATCAGGTTACTACAATCTGTCAAATTTCTTCAATCGAACCTCACCTTATGTCAAACGTATTTGGTTCAATATCAACTGAGGAAATTTGACAGATTGTAGTAACCTGATGTGCGGCTGTCCGTACATACTTTAAATGTGAAATATTTATGTTTTAACTACATTTGCGATTTGCGATGCCCTAACAGGGCCATGATTACGGATCTCAACTATGTAACTTACATCATTGTATAACCTACATGTTGTATTAAACTACTGTGACTATGACTACATAAACAGTTTGAATGAAAATTTGAAGGGCTCCCTCTATCGCACGTAAAGTAAAAAGTAAAGTATCAGCCTATATACTGTCCCACTGCAGGGCAACAGCCTCCATGATAGAAATCAAGTCATCACTACTATGACAAGATGACCCTTAATCACCTAATGCGGATTGGTGATTAATATAAATTAAGCAAAATTACAAACCCAAGCTGTGTTCGAAAAATTCGAAACATGCTTTTGCTCGACCCGGGAATCGCACAGTCGTCGGAAAGGATATTATCGCAACGTGAGCGCCTGTCCATAGATTATTCAACTAACGTACTTAACTAAAACATTTTTGAAAGATATAGTCATCGAAGGTGCATCGTGCTGAGTACTCGTACTAGCGTAATCCTGGCATGTTTACGATACGATATCTCAAAAAGTGTGTGCTAGACCTATGCTTGTCCGCCGTCCGTTCCTTCATTCATTCTTTCTTCGTTTCATTCTTCATTCGCTTTAACAATGTCCGTGATCAGCTCACAGAATCAATTGTGCTATTCGTTTGTTGTTAGTTGTCTTAACAGAATGTTAATCTTTTTTGCAGAAAGCAAACGAACACAATGATTAACTTTTTAATTGTATCTAGTAATATAGTTTTAAAATTGGGACTGTACCAAAAATCCGTATTGCTTGCTTGCGGGAAAGCCACGCTTTGACATGATCAAGTCGGTTGGACGGGAGTGATATTAGGTCCAGTCTCACAGAAGACCGGCGTAAAGTATTATTATTTGTCAGTTATAAAAGTGACATCATTCTTAAACTAGGACTACTAATTTTAGTCTCCGTTTTATAAAGTGGGCGAATGTCAAAACCTGGGCGTACGCTTAGACCATGATGAAAAAAGAAAAACCTATCGTTTTTGGCAACTGGTTGAGTAGCAAGAACGTCAGTTCTTCATCGGCAACTGGTTGTCAAACTTGGTTGCCAATGCGGCCGAAAGGGATTTACTATTTGGGGAGTCTGGTTATTACAATGAAGCGCCGAACGTCTGACCTTCGCAACCCTTTAACAGGGGAACCAGACCAACTGAATCATGGTTATAGTTTTCAGAAACTATCTAAAACGTGCAGGTTTCCTCACTATGTTTCCTTCACTAATGGTAGAAATAAGCCCAATGATGTTAAACCCGCTCTAAAACATTGTTATTCAACGAAACCGTCCTTTTACTCTGAATAACAGCTACAAATAAATTCATATGAGTACATAAATAAATGAAATCTACTTACAACAATTGCACCTAGCGGCAATATCATGAAATATACATCGCAGACGCAGTACAGTCTGAGGTAGGAATCTGCTAGAGATGTGCGTAACGGAACGTTTTGCTATTTTATTGCTACCGGCTCCACCGTCATACTAAAATTGCATAGAAAACCAGCATTACGGCGGAGTGAGTAAAAAATATTGAGCCATTCTCTGGTTACCTATTTATTAACCTTAATCACTTAAAATTTTTTAAAGAAGATAATTTCGAACCCGCGAACATCGCGCTTTGAACACCATAGCCTCTGCGCCATCGACGCCGTCAAAATCAGTGAAGTTTCAACATAAAAATATTATAAAATTTCTGAAACATGTCCAGCAATTTTGTTTTCGCAAAATGTAGGTAATCAGAATCAGCATCGCTTTTCATAGCGGTTTGCTTGCTCGTTGGCTGTCTACTCAAAAAAAAAATTGCCTTCCCATACAAATTGCAACTATCACACTTTTGTATGGGAAGGGGAGATTTTTTTTTTGAGATTAGACCCTATGTTCCTTAGAGAAAAATTATTGTTTTAATCAGTATAATGCCTTCGAGAAGTAAGAACGACGGTTAACAAAGCACGGTGTATATCCTGGAATACCTATAGTTTACCCGCCACTCGTGCAACACTAGGCACGCGTCCCGGCAGCGCTTCCTTACGCCGCGGACCCCGATATTTATTCAAGCAGTTTGTTCTGCGCGTGCTTCTGATTTTTTGATGGCGTTCCCTTGTTCTGTGAGCGTTTTCTTGTTTGCCGAGCTGAAAGGGTGCGGATAGTGTACCGTCGACTTGACTAATTGCTTCTTGGATTGTAGTTTTTTTAGGTCATGAGTCTAGGATTGGTAATTACAAGCCCAAGCCAGGTTCAAAAAATTCGAAACAGTACTTTTTGCTTGACTCGAGAATCGAATCCTGAGCCCTGAGATCACGGGTTAATACTTGTGATCATCAATTACATTAGGCTAGCTAGCGTGGTACGTAAAAGCTGGTTTAGCAATCCGAGGTGATTCTTGGCCTCCGTCGTCAAAATTCGAAATTTATTCGGTTGGTTAGGCAAGCGTGGTGATTAAGCCTAATCCCATCATAGTAGCGATGACTTGATTTCTATGATGGTAGCATTTGCTATGGTGGAGGCAACCGCAGGGATAGAACAGTATATAGGGTGATACTTTACCTTATTACTTTACTAGATTATATTTTTTCAGGGAATCGCAATTTAAAACAGATTGAATTTCATTATCGAAAAATTCGAACCAAACAGAAGACAAACAAGTACGGAAAAAACGAACAACTGAAAAATGGATAGCTGAAAACTTCCCGCAATAACTCACACCAGCCCACCGATTGAAAGTTATTAAAAACCGAAAATAAACTGAAAACTGATCGGCTTGAACAATCCTTTCATAGATAGCAAACTTCCGGAAGGCTGAAATGCTTCGCAATCATCTGAAAAGCATTTTCGCGGTTTCCCGTATTGTGTTCTGAAAGCGCGTGGCAGTTTATTGCTGAAATGAACATTGGCTAAGCACGAATCGCAATTTCATGATTCATGAAGTAGATAACACTTCAAAGTTAGGTAGCCCAAAGGAAAACTCGCCCCCGTATTTCAAGATTTTGGGCTGGTCACTGTTCTAACCTAACCTAACCAATATTTTTGTGATTATTATACTGACTAAACTCGACTGGACGAAAAAATATTGGTTAGGTTAGGTTAGAACAGTGACCAGCCAAAAAATTTTGAAATTCGCGGGCGAGTTTGTTCCGGGCGAGTTTTCCCCTAAGCCGTAAAATGAATAGGAAAAAAATATGAAAATGCACAAACAGAATACAAAATGTCACAAAATATCTATGACACAGTCTGCAATGGAATGGAGTAGCATACTGGTGCGCTGTCGATAAAAATGCCGAACCCCAAAAAACGACACGTCGCGTATCTAAATACGTGGAAATCTCGAATGGAAAACAAAAAATATCGATATAACGAGTCATTCCGAGTATTTTGTGACAAAAATGTTTTGACAGGCCCTGTGACCGCCTCCGGGTTGGGTATATCGGCTTTTTATATTTTTTCACCGATATAATTCCTCGTTCGTTTCGGTTGAACCCGTAACGAACCCTATTTTGGGCTATTCTCTAACTCCATAGGAAAAAATGGTGGTATCTCCATTTTTCCTGTTGGCGAAACTCAAAATTAGTACGACTTATAAACATATAAATATAGATACAGAACCGCCCAGAAAAATACGTGTTTAATATGTCCGATTTGAAATCAATCGATTCGTTCATGTTTATCTATTTCTGCTTCCCTACGTTACGCAAAATAATAAGTTACACTAATATTGAGTTTCACCAACTGGTATGTCCAATTTTTCGTGTCAATTTAGAGAATTACCCAGTAAATTTAATCCCACTGGAGGCGATTTAATTTGAAACAATATATCGATACCTTAAATCTCAAAGGGCGTAATCACCATTTGGCCAAATGACTTTTGAATGCTATCTTACTCCATTTTTTTTTCTCTATCGATCTGTATTATCAAAGTTTTAAAATTCGCAAAAAAGTGGTGATTACAGCCCACGTGTTTACCGTCGATAATTCAAGAATTCTAGTCGTAAATACCTTTAAAAAATTCATTATTAAGGTTTCGGTCGATACACCAGTTAAAATTATAATGATGTGAAAAATACTGACTATCGAATGAGGCGATAGGACAAATATGTGTAACAGTGGCGTTTACGACTCGAGTTACTTTAAGAATTTAAACAAAATAAATAAAGTAAGTGGTAGTAATACTGCATATGAATATCGCGTTTAGTCCGGTTTCTATAAATTCTAAAATAAAAAACGCTCAGCATGCAATTAGCAATTACTTTTACTACCCATACGTAAGAAGAATACTCTAGTGTCAGTATCCTAGACGAAAATGAGGAAATACGAAAATGAGCAAAATATACCACTCATTTCCCCTCGTCGAACCGAATTGTATCGATGTCTGTGATTAAATTCTTGTTAATATAGGTAGTGAAGTTGACGTCTTTTATTTCTTTTGCCCAACAGTACTCCTATTAAAGATTGTTAATAGCACGCAAACCTGAAACATAAACAAAGTGGCGGGGAGTTTTGCTAGCGCTTAAATCTTATGTAGATCAATTCCTAGCTTTAACATTTTTAAAAATAAACGTTTGTTTTACTTCTTTGCACAGTACTGGTAGAAGACTTATTAAAATTTAAGCTCTAAGTAAAAGTCCTGTCGATGCAGATATTATTTATACTAATTTAAAAACAAAACAAAATTATAGAAATCAATAACTTTCGTTTGAATTTCAAACTAAAATGATTGCGTTTGTATAATTGAAATAATAAAATCGTTTTCATTTCTGTACTTGCTATAAATTTTGTAATAATGAAACTACCCGTATTTGTCTCTTAATTTGTATCTTCCTCGAAGTGTTTTTACTTTAAAAACCGAAAATAGCTTTTTAAAATGAATTTTCTATAAGTTAACTAGGCTATTACACCATAGCATAGAGCAGAATAGCCTTTTTTCAAGTCGTAAACGCCATTATACCATAACTTATTGCAGGAACAGCCTTTTTTTTAGGTCGTAAATGCCAAGTTGTCAATATTTTTTTGGCGTAATCACAAATCAGTTTGGCAAACATTGGTTGTATTTTAAATACCATATAACTGTGTTATAAAGCTCTCGATACTCGTTAATTACATCCAAATTTCATTTATATGGCAGTATTAGTTTAAAAGTTATGAATTTAATTCTTAGATTTTTTTTTGTTTCGGCTCTCCTGAAAAGTGATGATTTGGTGATTACGCCCTTTGAGATTTAAGGTATCGATATTGGTACCTACCTACCGTTCTTGATTGGGTTAATCTGCGTTTTGGTAGGTTCATAATTATCAGAGGGTTGTTTAAATCTCAATATTTTACCGTCGAATTTTCAAAAGATTATTGTTGTTTGTGTGATGTGATCCCAACATCGCATCATCGTCTTTGGTAGTTTTAAAGCTATAAATATTTTGGATTTGTATATTATACCGTCGAGGTCGGAAACGAAATGTAGGTAATTGTTTGATTGACCCTAATCCACTGTAATAATCACTCCGTTTCCAGACTTTATTTACACCAGTATATACCAATAGATGGCGCTGAGAGTGTATTACATCGCGCAGGTGTTTTTTTAGTTTAACTCAAGATTAGTCCAGATATTCACTATGCGCTTAGCCATTTCATTAATATACGAGTAGATACAGGTAATCAATAAACAAAACATTGCTTTCATCTTACAAAACAAAAGACAGAGAGGTACTTACCATTTCAGGGCCTCATCACGGAAGGCTATTACAAAATTATCGCCCTGCTCTTAGGCCCAGAACAAATATCTGAATAGAATATACATTATGTAAGGCTACTATCATTCCAGCACGATGGGCAGCGGGAAGCGTTTGTTTGCTTTCGATCACCGCCCGCTCCGCCCGCTCAGCTCAAAGGGTTGCCAGGTCAAACCCGAAAAGCCGGACATTTGAATAAAAAATATTTTTTTAGTCTTGATATCCATCCGTCCATAAAACAATCAGACATTTTAAGCATAAAAGCCGGATAAAAAACGTGTTTAACTGGACGTATGATTTAAAAAGCCGGACATTGTTAATTTCGTTTCAGTTTTACATGACATACGGAGCCAAAACGGGACACTAACGGCACGCCTAGGCCACAAGTTAAAAGTCGCTTTTTGGTGTTTGGTTTATAAAAAACGTACTCAAAATATTGTTTTTTATATATAACACATGGCTCGCTCTTGGCTCCACACTGAAATCAAGTATTGAGAAGAAATCTACGATGGATCGAGGGTGTAATATGTTTAAAAGCCGGACAAGCCTGACACCGTTTGATTCGGCAAAAAGCCTATGTCCGGCTTCCCCGGACGGGTTTGTAATCATTTTGTGTTGTGTATCTTGTCTACAAGCCGCACAAGCCGAACACCGTTTGATTCGACAAAAAGGCTATGTCCGGCTTCCCCGGACGACTGGCAACGCTCGCTCTGAATAAATTAGCCGCCAATTCTGCTCGCTCGCTGTTTTATTCAGCCGGCCCTTGTAGTTACGGCCGCGACTATGTGTAGCTGAACGGGATCTACCAAGAAGTAGCCCTTTCACTTAAGCTCACAAAAAATTGGTATTTTGTGTTGTGTATCTTGTCTACAAGCCGGACAAGCCGGACACCGTTTGATTCGACAAAAAGCCTATGTCCGGCTTCCCCGGACGGCTGAAAACGCTCGCTCTGAATAATTTAGCCGCCAATTCTGCTCGCTCGCTGTTTTATTCAGCCGGCCCTTGTAGTTACGGCCGCGATTATGTGTAGCTGAACGGGACCGTCTAAAACACGGGAAATATTGAAATAGTGGAACGTCTAGTGGAAGTTCTTCTTGTGGCGTATTCTTAGTTTCACACAACCACTCCACAAAAATTACCTATAGATGATTTAAACGAGACTAAACGCGAGAATTATAAATATTATGTAGGTACGAGTACATTATAGTACTAACTGCTTGCGTTTCGACCGCCTTATTCACCATCATCATCATCATCAGCAACCCCACGCTCGTCCCTATTGGACATAGGTCTCCCCCAATGCACGCCACCGCTCCCGATTTTCGGCCACTCTCATCCAGCTCCTCCAGCCGCCTTCGAATGTCGTCATCCCATCTTGTAGCAGGGCGTCCTACACTACCACAAAGAATTAAAAACGTATATAATATCTTCTCATAAAAAATACATCAACCTTCATCACCTTTGTATGGGAAGGTGAAATTTTTTTGATTTAACCCCATAATCCGTGGAGAATTTTTCATCAGTATAATCCACTCGAAAAGTGAGTAGAGTAGTTTAGTAGTGGGAGAGCCACGCTTCGGCATGAATGGACCGTCTCGACTGGAGTGATACACGCAATACCGATAAGGCAGCGCCTGCGCTGTGTTTGGTCTAGTGAGTGAGGGAAAGTACCGGGAGACCCGATTGGGGGGAAAGGAGTTAAAGTTTGGCAGCCAAACTTTACAGTTACAACTCTAATTGGGTTGCATGTGTCTACGGGCAGCGGAAGTCACTGAACATCAGATGATCCGCCTGCTCGTCTGCCACTTATAAAAAAAAGTACCTTTTATGTGATAAGTTGAGTTTTTTAACCATTAGGTCAGTTTAACTTAGGTAAAAAACCGGCCCTAAGTACTTCCTATGAGAGGCCGGTGTCTAGAAGACTACCGCCACTAAGCTGTGCTTCTTATTACGCGATCCTCGTCGCGAACCCTCGAGCTGAGTTAAGTTAAATTGGAAAAGCGATCATCTCTGCATTCCGTTCCTCGGCAGTCGCCGGTTTAATGATAAAAATGTGAAAGAAAATGGAGGGAACCTTAGCAAAAATGCAACAGTGCTCTCTTGTTAAATTGTTAAGTTCTAAGATACGAATAACTTCGACATCAGTGGTTTTAAGGCTTCTAAAGAAAAATATGTTTTTTAAATTGATACTATAGGAGAACATTCTAATATTTTGATGACAGTTTTCATGGCGAATTTGAAAATAACAAATTCCTGAGCATATTTGTTCGAAGTGGTCACCTTTTTGACAACGCGAGTATGATGGTTGCATGGACATACTACCTAAACGGTTAAGGTAGTATGTCCATGGATGTTTGGGTCATGAATGTTTATCTGTGGTACAAAAAAACTCCCAAAGATCACAAATTACTTAAATACTTTTTTCTTTTTTTTGTGTTTTTAAAGCGAATGTTTGTATGTTTGTGTGATCACTGATCATGTGAGTTTGTATATTTGTTACTATTTCAAGATTAAATAGCTGGAACGATTTTTTTTAAATTTGGTACGGAGTTAGCTGACACTTTGATTTAACATAGGTACCTAAAGGTTACAATATAATGAATTAAAGTAAAGTAAGTAAGCATTTATTGACCACAAACAAACCAAAAAATAAATACACAAATTACTAGAACCGTTACGTTCTAAATACTTACAATATAATTATTATTTGATACAGTGATAGGCATAACGCGTCGAAAGTAAGGGAAGTAAATATTATGCTTCTAAAAATATGCAAAAGTATTTATTCTGAAAGAAATTTGGTAAAATAGAATTATTTCTGCAGGTTTAAGCCACCAAAGAGTAAGATATAACCATTCCTTCAGCAAGCCGTCTCCTGGCATCCAGCCCTGATCAAGTGGCGACAGCCAAGACGTTGTAGCTGGGTAAACGATATCAACCGCAAACAACCAACAGGCTAACACTGACGCTCTTGTTGCTTATACAATAAGATTCATTATCCGATAAATACAGAAGCCATAGATTATCACGTACATGGTATTTTCAGATTTATCCCTTGCGTCGAGTGGTCTGTCTGTTTTCGTTTTTTAGGTTAGTTCCGGACAATTTATAGCTGGATCATGCTGTATAATCTAATGTTGCTGGTCTCTAACTCTGAACTATAAGATTATTTTATTGAAAACACTAATATTGCATTGACGCCCCGTTGGTCTAGTGGTTTGAGTACCGGTCCGTGATCTCGGGGTCCTGGGTTCAAATCCCGGATCGAGCAAAAATTGTTTCGAGTTTTTAGAACATAGCTCGGATCTGTGATCACCCATCCGCATTAGGCAAACGAGGTGATAAAGCCTAATCTCATCATAGTAGCGATAACTTGATTTCTACCATAGATGCCTTTGTCCTGCAGTGGGACTGAAACTTTACTTTTTACTGTAATTTTTTTGTGGTTAGGCTTATAATCCCATCATGGTGGCAAGATGAATTCGCTCTGCAGTGGGACTGTATAAAGGTAGGCTCTTAATTTACTTCCTGAATTTAGATGGTACCTTAATTCGAGGTTACTGACCTGATGCATCAAATAAGCTCTCCAAAATATAATACTCCATAAATAATGCAGCAGAGTTACGAACTACCCGATGAGCAAGAGTGCGTACATTTAATCTCCAACATCGTAAATTACGAGGGGAGAGATCGCAATCATGAAATTAACACTATCTATACTAATATCATAAAGCTGAAGAGTTTGGTTGTTTGTTTGTTGTTTGAACGCGCTAATCTCCGAAACTACTGGTGCGATTTGAATAATTCTTTTTTTGTTGGATAGTCCATTTATCGAGGAAGGCTATAGGCTAAATAACATTACGCTATGACCAATAGGAGCAAAGACAGAGCGGTAACTTTGTAAAAAACGGGGAAAATTATCCTTTTTGAAGGCTTTCTTTGCGGTGCGCTGCGGAAAACCGGTTCAAGATACACAAAAAAATATGTATGAAAGAATTATTCCGCTATACAGGATCTAAAAAAGTCCCGCGACGGCATATGTCTATCTTTTAAGGTTTAGTCACAATGACCGTTTTTATGGTACCAAATTGGTCGAAATAATTTGTTTAAGTTGTATCAACATAATAATATTAAGGGGTTGTAAGGGGTTAAAAGGGGGGTAAAAAGTTACTTTTCCACGCGGACGAAGTCGCGGGCGGCCGCTAGTATTCTATAAGCGAGATGAAAATATGATAACAATCTTACTAGTAAGTTAACTATCCGAATACGTAAGTTGCGATTTTGAAGCAATGCCTTAAATAATGGTATGGTAAGGTACATAGGCCGGCTCGACCGGAGTGATATCTTCAGAGCTTCACACAGAACTGGCTCTACCAATTAAAAAGAGGCAAATGTTAAATTTCATGATCAATGACAAAGTTCACAGGTAAACCGATAAAGCGAAGCGCTAATAATCGACTAATCGACTCACAGCCCCATCTATTGGTACTTGAAACTAACTAAACTATTTGAAACTAATGTCCCGAAACGAAGTGAGGACGGGCTTTTAGTATATGATGAAGTAAACTAACTGATAGTTGAAAGAAAGTAGTTCTAGACAAGATATGCAAATGATAGTTAATGCTGAGGTTGTGCCTTATTAGCCGTAAGATGTAATGCTACGTATGCTGTACAGTAATTATTTTGTAATTTCTTTTTGCGGCCAATAATCTTTATCTATTTATCTTTAAGCCCTATTTTGGACTAGATAGCCAGTAAATCATCTAGTAGTTTGTTTCATTAAACTAAACACCAATTAATCTCCTATGAACACGCACCCTATCGCAGCGGGGGCATGCGGCCGTTCGCAATACGTCATCGTGTGCATTCAATAAATCATACTACAGCCGTCGAGCGAGTCGACGCCTGGTGACGGACGGCGCGGGTTACGACCTGGTGTTTATTTGAACAACCAAATATGCGGGCCTATGAGTGATTTAGCACTTGCATGAGGGGTTGGGTATGGCTTTAGCATTTTCTTTCATAGTAGCCCCGCGCAATGACTGTGTCCGAATCACCCGGGCCTTGTATAGGGCACGAAGCGATTCGGCGAGTGACTGTAGGGCAGCGCAGCGCTTTAGTGGATAAATAAGGAAAGTTAAAGTTATTTTTTTATGTGATAGGGTAGACGAGTAGACGGATCACCTGATGGTAAGTGCTTGCCGCCGCCCATAGACACCTGCATCACCCTAAAGTCACAAGTGCGCTGTCAACCTTTAACATCCTTCCCCCACACTTGGGCCTCCGGTACCCTCACTCACTTGAAGACACACAGCGCAGGCGCTGCGTCACGGCGGTTTTCTGTAAGGCCGAAGCCGGCCCGTTCACGCCAAAACGTGGCTCTTCTACGGTCAAAAAATATTTCGGCTACGTCTGTAACCCTAGTAATCGACCATTTGTAAGAAAATTTACAAACTACCGATTAATCAAATAGGATAACAATATCATGTCGCTTTTGTAAAATAAGTATAATAAAGTAGAACAAAGATTTACCAGCGTTATTATCCGAAGCCACAAAATAATAGTTTGCTCATTTTTCATCTGAAACGCTGATGGATTACAT
Organism: Cnaphalocrocis medinalis; assembly: GCA_014851415.1. NCBI lineage: Eukaryota > Metazoa > Arthropoda > Insecta > Lepidoptera > Crambidae > Cnaphalocrocis > Cnaphalocrocis medinalis. The sequence goes on from CM026278.1 coordinate 16,460,067, forward strand.
GTCAAGTGGTCCAACACCTGCATTTGAAACGAATATTGTTGTACACAAAGTAATTTTCAACTAGCAATCATAAAATACAGGGAGTACTAGGAAAGAGACATATCGAGCTTTCGGTAAGAATATGGGTCTTTTTAAAATAAGGAATTAATAGCACTTCGGACCTTATTCGTCGAAGATGCGATATTTGTGTTTTTTTTTTTATGTGTTAGGTAGCAGACGAGCAGACGGATCACCTGATGGTAAGCAATGCCGCCGCTCATGGACACCTGCAACACCAGTAGAGTTACAAGTGCGCTGCCAACCTTTCTTCTACTTTTTTTTACGATCTAACCGCAGAGCTGTGTCTGCGGGCAACACTTCAGACATTTGCATTATTTTCGCGCCTGTGAATGAGGGTACCGAAAGCCCAATCCGGGGAAAAGGTGATTTGGAGCGCACTTGTGACGTCACAATATTGGTAACCAGAGGCGGCACAAAGCGTAGGCGATGTGGGCCACCGCCCACGGCCTTGCGGTACAAGGGGCCTCGCGCCTCAAAAAAATTTTTAACTCGTAAGAGGCCCCCAGAGGCATCATGTGTCATTGTCGGAAAGTCGACAGAAAAAAAAGGGCCTTGTGAAATTAGTCTTGCCCACATCAAAAGTAGATCTTGCCCCGCCACCGTTGGTAACTATCGCTAACTATCTGGCGACTCGTCTGTTTTTTTTGACATATTTTCAATCGAGCAGACGGGTCGAGATAAGGGAAAAGAGAGTGCACCTGTGTTTGCGCACACATTAGAACAGTATAATATATCCTGCGTAAGAGGCTGATCGTTAAGGTCGGCTGCTGTAGCCAAATCGATTGGAAAAAAAATTGTTATAACGAATGGAACAAATGCTAAAGCATGAAACTATTTTATAAACACCCTGTATAATCAAATGATAAATAAGTTAGATCAATCCATCAGACCGACCGCGACGTGTAACTTAACAGCTACTTAGTTGACAGACACTTAGTGAAATTGCATAAATAAGTAAGCTCGCCGCTATGACGGAGATATAAAAAGGGTTTCATAAGTTTAAGTTGTTTTATTTAAGGGCGTGACTGAGGCAGCATATATTACGCATTCATATTGTTATGAAAATCTAATTTTAAGCAGTTTAATCAACTAGGTATACTCCGGCTATTCCCAGTAGTCTTACCGCGTAGTCTTACCAATCGGACTACTGCGAAATTCCTTCCCAATAGACTTACCAGTAAAACAAGATTCCCAATAGTCCTACTTTGATAAGAGTTACATAGACTTAGTTATTGATAGAAACCAATGAACTGTTCTCGTTGTTCACCTATACTTAAGGATAGGCTACGGAAAATATATTTTTTTCAGTACCCTTGGCTTGGATAAAAAATAATTGGCGGAGTTATCGCGTAACCAACTTAATAAAAAAAACTTACCTACGGGTCGAATTGAGGAAATAATGTAAGTATTTTCTCATGAGCGTACTGTTTTGTCCTATAAGTACCAGGCTAACATGGATGTAAATGTTTACAGAACACCTGTATAATAGGTATAACACACTTCATCATGGCGTTTTTCATCGTTGGGTTTGATCTCCATCCTGGACAAACATTCGTGTGATGAACACTAGGGTTTGTTCAGTATCTGGGTGTAATATAATGTATTTAAGTATTATATTTGTGTTTCCTCTGTTATCTGATATCTGTTACACAAGTGCTTAAGCTACTTGGTACGGAGTCAGGTCAATAAATGAGATGTTGCGAGAATTAAATTATCTATACTCTATCTATACTATTTATAAAGAGATACATTCTGAGACCGGCAAACCTTTATATACAAACTGAAAAGACGAAACTTCCAGCGCCATCTATTAGTAGAAGTGGAACTACCGTTCCGAAACGAAGTGAGGGCGGGCCACTGTTGATTAATATGTATGCATAGCTTATTTTAATAGTTAGCTGCTTATTCCCATAAGTCTCACGCATGCACTAAAGTGACACAAGCCCCATAGCCAACATAAAACACTACATGCAAACTCAACACAGTTATGAATAACCAATTTGTATGCTAAAGCAACCTTTATCATCCTGGCCACGACCCGGCGAGAAGACGTAAGCTCTTTGTAATTAGGCCACAAGCGGGATAGATGCCTCACTTTTTATTTAAAATCGTCTCTCAGTTGAAAATCTAAATATTTTATTTTCAACTTGAAAGAAGCAAGACTTTTATTCGAAATTAAAACCTTTTTATCCTTATGGGTTGAAGTTCTAAAACGCCTGCTTATATACGGTATCGAAAATATTAAAAAAAAACTGAAAATTATAAAGAAAACAATCTACGCTACGCGGTTTTAAGTCGAACACAGTTGGCAACAAAACTAAACTCCTATTATAATCATATAAAATGCTAATTTCCTTATAAAAAAGCTGTGAAAGACATAACGAAGGCGTTGTTTTATTTTTACTACGTTCTTCAAAGCTAGTGTCTAAATTCTCTTTTAGTGGTCGTAAAAGAAAGAAGTTTTTGCGACCTCACTGTAAGTTGGGTGATTCAGTACAAAGATGCGAAGTCGCAGTGGTTCTAACATACTGTTATACACATCTAATAAGAAAATAAGAGATTAGATTCTTCTACTGTAACGTTTAGTCAAAATAAATGTGCTATTCTATTAGTGACTTCAGTATAATGGCTCGCCCTTAGCCTGACAAAATAAAAAGGAGTGTCCACGTAGAAGTTTACAACGACCGCGAAGGCACGGTCAATCACATCCGTTGGCACTGACATACTGACCCGCGCGAATGCTTCTAACACGCTTCGTTTGAAGGATTCTAGAGGAAGAAGGAAAAATTCCAAGGGGCAGGCTGGATTGCGAACTTGCGACCTCTCGTGTTCCTTAGCCGACTGACTATACCAGTCGTTACTCTTTGGTACTTGGTCAATCATCATCATTTCAGCCAATACACGTCCACAACACCTGGACATCTAGGCCGCCCCAGAGTGTTATCCACACAGGTCGGTCTTGTGCTACCCGCATCCAAGAGATGTCACTATATCGTCGTTCCACATTGTGGGCCACGGCCTTAGCTCAAGGACCTTTCCGCCCCAACGGCCATCTGTTCTCCTCTTTATTCTTTCCGTTAATTTTACAGACAAGACAAAGAGAACTATTCCCAAAACGTACGTTTACGTTTCTCTTTCAACCTTCGCCATTGGTCAATTAAACCGACCGTTAAACACTACTGTTAACTGATGGGAAACAATTACAGTAATGTGTCAAATATCGAGCTACTCTTACAGCCATAACTCATTGGGACGCGGCTAGTAAATCTCCCGGGATATAGGTCGGCGTCGATGTAATGTCGCCTAGGATCTTTATTACTTCGTGAAAAAGACATAGGGCAGGCCCGGGTTTTAACACGTATTTTAAACTGATACCACAGAATACTTAATAGTACATGTACAGAAAGCTCCACTCCTAAAAACCGTTTATGGAAATGAAGACTCAGGCTACCATAACATAACGTTGAAATTCCGACCGCCCAGCGTTCAATGCCTACCATTATTCATACCTAGAAGTGCGTTCTCTTTCTATCGCAAGCAACTGTCGCGCGTGCGTCGCCGCTCGTTCGTGATTTTCTACTAATTTTCCCCTCCGGAGGGGACGCCGCATGTACTTGCAAGTTCGATACCTACACGCGGAGTGGGACAGGCCTGCTGATACTGAGCGGTGTCTTATGTGGCTATAGTTTTGCTACGACTTTGAAATAAATAATTCGCACTAATACATGTTTGTCGGGGGTATATATAGATTGATAACCGCCACCCGCCCTTATATAATGTTTTCTCTCTATTTTGTAGATTTTTTTTATTAGACCATAGGCCAACGCTTGACCACAATCGCACCTGATGGAAATGTGACGATGAGCTCTAGGATGACACGCGTTTGCCTAGAAGATGCCTGTTCACTCTTGCCTTAAAGATGTCCAAGTTATAGTGGGCGAGTAAAACAGACCTCGGCAGGGAGTTCCACTCCTTAGCTGTCTGTATGATAAATGTGGAAGCGAATCGCTTCGTACGGGCAGGAGGCGAATCTACCACATAAGATTATTATAACTTGCGTACAACATCATCTGGTATGTAAGCGTCTTCAATGCTAGTTGGGACGAAGCTGTGGAGACTTGCTTCGACAGTGCATACTATCTGTCCTTTGCGAGCCTGCTCTTATTGTTGCAGTAAACGATTGTCTTCGATGACTGCTTCAACTTACAATACCCTGCACCTGGGGAAACTGCCTTCAATAGCATCGAACTTCGGAGCAATTTAGGCTTAGAATGAAGGATAGGAAGGTATGCAAATAGTAATGTAAGACTAGAAATTCTTGCAAATATAAGTAGACACCCTTACGCACTTGGGTTAGATCCAAGATCAGGAACAAAATAATTTTTAACTGCATAGTCTTATGCACAGCACTTTGAAATGGTCATATATGAAAAAAAATCAAAGACTGTGTGTAATTTACGTGTAATTAAATATATATGTTGATATATAAGATACATTAAAAAATAAATAGACATAATGCGATTATACGACCGGAATCGGAAAGCCGATATTGACGAGAAGATCTGGCAAAAAACGCGCCAGCTACTCTTTATAGTCGCCTTTTTTATTATAATGTGGTTAATATTAAAAACTAACTTACTTACTTACAATAAGAAAAGGGAACGATATACGACGAAACGGTATTTTTAAACACTTTTAATACGTAGGTACTCATATTCGGTATGATTTCCCCATCCCCTGGTCTATCTTTTCAAACCGCTTGTTATACACCTAGGCTAAAGTGGCGTACACACTTCGAACAACTGACGTTTAACAGTTATTATTCAAAGGAAAGATGAACCGCCGCTATAGTTATAAGCTTGGTATGCACTCTCGAGCTGTTTCAAGTTTCGAGGCGGAGTTTTGGCGCACCTGTAGTGATGGATCGCTGTGGTCGCCGCACTGTAATAAACCTAGGAATACATCGGCTCAAATTATTTGCATAGTTGGAATATGGTCACAGCCTTCTTCGGTAATTAAACAAGAGTCTTATGAGTACTTACTTACAATCTTATTCGGAGTATGTCAAACAGTATCTCTGTCATCTTAGCGTGTTTTTCTGGTTCCGTCGTTGTTGCTTTAAAGCCTGTAGGTACACTAGTACCCTTAGACCATGACTCAGGATTTTCATAAGGAGAGTCTGGTGATTACAATGTAGTGACTGCCGTCTGACCTTTGCAATCCTTTAGCAGGGGAACCAAACCAGCTAAATCATGATCCGCAGGTTTCAGAAACTATACAAATAGGATTTTCACGATGTTTTCCTTCACGCCGGGTTTCTGTGAGGCCATGGTATCACACTGATTGAGTGATACCATGTGAAGAGAATGAAATGAGGGATGGCCAATGGTGAGGATGATGATGATGAGGAGGAGGAGGATTTGAATGACACAAGCACACCACAGTAACACTTATATTGAAAACTTTAAATACTATAAATACAGAGTAGTTTGGCACAGGAGGGCAACAACAACTGACATAACTATTGTGGACATTTCTTATATATCGATATTGTTTCATAAAGAACACTAGAATTTAAACTTAATCAGTGGCCGAGAAGGTTGGGACGATGTACTCGTAGGTCGCCAACACCATGTGAGTCGGCCCATTTATGCCGAAGCGTACCTCTTCCACGGTTACCGGTCTTTTGACCAATCGTTGTAGCCGAAATGGTTAGAGGATATTAATAATGATACTAATTTCACACAACATCTCATACATTGAACTAACTCCGTACTAAGTAGCTTAAGCACTTGTGTTACAGATATCAGACAACAGAGAGAACACAAACATTATACTTAAATAAATACATTACGCCCAGACACTGAATAAACACAAGTGTTCTTTACACGAATGTTTGTCTAGAGTGAGGATCGTACCCACGACCTTTGGCCCATGAGGCAGGGTCACTACCAAAAGCGCCATCTGGCCAGTCTATTAATATTAGGCATATTTTTCAGTTAAAAGGGCTATGCTCGAAGTATCTTTAAAGGACCGCATCAGAAATGATGTAATCCGACAGAGAACCAGAGTCACCGACATAGCCCACCGAATTAGCAAACTGAAGTGGCAGTGGGCTGGTCACATTAGCCGCAGAACTGACAACCGTTGGAGCCATCAAGTCCTTGAGTGGAGACCGCGACTCGGCAAACGTAGTGTTAGACGCCCTGCTACAAGATGGGATGACGACATTCGAAGGCTGGCTGGAGTGAGCTGGATGAGAGTGGCCGAAAATCGGGAGCGGTGGCGTGCATTGGGGGAGACCTATGTTCAGCAGTGGACAAGCGTGGGTTGCTGATGATGATATTTCTCAGTAGAAACTGCCTCGGTGGCGCAGTTAGTAGTGGGTCGCAATTTTTGAAGTACGGCTGCGCTTGGGGTCCAATCCCCAAGTCGGGTCAAAAATTTGTACCTGAGTTTTTCTGTTCAGAAATTCTCAGAGTCAGCCCGGAGTCTGGAAGTTGGCGGTCTTGTACCCTGTGCCTCGAAAAGCACCCCTGCGCCATATCTCTTTTCGGTCGTTTCACACTGGTGTCCCATCGAATTAAGAGGGTAAGGGAATAGAGAGTGCACCTGTGTTTGCGCACACACATGAGCACTACAATATATCCTGCATACTGAGCTGACCTTTATGATTGGCCGCCGTAGCCGAATATCGGTTTATCAGCAGCCCTCACTCGTCCACTGCTGGACACAGATCTACCCTAATGCACGCCGCCGCCCCCGATTTTCGGCCACTCTCATCCAGCCCACAGCCAGCCTTCGAATGTCATCATCCCATCTTGTCGCAGGGCGTCCAACACTACGCTTCACGAGTTGCGGTCTCCACTCGAGGATTTTACGGCTCCAACGGTTGTCAGTTCTGCGGCTAATGTAACCAGCCCACTGCCACTTCAGTTTGCTAATTCGGTAGGCTATGTCGGTGACTCTGGTTCTCTGTCGGATTACATCATTTCTGATGCGGTCCTTCAGAGAAGAGAGAATCGGTTGGAGGATTCATTTATTTTTCAGTAGCATTGTTCCTGCCGTGTGCCCTAAGTTCTACCGGTACAATATTTCAAGCGCAGCCGCTCGCCGTGCATTTGTTAGGCGCTAGCACCACCCGAGGTGCAGTTCCCTCTAAACAGCTTGTTTGCTACAACGAGCTTATAAAATATTCTTAAGAGAAATAGACCCCATCTCGCAGTTGAAAACTACTATGAAAATTTATGTTTCAATGTTTGTTCTGCGAATGTTGGGTTTGTGATTGTAATATGTTGGTGCAGTGGACGGATGTGGGCCAGGAATAATGTAAGAATGCGTCAAGTGCAGATTGTTTGGGCTTCTCTTATGTGCTAGGTTATTAGTATTTCTTGCACAAATCTTGATTGTTTCAGTAGCGTAGTGGATAATAAGCTACATTTTCAACCAATCACAAATACAATATACATACATTTTCGATTCACCACGCATTCTAGTTTTTCTCTACCCCGAGGTTGTCTGGAAGAGATGGCCATAGAAAACTATAAAAAACTAATTATATTTCTCGATCGATGCGATATTTAAGAAAATAGCATTATAGAGATCGCTATTAGCGATAAGGCCGCCGATATTGTATTTGGAAATTACTATTAGCATTAAGTTCTGTAATGTGTTGTGCAATAAAGAGTATCTATCTATCTAATATCGCCATAAGTCATACACCATCATAATACCTACCTTTTAAAAGGCCAGCAGTACTCTTGACTCCACTGATTATCGCCAGGTGGGATCACCTGGCGATAATCAGTGGAGGATGGCGTCAGTTCCTTTGTCTTCAATCTCATAAAAAAAGTGTTAAAGTACGCCAAAGGTTAATTAGTACAACCAACAAAAACATTAGCTAAGCCCAAAACTGATTTAAGTAAATTCACAAATGAACAAGTATTTAATTGCTTTAATTATTCAAATTTCGTCAGACAAACGAAATAAATTTTAATTTCATTCGACTTTAAACAGAGCATTTTGTTTTGCCACTAAGGCAATTTCTTGTGAATATCAAACATCGAGCGAAATTAAAGTAGGTAGGTGAAATTAAGTTAAAGTGCCTCAGTAAAGAATGTTTGCGTAATCAACAAATTAATGTTTATTATTAGTGGCTTTAGCATCATGTGAAAATCCGGCATCAAATGTATTTAGTTTAATATTTGAGATTCCTCTTTTGTCTGATATCTGTCTACAAGTGCATAACCTGCTTAGAACGGAATCTATGCATTTAATAATTTATTCAGAGTAGATATTCATATCTTATATAAAATGTAATTACATCTTAGAATACTGATTACAAGTGAAATACCCCAGCAAGTTAAACCAAAGTACTCTAAAAGCACAATTGACAAAATTCTTTAAAATTACGGCATTTAAGTTGCTATTAAAAAAAACTTTGTATTTAAATAAAATTTAATTACATTTTAGAATACTGATTACAAGTGAAATACCTTACTAAGTTTAACCAAATTCCTCTAATAGCACAATTGCCAAAATACTCTTAAAGTTACGGCGTTTAATTCACCACTTGATTGCGTCCCTCCCGCTTGGGTCCGACTTTTTGACCCTTTAAGCGACTATAAAAGGTTTGACACGGGAACCGCATCAGTTCAAGCACGTTTACTTGTACTTTCAGGTTTATTTCAGTGCAGGCGTAACGAAATTATTTGCAAAGTTAGGCTTTAAAAGCGTAGAATTCCGGGGCATGTGATAGTAAACTTTTCTCATTAATGGCAGTTAAAATAAGATTCTATGTTTGGATCGCTAATTTAATAAAGGGCTTAAGTGACTTAGATCATAGAAAGACTAGATACAACCCTACCTACGCTTAGTGAATGCGTAAAAACTGCGCCACCTGTAAAGCACAAAATAATTACATACAGAAAGTAGGCTGCCCACTAAGAGCTAAAAACGTGTCATGTACTCACGCATGCGCACTAACGGGGAAATACGCCTTTTCGACCACATTAATCCTAGCCTATGACATAAGATTGGCGAACTGTCGAGGTCTGTGGTAGAGCCGCGAGCTTATGTACTCATGCCAAAGAACTCTTCTAAATTCAAAATCAGGCTGAGTCTACCTTCTGTGTGTAATTATTTTGTGTATAAAGGCTCCATTCGCAAGAGTATCCTATTCCTATTCGGCATTTTCGGAACTTAAAACCAATTACTATAAGGTCGAAAATATGAATACTACCTTTTAATTTTGTTTTAGTATAGATGTAAAACTACTAATGACCACGCTTTACTTATTTACTTTGTTCTTTTGAATTTCGAGATCAAAGTTAAGTCATTATGAGATTCATACTGACTGCTTATATAACATGGTAAGACCCAAAAGCCTTTTAAAAGACATAAAACAATTGACATTCCATTGTGTCTGCTGTCTGGGCCTTACGACGAACAATTGACATTCCATTGTATCTGATGTCTGGGCTTTACAACGATGATACACCAAATAAGCCACTCACTCACACTTGAGTAACGTAACTTTATTTCTTAGCAACCTATGCACTTCTGCCAGGTAGGTACATATTAAGACTCAAAAACTATTCGCACCCAAGCAATTAAGCCACTGCGCAGGCTATGCATTTCCTTTCTACTTTTCCGTAATGATTGCGCGCTTCGTTCCCGAACAGCGGTACAGTCGGCGACGTGATCCGCGCACTCCGCGGTCCCATGGCGCTCGCGCACGTACTTACACCGCCAGTAAGATGGCGCCACTTTACTATGGCGTGTTGGTCAATGATCCCTAATACCTTGAACCCAATACTGTAAATTTTCTTTATGGTGAGTGAGGAGGCCCAATCGGAAAAAAAGGGGGTTAAAGGTTGACAGCGCACTTGCGACTCTACTTGTGTTGCAGGTGCCTATGGGCGGCGGCCATCGCTTACCATCAGGTGATCTGTCTCCTTGTCTGCCACCTATCACATTAAAAAAAATCTACGGCTCCCTGGATGGCTTCGCTTGTGTTTCAATTAAATGAAAATAATGCAACACCATTTATAGCGGCGAGCATGATTCAAAAGCGATGGTATCTCAATGGAAATTTTATTAAATTTTATTGAATGCAATTAAATAGATCATTTTCTGAAACACAAAAATTTTGGGATACCTATCAATAACACATTTTTTTTTATTAATTGTGACATTTTGACAATTTTTTTTTAAAGAGTTGAGAATTCTGGGTTTTTTGCTGGTGTCTTCTCTACATTAAAACTACATTCCAACCAGTTGTAAAGATATTGATATTCATAAGTCTTATGTGTATGGATGGACCCTAAATTGAATAAACCTATTTCATATCCTTTCATTAATTTCATTCGTAGTGCAGCAGCATTTTAGCGGCGTGTGAACTCACTAAATTCGGCTTATAGCGTCACTAACAGTGAACAACTCTTGGGACCTACGTGACGCGAACAAATAAAAAACTACTCGTTCAACTTTGATAGTGGGAAATTGTTTTAAGCAACGCAAAGTGGAGATTTTGTAGGTAGACTGTATTCCCAGGCGTATGGGAAGTTTCTTCGTGCCTTTAAGTTAGCTAGGCCGTTGTTTTGTTGCTTCGCTACGTGACATCTTGTCGTGACAACGTTATTTCTCCTTTCTTTGTCTTTTGTTTTGATGTTATTCTTGGATGTTTTAATAGTTCTTGCATTACGAATACTGGGGTTGTGTTTGTAAAGTATACGATGAACCAAAATGTTACTGTTTTTTCATCCATACTAATATTATAAATGCGGAAAGTAACTCTGTCTGTCTGTCTGTCTGTCTGACTGTTACTCTTTCACGCCAAAACTACTCAACGGATTTTAATGAAAGGAGAATGGGCGATTTTGTATGGAACCCGTCCTAACCCTTGTAACAATTTTACACTTGTGTAAACATGTTGTCTTGTGCTATGTCATGACTTCCATATAGTTTTTTTATTTATTATTCAATGCAGGTAATATTATTCGAGCATAAGTAAAATAAAACTTTTATATTACGGAGGTCCCATTTCATAGTTCTCGGGACGATAAATGGGACTTAATATGCCTTCGTGACAACTTGGGATATGTAGAAAAACGTTAAATAAAAAATATGTAAGGCACATAATGATTTACTTTGTTCTTTTGTATTTCGAGATCAAAGTTAAGTCATTATGAGATTCATACTGACTGCTTATATAACATGGTAAGACCCAAAAGCCTTTTAAAAGGCATAAAACAATTGACATTCCATTGTGTCTGCTGTCTGGGCCTTACGACGATGATACACCAAATAAGCTACTCATTTCACACTTGAGTAACGTAACTTTATTTCTTAGCAACCTATGCACTTCTTTGTTTTTACCTCGAAAACCACATCTACCAGGTACATATTAAGACTCAAAAACTATTCGCACCCAAGCAATTAAGCCACTGCGCAGGCTATGCATTTCCTTTCTACTTTTCCGTAATGATTGCGCGCTTCGTTCCCGAACAGCGGTACAGTCGGCGACGTGATCCGCGCACTCCGCGGTCCCATGGCGCTCGCGCACGTACTTACACCGCCAGTAAGATGGCGCCACTTTACTATGGCGTGTTGGTCAGTGATCCCTAATACCTTGAATTCAAATACTTCACATAAACGGGACTAAACGCGACGAAATTAAATAAGTACATTCTAGCACTTACTGCTTCGCTCGCTTACTACTTCGCTGTGAGTTCGCTTGCTGTTGTAACGCAGCCGAAACGTCAAGCAGTAAGTGCTAGAATGTACTCATTTAATTTCGTCGCGTTTAGTCCCGTTTATGTGAAGTATTTGTATAATGCAACGCGAAAGTTTAAAAACATACCTTGAACCCAATACTGTAAATTTTCTTAATGGTGAGTGAGGACACCGGAGGCCCAATCGGAAAAAAAGGGGGTTAAAGGTTGACAGCGCACTTGCGACTCTACTTGTGTTGCAGGTGCCTATGGGCGGCGGCCATCGCTTACCATCAGGTGATCTGTCTCCTTGTCTGCCACCTATCCACATTAAAAAAAATCTTCGGCTCCCTGGATGGCTTCGCTTATGTTTCAATTAAATGAAAATAATTCAACACCATTTATAGCGGCGAGCATGATTTAAGAGCGATGGTACCTCAATGGAAAATAACTCCTTAATGAAAAACGATTATTATTAAATAGATCATTTTCTGAAACGCAAAAATTTTGGGAAACCTATCAGTAACACATTTTTTTTTAATTAATTGTGATATTTTGTCCATTTTTTTTAAAGAGTTGAGAGTTCTGGGTTATTGCTGGTGTCTTCCATTAAAACTACATTCCAAACCAGTTGTAAACATATTGACATTCATAAGTCTTATGTATGGATGGACCCAAATTGAATAAACTATTTTCATCTCCTTTCATTAATTTCATTCGTAGTGCAGCAGCATTTTAGCGGCGTGTGAACTCACTAAATTCGCTTATAGCGTCACTAACAGTGAACAACTCTTGGGACCTACGTGACGCGAACAAATAAAAACTACTCGTTCAACTTTGATAGTGGGAAATTGTTTTAAGCAACGCAAAGTGGAGATTTTGTAGGTAGACTGTATCCCAGGCGTATGGGAAGTTTCTTCGTGCCTTTAAGTTAGCTAGGCCGTTGTTTTGTTGCTTCGCTACGTGACATCTTGTAGTGACAACGTTATTTCTCCTTTCTTTGTCTTTTGTTTTGATGTTATTCTTGGATGTTTTAATAGTTCTTGCATTACGAATACTGGGGTTGTGTTTGTAAAGTATACAATGAACCAAAATGTTACTGTTTTTTCATCCATACTAATATTATAAATGCGAAAGTAACTCTGTCTGTCTGACTGTTACTCTTTCACGCCAAAACTACTCAACGGATTTAAATGAAATTTGGTATACAGATAATCTAGACCCTGAGAAAGAACATAGGCTACTTTTTATTGCGAAAAAGGGGGTTGTAAGGGGTTGAAAGGGGGGTAAAAAGTTACTTTCCACGCGGACGAAGTCGCGGGCGGCCGCTAGTAAGATATAATTGGCTGACGAGAAGACGGGTCACATGTTGGACACACTCGCAAATCCAGTGGTTTAATCCCCCATCTTCCAGATTAGGCACCAGATTTTACTAGTTGCACGTGTTGGCGAGCGTTCTTTGCGTATTGATTATCTGTGCCATATAGGGTACGCGGAGCGCTTCGGAGTGAGACCGTCGATCATTAAAAGGGGGCATGCAGCGCTTTAATGGGCATACGGTTAGCATAAACCGTATAATTATAGCTTGCAATCCTCCGGGCAGATGTGGTAGCTACCCATGGTACGGCTACTAGAATGCCCGGCGAATTTCAGTCTACAAACTCCAAAATACGATCAACATCACTCAGAATGTTCATTATCTTTCATTGTCACTTAAGAAAAAATATTGGCCCTTGATTAATTACGCATAAAGACTATCCATGACTTAAGTTAGTAAACATTTAGGTTAAATGACATCTCTGAGTGCGGCAGTAGGAGATCGCACAACGATACCCACATTAGAATTCCTCCTAGTACGTATCCGATACATAAACTTGTATTATTATTACATTAAACCTGTATGTCGCGTCACATACGAAAATTCAATTTCCTCCAACGTGAGCATTTTTGGATAACACCCAATATCAATGTTAGTACGTTACAATGTTTAGTTGTTCGTCACAGTTACAATGGCTGCACGTTTTGGCGAATCGCGAATCGGTCTGTACAGTCACGTATTGAATTTGTAGTGTCTGATGATGATGATCTGAAATCTTCTGTCAAGATGCAAAGGTCTACTACATTTTGACACTAATAGACGCCAATTGAGGTGTTTTGTATGTTTTGTTTGTTTTCAGTTCGCTTGTGACCACGGCTGTTGTAACGCAGTCGAAACGTCAAGCAGTAAGTGCTAGAATGTACTTATTAATTTTCGTCGCGTTTAGTCCCGTTTATATGAAGTATTTGAGGTGTTTTGTGCCTACGCCATAGTGTGCCTTTCTATTTTGCATAAAATTACCAGTGTAGTTGGTGTTCCTTGGTTATGAAAAAAATTACATTCAATTTAGCGCAGAGAGCCTATAATAAATTTACTTATGGTTGTTGCGAGTAGTAGGCTAGCGATAGTCTGCTACCGATAGGCTATCGATAGCAAAAGAAAAAGCAATAGTATCAACAGTATTGCCACGTGTCAATAGTATTGATACTATCTATAGTATTAGTAGGGAAATTTTAGTTGATAACGCCAATACTATCGGTAATATCCATAGTTTTATGCTTAATATATAATATTTCACTAGATCACATACATTGGTCTGAGTCTGAGATAGGTAGCTCAAGCACCTGTGTTACAGATAACAGAACCAGTAGTGGAATTGCAAATATATGCGTATAATACTTTTCTTTTGTAAATACATAATTATAATACATAGAAAACACCCAGACCAATACAAACAAACACGTTCATGCACACAAATGTTTGTACTGTGCGGGGATCGAACCCGCAACCCTTGGCCCAGACGCAGCATTCACTACCACTGAACCAAATGGGTCGTCATTTCTGACGGAATCAAGCAAAATCAATCGATATTATAAATCGAGCAGTCAAAACTAGGTCCCGAAACGTCAAGCAGTAAATACTTTATTATTTTGCTTAAAATTAACGTCGCCTTAGAGCGATCTCTAGAGTCTAGTATGTGTAGTTCATTGAGGATGAAAATATTGACGCAATTTTTCGAATATTTATACACTACACTGTTAAAGATATCGATTACAAGCAATCAAGAAGGTTAAAATCTCCTTTTGAATTTTGATACGCATTCTCTTTCTTAGAAATGTATCAGTTATCAAAGCGATCATTTACTTTAATTAGCGTTTCTAATTAACTTTTCAGGGGCTCTATTGAACACGGTTCACCTTACAAAATAAAGCTTGCCCTGATAAAGTGCTCATAATTTAGAAACTTCACTATTGACGGCCTCAATTAAGTAGAGGATAAGGCGTTCCAGCCTAATATGAACGGTCCTAGATTCAATTCTCAGTCAATTTGGATAACTTATTTATTCCGAAGACGAACATTTATAATTAGAATTGTTCAATAATTTCCTCATCATCATCATTTGAGCCAATAGAGGTCCACTGCTGGACATAGGCCTCCCCCAAAGTTATCCACACAGATCGGTCCTGTGCCACCCGCATCCAAGGGACTCCCGCGACCTTCACGAGATCGTCGGTCCACCTGGTGGGAGGCCTGCCACGGCTGCGACCTCCAGACTTGCACGTGGCCTCTACTCAAGGACCTTTCCACCCCAACGGCTGTCTGTTCTCCTCGCAATGTGCCCTGCCCATTGCCACTTTAGCCACGCAATTATTTGGGCTATGTCCGTGACCTTAGATCTCCTGCGGATCTCATCATTTCTGACACGATCACGCAAGGAGATCAAGCAATAATTTCCTAATTGTTTGTAAGTACCAACTTTGAATTTAATATCTCTACTATTATTAACGCCCCGTTGGTCTATTGGTTTAAGTATTGAGTCGTGATCTAGGGGCCCTGGATTCTAATAAGCGTACTAGCACTCTGAGGGCTTAGCTCCGCCAATTAGAACAAATCGCGAAATCTTCATTAGGTATTTAATTAGTTAATATGAACACTTTGAACAATTTTGGCCTCTATGAACTGTCTATCACTAGGGGACCTGGGGTTGCCAACGTTTGAACTGGATACAATTTTTGTATTTTATATTTTTTTATAATACCTGCGGTAAAATTTTACTCAATTTAGGGCATGCGCGAAACTCTCAACTCTCAGTCAAGAGTATAGTTTTAAATTTTCATGGTCACTAATTGTTGCGGCTCGCAACTACACGCGACATTTCAACAGTGGGAGAGCCACGCTTCGGCATGAATAGGCTGGTTTGACCGGAGTAATACCACGTCCTCACAGAAAACCGCGGTGTGAAGCAGTGCATGCGCTGTTTCGCTGCGTGAGTGAGGGTACCGGAGGCCCAATCCAGGGGAAGGGGGGTTAAAAGGTAAGCAGCGCACTTGTGACACCACTGATGTGGCAGGTGTCTATGGGCGGCGGTAATCGCTTACCATCAGGTGATCCGTCGGCTCGTCTTTCACCTATTCCTACCTTATACCTATAGGATCCTACTTCTCTTACAATTGAGTTTTAAAAATAGTAGTAAACTATTTGAGTTTCTGTTACGTTGGCAACATTATCTATTCATAACGACATTAGGTTACTGGAGCACCAATTGCTCTTGAGCTAATGATGTTACCTACTTGTAACTCCCTAAAATTATTCAATGGCGCCTTATAATTACGATTAAACTGTATATAGATTAACTTGAAATTTCGCTGACGGACTTATTATTTTTGAGCTATTCGGTGTCTCAATATTTTTTTTGTTAATCCTTAAAGCAATGATAATCCTATGCCAAACTCTTTTCCAATCGTGTCACCTTGGTAAGCCATCAAAAAACTTATTTCATCCACCAGTTATCCGTACTATCAAATCACATACTTACTTACTACGCTGGCTCAGCGATCCAAGGTGGGTCTTGGCCTCCGACGTCAAAAAGTTCACTATTTTGTTCGGTCCTGTGTCCTGTGCCAATTTCACTCTATGAGGGCTGAAAGATCCACTAAATGACGTACAGGAGACCTATTTTTGAATTGTCGTGTCACTAAAAAATGTGTAAATCGCATGGTATGTCATAAGTTAGGATTAATGTGGTCGAAAAGGCGTTTTGCCGTTAGTGCGCATGCGTGAGTACATGACATATTTTTAGCTGTTAGTGGGCAGTCAGCCTTCTGTGTCAATATGTATTTTGTGCTGGTATTCTGAGATCCAACTTCAACGTCAGTAGTTGTTTAATGACATTTCGACATCTCACATTAAAAATAACCAATCACCAAACAAGCTATAGACATCAGTTCTACTATGAGGTAGACTAGCTAACAGAGTACGCCGTCCAGCGGACTTTTCACACGTAATCGGGGCTCCCATTGTGAACGTTTATTGCGATAAGTATCCCAAAATAACAAACAAGAAAATGTCCACAATAAAGTCACCAAAGTAATAATGGCCAAAACAACCCTGTCAGCATATTGGCGAGACAACGAAAGTATTTAATATTTTGTGAAGTTTTGTGTTTCATTTATCAATGAACCTTTTAAAGGAAACGTAGCGTCCGCCTTCGAAAATAAAATTCAATGGAAGTGTCCTTTGCGAATTGCATGTATGACGCCCGCAGGAATATCCGCTATGAAAACGGGGAGCGGCCATAGTTTCGGCAATAATTGGGATAAATTCTTCCTTTTCCCCCTAGTTCGGCCTTCAGTACCCTCACTGACTCGACTTTTTACCATTTGGCTACGGAACCCTAAAAACTAAAATGAATAAATGCGCTAGACCAGTGGTTCTTAACCACTGACGGACCACTGTGGTTCCTGGAGGCATTCCAAGTGGTCCGCGAAGACATTGTAATAAACAAGTGATGTAACGTGATGAGTCGAGTCAACACAACGCAAACGGCGCCGCGACGCATGTCCGAAGTGTATGGTCCCTGACACGACAGAATTTTGGTAAAATTGTCCCTCATGACTTAAAGGTTAAGAACCACTGCGCTAGACAATCACACCAATCAAACTGGTGTCAAACAAGGGCAACCCCTATTCTATGAGTACCAGATGACACTAATTAACTGGAGGCGTACACCCAAGCAAACTTAGAAAATTTAGTTTCCTAAATTGACTTGATCGGGAATTCATGGAATGCCCTTCCTGTCCATGTGTTTCCTCCTTCTCACAATCATGGGTTTTTTAAGCGGGGCGTGAAACGTCATCTCAGCAGGCCTTCAGGGTGAGGATGATAGACTCAGTTGGTACTTAGTCTGCTCTTTAGTGCCTGTCAACCTCATCTTTGGATCTCGCGGTCGCTTACCATCAGGTGAGGTCATCTTAATTGTCCACAGTTAAAAAGAAATAAAACCCGGGACCTTTCGCGCTTTGGGCTCGTGCAAAAAAAAAATAACTCATGTGTCCTTTAAAAGGTTTGACGATTGGTTTCCCTATCGCCCCCCCTTTGAATCGGACTGCTGGCAGCGGCTTCGTTCTATCACCCTGTATTTTAAAATTTATGTTGCACACCGGCCCAAGTCTTTATAAAGAATATCGCTTAAAGTGAGCTTCCTGACAAGTTGTTATGGTTTCGTTTTGTATTGGCGAATATTTTAATATTCGAAAATATTCCTTTTCAAAGATGAAGATACGCTGGGTTGTCAGAATTTCATTTGTTTGATACAGGCCGTTTTATTTGATATTTAATAAGACTGGCAGTTAAGGTGACTTCTAAAAGAGAAGTGAATTTGACTCTGGCACTCTTTTTTTATTCCATGGCTTCTAAAAAGTCTCATACAAAATTCATACAAAATTGGTCACGTGTCTGGTAATTTTTTTTACAATGAATTTTGGAAAGTCTAATTTTTTTTTTACGATAGACAAGCATTTGGCCTCGACCACACCTGATGTTAAATGAAGATGACGTCTAAGGTGGGCTATGCTTGCCCGTGAAAAGTCTATTAAAAAGTTGGTCACGTGACATGTAGTATCGAGACCGAATTTGCCTAAGAAGAAAGAAAGAAAGAAATGCCTAGTTAGTTCCACTGGCTCAGCGACCCGAAACAGTCTTGGCCTCCGAAACAAGAGAACGCCACTTCGGTCGATCCTGTAGGTACTACTTGTTGCCAGTCCCCGGCCTAAAGTTCTCGCAGATCACTCTCGACGACGTCTTTCGACGTTTTTCGAAGAAACAAAATACATTAAGTAATTTATTAATTCTAAGTAAGTAAGTATTATGTTAAAAAACGCGGCCTTATCTCGTTTCCATGGAAGGTAACCATCAAGAAGTACCATACTTTTACCCTCCATGGATGCAAGGGAGAGCCCTCTCGTAAAGAAAGGAAATGTCACGAAGCAGGTCACATAAAAGAACCTTAATAAAATAGTATAAAATATATTGTCTAAGAGCATTCAAACTCAGTCTCAGAAAAATAATGAATAACGACCGGACGGCTAAAAAACGCAATTAAAACTTGTTTAAAGCGTTCTTTTATTGCGGCTGGCATAATGGCGGAGTACACTGCCACACTTACCACTCCGCTTTTAGGGTTCGAACTAAGAAATAGAAGCCTTTGAGCTGTTTAAAACCGTCAACGGACAAAAGATTCTGATTTTTCAATCAACCTGGTAATCATTTGGTAAGTTTGAAGACGCTTTGATGTCGAAAAATATTACACAATATCTGAAGAAACAATCTCTTATGGTGCCGAAACATGGACTCTTACCTCTTACTAAGGAGACTTTGCAAAAAATGAGAGTTGCACAAAGAGCCATGGAGAGAAAAATGCTCGGAATCAAACTCCAAGACCGAGTCCGGAACTCTGAAATTCGACGCAGGACAAAAGTCCATGATGTCGGATTAAGAGTGATGAAACTTAATTAGAATTGGGCAGGACACCTAGCTGGGCGAGGTGATAGCAGGTGTAGTAAGCTCCTTACCGAATGGTGTTCTAGAATACGCAAACGAAATCCTGGCCGTCCAGCGACACGATGGGTCGATGATATCACCAAAATAAGAGGTCCTACTTGGATCCGAGCAGCTCAGGACTCGGGTGCTTTGGCGAAAAAGAAAGGAGGGCTATACTCAACATTGGGTACTTCCGGGCTGATGATGATGATAATGAATCAACCTGGGGTTGATCACTGCTGGATGAGCCTGTTTCACAGGATATCTTTAACTTAAACTCTATACGTATACATGGAACTTAAAATATGATTAGGTATTTTAATTTAGTAAAAAATTGGACATCCATCAAGATTAGAATTTTAGCAGTTCCGATGAAATTAACACATACAGTAAGGTACCTACTTACTGCTTTAATTATGGAGGCCTGCAGTGGGGCAGTATATACGCTGATACATTCCTCTTTTTTGTCAAAAATATTGACGTGGCAATGGCGGCAACACTTTTAGCTCGTTTTATTTAACGATGTATTGTATGATCGAAGTCTTAAAGGCAAGAATTGTACAGTTATCAATCTTCATCAACGCTTTAAAATATTAAATCGGGAATTAACGCGACGTTTATTGTAAAGTACATTATGAACTTGACGTTTCGGCTACTTCGCAGCAGCAGTGGTCACGTCGTGTTTATTCAACGCGAAAATCTAAAAACCTATTCATCGACGCTTTCCAACAATTGTGGTCAAGTACTAGCCTATAAATAATAAAAAAAACACCTCAGCAAACGCGTGCCGGTGAAATACTCAAACTAACTCCACAAACTTTCGGATACCAACCAGACTCCGGACCGCCCTAACGTTGTTAGCATTCCCGTAACCGTTTCAAACGGTTTTCGAATGCCTTTATAATACGAACGGGAAGCGCAAGCATTCAACCGGAGTGGGAAGTTTCGAACTTGTCCCTTTTTAAGGACCGCACCTTGGCAGTTTTCAAGGGAAACATACCTAAGTAGTAGTTGCTCGGCGCATTTTTGTGTTGACACACTGGGGGCGTGGGGTCCGGAAGCCCTATCGTCTGTGACTTCGCTAACTGCCGCACTGAGACGTCATCTATACTATTTATAAAGAGATAACTTCTATAGACAACGACGAGGCTTATAGGTAAAGCGAAAACACGAAACGCTTGTGCGATGTAATTGAGCACAGCGCCATCTATTGGTTCATTTCTGAATTACGTTCCCGTAGCGTAGTAAGGGTGGGCCACTATTTATTATGATTATGGATAGCCTTTATGTCTTTTAAAATAAAAGTTAATATTTTTACTTAAGTGACACTTAGTAGAGACGTCAATTAAGGTCACTGAGTGCGCTTTAGTGTTTAGTTGAAGTCAGGAAAGATCCAGGAGCTGGCTCTAGCTATTTCAATCAGAGAATTTCCTATGCAATCCGGCTAGTTATGATGCTATCATATCTAGGGACAAATGTCACTAGGTCATTTTTTTTAATTATTTACTACTAGTGACCCGTCCTCACTTCGCTTCGGGACCGTAATTCAGAAATGAACCAATAGATGGCGCTGTGCTCAATTACATCGCGCAAGCGTTTCGTGCTTTTCGGTTACCTATAAGCCCTGTCGTTGTCTATAGAAGTTATCTCTTAATAAATAGTATAGAACATAATAACCCGCCCTCACTTTGTTTTGGAACATTTAGTTCCACTTCGAACCAATAGATGGCATGAAATTCATCACGCTAGGTTTTGCTTTACCGATTAGTGTATAAGATTTATATCTACATGATTTATTTATATATTATATTAAGGACACCGTCTCCTCTCTCACGTAAAAAAATACGTCCTTATATTTTGCCGTAATTGGGCACAAAATTTGAACCCACAAAATCCCGGCTATAAACGCCAAACTCTCGCTTAACCGTTTTTAAAAATCCCAAGTTCAAGTTGCTGTGGGAATATTGAAAAGTTTGGGTCGTTCTCCAAGTTTTTCCCCGTAAAAGGGGCTTTGTAGAAGTTAATAGTCGCAAGAAGGCTGTAAACACATCCCGCCGGAATGCAAAACTGAGACGGGCCGGGGTAATGTCGTTTGTGGCCATATTGTCCCCGCGGTGGGTGGGCTTGGTGCCGACTCAGATAAAATTCAAATAATTACCTTGTAATTTTGAGAAAAAGTTGTGTATTAACACGCAGTTGCGGAAGTTTAAGGTACTTTTTAATGTCAGAAATACAAAACTACCACAAAATATCTTTATTTCTTTACTAGTGGCCCGCCCTCACTTCACTTCGGGACCGGGATTCCGAAATGAACCAATAGATGGCGCTGTGTATAATTACATCGCGCAAGTGTTTCGTGTTTTCGGTTTACCTACAAGCCTTGTCGTTGTCTATTGAAGTTATCTCTTTATAAATAGTATAGATTTAAAGTCCTGGCAACGCATCCGCGCACCTTCTGGTGTAACTGATGTCCATGAGCGGCGGTGTTCACTTACCATCAGGTGACCCGCTTGCCTGTTTGCCTTCTTATATTACAAAAAATACACCCATAACGCCTGCACTAATTGAATAAGGCCACCAATACAAATAATACTTGCAACTCAACTTAATAGCACTTGTAACTATACTGGTGTTGCAAGTGTCCATGGGCGGCGGCAATTGCTTACCATCAGGTGATCCGCCTGCTCGCCTGCTACCTATCACATAAAAAAAAATAATAATAAAATTTAAGAATTTGACGGGTTTCAAACAACTAATTACTCTATCGAATCTCCACTCCGCTTAACTTTAGACGAAATCAGCCCATGGATTGAATTGAAAACATAAACACCATGGCATCAGTCCCACGCGATTCAAACTAAAATTTCGCAACTAACTTTCTTCCAAGTTTAATTTAACCCTGAACTGGGTTCTAAGACTGACCCAGATCCCAAGTACACGAGTTTTGCTGTACAACTCTCAAGGGCGGGCTTGGGTAATAAATGAGTGCTTTCAATAAGGGCCCGTGGAGGGCCAAACATTTCTTAATTGGGGCCCAAGGGCAGTCCGAATGTCGTGTAACTGCTACCATTATTACTAAATTGCACTATTTTGTAATAACTCTGTTTTTAACCCTCCCGCAAAAACAACGGGGTATTATAAGTTTGACTTGTCAGTGTGTGTGTGTCTGTCTATGGAATCGTAGCTCCCGAACAGATGAACCGATTTAGATTTTGTTTTTTTTTTGTTTGAAAGATGAATAAAGGGGGAGTGTTCTTAGCTATGTTGGATAAAAATCGATCCTAAATGGCCGCCGTCACAAAGATATGGATTATAAGTTTTAACACTGCTCCCACAATATGAGTATCATATAAAAGAACTTGAGTAGCAAAATATATTTATTGTGACAAATTTCAAATCCAAGATAGCCGCCATCAGAAAAAGAGTGTCAGGGGCTTTTTAAATTTTCAATTTTATCATTAATATAACAAGGAAGAATGTGTTTAACATTAAGGTGAGTGTCAGTAACTGAGATCTGTTAAAATGTGGCAGGTTTGATTACTTCAACTTGTGGCTTTCCGTACAAAAAAGTTGTAAATTACTAATTTAATCCTTCCTATCTTAACACGTGTTTCGAGAAATTTTAACATACGACGCTGTCACATCACATGAAAGTATTTTAACACATCCAAAACATATTACACCCGTTTGAAACCACATTACAAAGCCAGAGCCTTCCCATACCCGTCCCATAGAGACCTCTGACATGCGTGAACACCGTTCCATAACAACAACCAAATCGCTTTGCACTTAAGCCGCGATTCACTCACCAAAACAATTTCCCCTATGAAGTGAAGTACCAGTAGAAATTCTATTCGAATGATTCGGAAAAAATCGTAATCGAGTGAATAAGCTCGAGTGAACGCAAGTGACGGTGATGAGATGCACGCTCATATAAGTACTAAATGCTCTATTCATTTCCTAAATACTCTGGACCGAGCTAAATTAAAAAATAACCTATTATTTCCAGGGTAACTTGTTATATGCATACATATTATGAGACAGTAGTAAATTGCTGTACCTAATTGTTTACTTTAAATTATTTACTGAAAAGAAAAAACAACCTTGATTGCTATTTAGCAGAATTTCAAATTTCTAGTAGGAAAGTTCTCGGTAGAAAATTAATTTATTAGTTCCTGATGGTAGAATCATTGATTTTTAACAAACTCAGGTGATTTGCCTGCTCGTCTGCTACCTATCACATAAAATAAAACTATTTTAGCCCACCTTCTGGTATGCTCTCTGTGCCCCTATAGCTCCAAGTATGATGGCCTCCTGCAGGCCACCCACAGCGTCGTACACGCGGTGGAGTTTTGGCAAAATATAACTATCGGCATTGACTCGATATGAAGAAGAATAACAACAATTTTAGCGACAAACTGTACCAATAGATGGCGCTGGCGGTCGATTAAATCGCGCAGGTCTTTCGCCTTTTCGCCAAATACTAAGTTTCTTTAATTTGTTGTTGACTCTGTCATTGGAGTAATTACTAACTAACTTCCCTGGTTCAGTGATTCGTAGTCCTTTCTTTTGGTCACCAGGGTACACTTAAGTTAAAAATAATCTATTGTCACTTGAATTACTCGGACTTGTGACTTCACTAGTACAACCCTAAAACGGTTTAAGATAAGTCTATGGAACAGCTAGTGGAGTCTGCGGCCCGGCGGACTGAATCACTGTTAATCACGTAAGTAATTAATTTAATGTGTCATATCACATTACCGAGCTAAGAGGGGATGGGAGGGAGGTAGGAATATTGGAGGAAGCATCTGTTTGTTTTGAAGGGGTTAAATAGTTAGTGTCATGTGGGTACACATTAACCCCACTTAACTCTTTTGACAACATTTACTATTGATTGTTGTTCAAATGTAGGTAGGTACCTACAAACTATGTTGTGTTTTAGAGAGCAGAAATTTTAATTAAATTGGGTTTTTATTTTGTCATCAGTGAGATTTATGGTGGCACAACGGATTTTTGACACAACTTTTGATAAATACAAACTTACTACAAATACAACACTTGACATTATGCTCTTTATTTAAAAAGGCTTAGGGGAAGGCTTAGGGGAAAACTCGCACTAAACAAACTCGCCCGCGAGTTTCAAGATTTATTGGCTGGTTACTGTTCTAACCTAACCTAACCAATATTTTTGTGATGATTATACTGACTAAACTCGACTGGACGAAAAAATATTGGTTAGGTTAGGTTAGAACAGTGACCAGCCAAAAAATCTTGAAATTCGCGGGCGAGTTTGTTTCGTGCGAGTTTTTAAAAATCGGATATTCTATGCTCCTGCATCGAAACATGCCTGAGTAATATTTATAGGGTTCCGTACCTAAAAATGAAAAGAAAAAGAAAACCTTATAAGATCACATTGTTGTCCGTCCGTGTGTCCGCCTATCCGTCTATGCGTCTATCCGCCTACCCGTCCATCCATCTATCTCTCTATCCGCCTATCCGCCAATCCGCCTACATGTCTATCCGCCTATCACTCTATCTTGAAAATTTTACCCATAATGATGACTCTAAACTTCCTACCTCCACATTCCAACCACAGACACAAGTTTTAATAGCGTAACACGAGTGGGATATGGAGTGCCGAACTCGCAAGGGCTTATTTTATATTGCAAATATTTTGCAGAACGGGATACCGTGTGTAGGAGTTTATGGCTTAACAAATTATAACCTTTTGTAATTTACACGGATATGATGGAGGCAGATGATGGCTGCCACGTTACAGAATATATTTGAATTTTTATTCCCGTTTGTTTTCAGAGAGCCCCATAGATACTCAGAGATATATCGTTTTTTTTAATCATACAACATCGCATACATTAATCTACCAGATACCGTACTAAGTAATATAATCACTTGTATTACACATATCAAATAACAGCTAAATTGCAAATATAATAATTAAATCTTTTTTTAAATAATTTTGTGTCTCAGTTATTGTCTCTAGTGTTGTGTCTTGTGTTATGCAAATAAATTATTATATTATATTCTAAATCTATATTATTTATAAAGAGTTCAATTCTATATCGATAAAACTTTATATAAATTATCCGAAAAGGCGGAAAACATGTGCAATTTAGTCCACGGCCAGCGGCATCTATTGGTGCAGAGTAGAAGTAATGCCCCGAGAGATAGTGAGGGCGGGCTACTAGTAATTAATAATATTTGAACTCAAACATGAGGGCGGGCTACTAGTAATCTATACATATAATTAATAATATTTGAACTCAAACACTGGGCAAATATTTTTTTTATATTACAAAGCCGCGATTTTTTGCGTGTTAGGAAGAGTAATACTACCATTATAGCGACATTGGGGTGGTTTATTTGATAATTTTCTTTCAGCAACATTGACAATATTCACCACTATCTCACTACATACTACATTTAATTATACCTAATTACGATTTATGTGTGTATAAATAAATAACATTAAAAGATTTCCCCTCGATGTTACCATCGCTCTATAAATCTCAATGTAATGCAAATTCAAAGTGCCTACGCAAATGAAAGTATTAAAAATTTTCTTCCAGCCTTTTTTAACCCCGTTACACTTGTAAGCATGATTAGTGAAATATTTTTTGCGTCGCGGTCCAGCCCTTGCGACAATGCGACCCAAGCGGACTCGTTAAACTTAATTACCCCAATTTTTTGTCCCAAATTGAGTTTTATTTTACCGTAATCCACCACAAATATGGACGGTAATTTTGAAGAGTACTAAATATTTATAAGTCTGTTTGTTCAGTTCATTGTTGTTTATGGATGGTTTAGCGAAATGTGGTATTAGGATGAAATATTGTGCAGGGCGATGAGAACGGGGTAATCGTGTCCCGTGTTAAAAGTTAAGGGTTAACCGTTACATTAAGCTAATTTTAAGCACGTAGGCATGGTGTTTTTTAGCATTGCTACTTTGTTTTGAAAATTATTGAAAAAGTTCGGAATAAGCATTTTAAATGGAGGTTTTTGATGAAAGAAAGAAGGAGAGGTGCAGTGGCTTGTGGGTCGCACTTTTTAGTGACGGCTGTGCTTAAGGGTCCTGGTATCGACCCAAATAGGCAGGCCATAAATATGTACGTACCTGAGTTTTATGTTAAGAGATTTCGGTTTTTTCAGTAAACCGGTGTACTCCGTTTCCCCCATATCGAACCTCTGCTGCACGCCCGTTTTCTATAAGATGGTGGTATCTCTTCGCGACTCTCCCATAGTCAAGCACATAACTTGTAGAAATATGTTTTTTTTAGTTGGCCTATAGAGTCCCACTGCTGGGCAAAGGCCTCCCCCAAGTACCTCCATAGATCCCTATCAAACGCTCTTGATTGCCAATCTTGGACATACTTATAGAAATCGTCACACTATCTTTTTCTGGGCCTGCCCGTCGACGGTATCCATCGATCGGCCGCCATTGGGTGACGATTTTTGTCCTTCTTTCGGGGCCCGTTCTGCATACATGACCCACCCAATCCCATTTCAGTTTATTAATAATTTAATAATAATTAAGTTAATTTAATATAATTTTTGTAGCCGGCCGCTGAAACCTATCTGAAAATCTTTGCTAATCCACCTAAGCACTATAGTATTTCGAATTAACTCCTTCACAACACACACTACCCCAGTGATCTGTGCTCAAGAAGCTTCTTACCATGTTAAACACCAACTCGTGGCTGGAACGCTGATTTCCCACCGTTCATTTGAAGCTTCCGGCTTGCAATTTCAAACTTACACCCCAAAGACAAGGTTCATAATTAGCACAGCACGCGCTTTGAGAACCGGCCAATGCAATTAAAAGTTGGCCCTGGAAATACGAAGTGGACGCTGTACATAAAATAGATGATCTACTAGGAAGATATTAGAGTTACTGTGGGTTAGTTACTGATTAAAATACTTTGTTGTTAAATTGCTTATGTTCAACGGAATTTTATTACGTCATTCAGGAAAATCATGAAAGGCAAAGTCTTCAACTTAGCTCATCTGCTGAAATGGCTGGTTTCGAAAATCGTTGGTCCGGGTCTTTCTGTTGGCATAATTTGGATTTGAGCTAAGGAATACAAAATTGCAACATGTATTTTCGCAGACCCTTGTACAGTCAGAGAATAAAAAGGTTCGTCACCTTAAGGTTTTTTATTACAAATCTAATTGACAAGTAAAACCAATTGCAATGTAGGTCTCTTCTAATCCTTAAATTTTACAAGCAAATCTGAACTTCTGAATCTAAAATCACTGTTCCTTGGACTTGGACTGGGCCTTGGACTGGTAATTGGACCATTTTTTGAGGGAATGGGGTAGCTTATGTCCAGCAGTAAAGGTCTATTGGCTGAATTGATGATGATGATACTTAAATACCTACTGTAAACGGGTGAAATACGTTATTCCAAGATTTTTTTGTCCGCAGAATGAGAATATCGAAAAATGCAGTTAGATATGCCCAGATTGCCGGTGCAGTAATGCAGTGGTCCCAGCGGCGCCGTTCTCGAAATGAGATCGATCCGAATGGGCATTCTGATGAAGAGTGATGGCTGTAAGAGTACATTATGTTTGCTTTAGTTTCTCTACTCCTATAGGCATTAATTTAAATTGTTCTTGTCTTTTTATATGATTGCCCAAAACAAGCATAATGAAGTTAGCCTTACGTTTTTTTTTGTTTTTCATCTTAATTTTTTTGTCACCATAACTTCTAAACAGCATTGATTTCATAAAGTTATGGTGTTGTTGGAATTTGAGGCGACCACAAAAAAATTTACCATAGTAGGTAGGGTTATGAATGATGTTAAAAAAATATTGCATTATGTTTATCAAAGTAACCTTTGGGTGACATCTATGACAAAATATATCCTCCTTTCTCAAATCCCTCAAACGCCAGTTGTGTGGTATTTTGGCCCATGTGGTTCAGCTGCTCACAATAGAACCGGCCTTTGTGCTGACTCCGCTGTTTGCTTTCAATTAGACGCGCTTGTGCCAACCATTGATGCCTGATACCACGTGACTCCACATGTACAAGACTTTAGGTATTCTCTGAGAGCATTGGTAATATGGTCTCCCTCATCTTAGCTTGTCATTTCTAGTTGCGTCCAAAGCTATAGCGTTGGAGCTCAAGGTACGCATAGATTAATGATTCAGGTTTTGGTACCTTATTACAATGAAACAACACACGTCTGACCTTGGCAAAACTTTAAAGGGGAACTAGATAAACTGAATCATGGTTACACGTTTTAGAAAATCTTTAAGAGCATTGGCAATATGGTCTCTCTTATATTAGCGTGTCATTCCCAGTTGCATCCAAAGCCTTGGGCACGCTTTGACCATGATTCAGGATTTGGGGAATCTAGTAATTAGGTACAATGAGGCGACGCGCGTCTGACCTTCGCAACCTTTTAATAGACGAACCAGGTCAACTGAATTATGGTTACACGTTTTAGAAAATCTTTAAGAGCATTGGCAATATGGTCTCTCTTATATTAGCGTGTCATTCCCAGTTGCATCCAAAGCCTTGGGCACGCTTTGACCATGATTCAGGATTTGGGGAATCTAGTAATTAGGTACAATGAGGCGACGCGCGTCTGACCTTCGCAACCTTTTAATAGACGAACCAGGTCAACTGAATTATGGTTACACGTTTTAGAAAATCTTTAAGAGCATTGGCAATATGGTCTCTCTTATATTAGCGTGTCATTCCCAGTTGCATCCAAAGCCTTGGGCACGCTTTGACCATGATTCAGGATTTGGGGAATCTAGTAATTAGGTACAATGAGGCGACGCGCGTCTGACCTTCGCAACCTTTTAATAGACGAACCAGGTCAACTGAATTATGGTTACACGTTTTAGAAAATCTTTAAGAGCATTGGCAATATGGTCTCTCTTATATTAGCGTGTCATTCCCAGTTGCATCCAAAGCTATAGCGTTGGAGCTCAAGGTACGCATAGATTAATGATTCAGGTTTTGGTACCTAATTACAATGAAACAACACACGTCTGACCTTGGCAAAACTTTAAAGGGGAACTAGATAAACTGAATCATGGTTACACGTTTTAGAAAATCTTTAAGAGCATTGGCAATATGGTCTCCCTTATATTAGCGTGTCATTCCCAGTTGCATCCAAAGCCTTGGGTACGCTTAGACCATGATTCAGGATTTGGGGAATCTAGTAATTAGGTACAATGAGGCGACGCGCGTCTGACCTTCGCAACCTTTTAATAGACGAACCAGGTCAACTGAATTATGGTTACACGTTTTAGAAAAAACCGAAACGTGCAGGCATCCTTCCGATATTTCCCTCACCTCGTAGGAGATGGCAGAAATATGCATATTATTGCATATAGATTTGAAAAATCTTTATATGCATGCTCGCGATTCGAACCACAACCCCGTTGAGCTTCTGATCTAGGCTTCGGGCTGACATAGAGAATTTCAAACCGGAAATCTATCAGCCTATAAACTGTCCCAGTGCAGGGCAAAGGCCTCCATCATAGACAGCAAGTCATCGTTACCGTGATGGGTTTAGGTGATTAATCATCACGCTTTCCAAATGCGGGCAAAACAAACCCGAGCTATGTTGAAAAAATACGTAACATACTTTTATTTGACCCGGGAATCGAAGTCAAGAGATCACAACTTGGTACTTAAACCAGCATGGTGTTTAACCCTAAAATTCGGGTGTAATCATAGACTCTGATATCAATCCCAGGATCTCAAGCGCAGACGTTTACAATAGGACCCACTAGCCACTACGCCATCGAGACAGTAAAACGCTCTATACACTCTACATCGACAAACCGTTTCAATGAATCCAGTAACTCACATTATTTACTGCATCAGTTAAAAAGCAATCCATTTGAGTACAACTGGCTGATGCAGGGTTGCCAGAATAAAAAAAAATCACACAACACCTCATACATTAACCTGATTCCGTACTGTAATGTAGCTAAAACACTTGTGTTACAGATATCAGACAACAGAGGAAACACAAACATAATACTGGAATACATTATATTACGCCCAGACACTGAACAAACACAAGTGTTCATCACACAAAGGTTTGTCCAGGGAGGGGTTCGAACACACGACCTTTGGCGTATGGGGCAGGGTCACTACCATCGCCATCGGGCCAGTCATGTCAAGCATTTAGTAAGTTTGAATCCAAACACCCAGCATCATCTATTGGCAAAGATAGGAACTAATAACACTAAGTCCCGAACTCCCGAAACGAAGTACAAGTAGCCCGCCCTCAGGGCGGGCTACTTGTACTGACATAATATAATAAGCGGCTCTTTTCCAGTGAAAACTTAACTTTTTGAATAAGGTTTGGTAACTTTTAACAGGACCTGGCAACATCTATTCTTTATATACATATAATAAAACTGTAAGTAACTGTCTGTACATTGATTACTTATATTTATCTGAAAATAATTATTACCGAAAATAGTAACAGAATATGAATCAGTTTTTTTGTCTGTCAATTTGTCTGTCAATTTGTCTGTTTGTTCGCGGATATCTCGGAAACTACTGAATGGATTTCAATGTTCTTTTGTTGTTGTGTATTTAAGGATTGGGTACAGGTATATAGGGTACTTATATAAATTACTAGCTTTTGCCCGCGGCTGCGCTCACGCCCTCCACTTCCCTAAATTGGGGGGTTAAAACGAGGCAAAACGTAGCCTACGTTACTCTCCATACCTTCAACTATCTCCACTGAAAAATTCACGTCGCTCTGTTTTGCCGTGAAAGAAAGACAAGCATACAGACAGACAGACATACTTTCCAATTTATAATATTATGGATTTTGGAACAAATATTTTAGTAGCATACCAAATTCTACGCGAGCAAAGCTGCGGTCGTCCACTAGCTGATACATGTCTGTGAAAGTCGCGGAGCTGAATTTATTTTTATGCTTTTAAGTGCGAGCAAACGTTGTTAGCGTATTGCTCGTTAGCTTAATGGTGAGAGCGTTGTTTTGAATGGCAAATGGTTGCGGGTTCGATTTATGTTCCAGCGTGAAGTTACATGCATTGTGCACTAGGGTTTTCCACTTAATTTTCTTCTTTGAGTACAGGTGCTTAAATAAATTGGCTATCGAGAGGATTCTTAAAGTGAATTTTTTAGTTTTGGTCATAAAAATGTATGCATTTTATTACTAGACGGTCTTTTTTTTATAAAGTACTAGCGGCCGCCCGCGACTTCGTCCGCGTGGAATAGTAACTTTTTACCCTTTACCTTTACCCTTCTACCCTTTTAACCCCTTACAACCCCCTCTCCGCACTAAAAAGTAGCCTATGTTCTTTCTCAGGGTCTAGATCATCTGTATACCAAATTTCATTTAAATCCGTTCAGTAGTTTTGGCGTGAAAGAGTAACAGACAGACAGACAGACAGAGTTACTTTCGCATTTATAATATTAGATCGGAAGTATATCAAATTCATCTCCTGTATACCCTACATAAGGAAAGAAATCACTTCTTTTCCATTTTATTAATGATGACTTTAAGTTCTGACATGTAATTTCTAGATTGCAAAAATGCCGTGACTATTGTTTTATGATCTTTATCATACTATTTAGGACCTTATTCGCGTTTTACTTTTAGATATTGAGGTTCAAAAACTATTTTATACTAGTTAATCTGAATGGAGTTGCGTTGGTTGACTGGCTAGATGGCGTATTTAGTAGTGACCCAGCCGCATACGCCAATGGTCGTGGGTTTGATCCCCACCCTGGACAAACATTCGTGTGATGAACACTTAAGTTTGTTTAGTGTGGATGTAATTATGTGTATTTAAGTATTAAATTTGTGTTGCCTCTGTCGTCTGATATTTGTAACACAAGTGCTTAAGCTACTTAGTACGGAGTCAGCTCCATCTATAGATGTTGTGTGAATTGAATTTGCCTTTCTCTCATCATTTCCTCAGAATAGGGGAATACTGTCAGCTCTAGACCGAACTTGCTCACTTCCAAATAGCATCCAAATCTTACCGATTGAGTAACTAGCTGGGGATAGATGCATTAGCAGATTAGTTCCCCATGTGCTGGGACGAGAGCATCTTACTATTAGATGCAAAATTAGCCGCTGGATATGGCCAACAAAGAATTCTTATTAGCAAGAAAAAAAAATGCAATTTGACCTTATTCTGTCATTAGGTAAAGGCGTTTTCTAATCTTCTTAAAAGACCGGCAACGCATTAGCATTCTCCTGTTATAGCAGATATCCATCGCATGTGATGATGGTTTATTTGAAGGGTGACTGTAAAAGTGGATTCTCTTCATCTTTTTCCGTATAAGATAGTGTTTTTTATGTTATACGTGACTGACGAGCAGATAGATCTCTTGATGGTAAGCGATCGTCGCTGCACATAGACACCTGCAACACCAGTTGAAGTCACAAGTGCGCTGCCAACCTTTAACCCCCTTTCCCTCCGATTGTCCAATACGCTCTATACTCTGATTCATAATCATGTAAAGTAAACTGACTGATGAAAATGACAAGTTTCTATGCATTTTGACATTTTGCATAATGTCAAATTGAGTGATAATGTACGGGGATGACACATTGACATCTGTCAGTTTACTTTACATGATTATGAATCAGAGTATAATATGCTCAAGAACACAAACTCACGAAATTAACGATTCGCGAAATCTTAAGTAGACTCACTCACTCAACAAAACACAGCGTAGGCGCTGCTTCACGCCGATGGTTTTAAATTCCCCTGAGTAACGGAGTGTGTACGCAGCGAACAGCTCAGAGCTCAGCTGTTCAGGGATAGTAGATGGGCAATTGTCAACTGTCAGATGAGGCAAAAGCGCTGTACCAATTGTTATTATATTATAGTGCAACGATCGATTAATTTTTTATAAACTTATACTTACTTTGTGTTAACCTGATGGAGCGACATTGTCATTGTTGACAAAGCTCCTTAAATAAAGAAAAAAAAAGGAAAAAAAGGCAGTTTTTTTCTACTGTTTGTCCTATTAAATTCCATACTTACTACGGAATCAGGTCAATGTATGAGATATGAGAATTTATTATTATAATTAATCTAGCCTATCCTGTTTCTCTACAGTAACGTCTAACTCCTATTACTTACCGAGGACATAGTATGCAACATAGAACTCGTTTGATTTGCATTTTACGCAGTATAGTCACATCTCTCACGTTGCGCAGTCACTGTATAAGTATGTCGGGCTGCCTCGGTGGCGTAGTGGGTAGTGGATCGCAATTTAAAGCGACGGCCGCGCTCGGTGTCCCGTGTTCGATCCCCGGGTCGGGCCAAAGGTGTTGTCCCAGATTGTATGGACCCTGGGCTAGGATCTTGTACAGTAGGTAAAAAAAGACCAATATACCTTAAAAACTTTGTAAGTGTCCAATTCCTTATAAATGACTTCGTTTTGTGGTACAAATAAAAAGATCAAGGTAAAATATAGCAATACTTAACAGCAAAAAACATCATGGCGGGAATGACATTTTGTTTATGATGTCTGTCACTTTTGAAAAGAACGGTGATATTAGTTGTCAAAGTGATGATGGCAAGGGAAATCTGACAGCGGTTATCATCATCTATAGTTTATGATTCCTTGTTTTTTTTCGCCATAATGGTGGCCATATTATATGCTTTACTAAGAGAATAAATTAATGGTTTTCATTTTTGTACCACTATACTACACGTTAAATTATTTTTTTAGCATTTTTCTAATAATTAGTAGATTTTTCTTGATTTTTTGAAATACCTGTACAATGTCCTAGCCCACTCCGGGACAACACCTTTGTAACCGAGTTTTTTGATCAGAAATTTTAAGTGTCAACCCTAAGTCGAAGACATTGGCGGTCTTGTTAAGATATACGCGGAATGTTTAGGCCCCAAAAACACACACATACACACACACTCACTAAGACTACACACACTAAACTTAGTTACCTCCCTAGTATATAAAATATCTAACTCATACATGTAAGTTTACAAGTTTTTTTTCATGTGATAGGTGACAGACGAGCAGACGCATCACCTGATGGTAAGCGATTACCGCCGCAGTAGAGTCACCAGTGCGCTGCCAACCTTTGACCTCCTTTCCCATACCTTCACTCACTCTGTGAAATACAGCAGTAAAATTAAACTTAAAACTTAATAGAATAAGGAAGAGCAAGGTCTCCAAACCCAGCCTTAATAGTTTAAATGGAAACTCCTTCTACGTACTACTTAAGATAAGCCTTGTTAACAAAAATAAATATCCGACAAAAGACTAAAGTGACCGACATAGTGTATCGAATCAGCACGCTAAAGTGGCAATGGGCTGGCCATATCTGTCGAAGAACTGACAAACCGTTGGGGTAAAAAGTTCTTGAGTGGAGACCGCGACTCGGGAAGCGTAGTGTGGGACGGCCCCCAGCTAGATGGAGTGACGATTTGCGAAAAGCCGTTGGTATAGACTGGATGCGTCTCGCCGAAGACAGGGTGAAATGGCGAACATTGGGGGAGGCCTATGTCCAGCAGTGGACTGAGACAGGCTGATGATGATGATGAACAAAAAAATGGTAACTTTATTTCATTTATTTTTAAAACAATATTTCATCGTTTTCGTTCATTCTGAATACGTCACACAATATTAACGTACAGCGAGCCTAAATAAATTGCCGGCATGATAACCTGAGATATCCCGCCACTATCTAAAACGAGTTCGGGCAAAAATTGCCCCTGTCCGCTCCGCGCCCGTCAGGCCCCACTCAGAGACATTTCATTTCAGCCGAACAAGCCACCTTCGTGAACTACGCAAATTCCAAGGGAACATTATGAGGGGAACTATTCTATGTGCTTAAAAAGCTTTTGTACTTTTTTACCCGACTACGGCTAAGCAAAAGGAGGGTTATGATTTTGACAGGCTATGTATGTATGTATGTATGTTCATCTGTTTCCACGTAACTTCTAAACTACTTATCAGAATTCGACAAATGACATAATGCATTTTTTAAGGGACAATAATTAAGATGACCTCACTCCGCCTGATGGTACAACCCCCTATATGTAATAAAAAGCAGCATAAATGTTCTTTCTTAGGGTCTAGACCATCTGTATATGTATACCAAATTTCATTCAAATCCGTTCAGTAGTTTTGGCGTGAAAGAGTAACAAACAGACTGACAGAGTTACTTTCGCATTTATAATATTAGTTAGGATTAGGATAATAGAAGAATAGAATAGATGTCAACTTCGGAGGAATCTGGATTTAAAATCAGTCACAGTATCTCGATGAGAATTACCCAAAATTTATAAAGAAATAAATTCTATAGACATCGACAAATCTTATAAACCGAAAAGGCGAAACACCAGCACGATGCAATCAACTTCCAGCGCCATCTATTGGTACAGAACTAATGTCCGAAGTGAAGGCACTAAGTCCGTTTTTTGTAATCTCGCTCGTGCTTCTAATTATGTGGCAGTCACATAAACTACTTACTAGGAACTGCACTTTGATGAAATTTGTAAATATTGGACTCTCTACAAGCCGACGACTTAAGAGTCATTTTCCCACAGCAATTTAGGTAGCAATATCGTATAGACATCGTACCCAAACACTTGGTACATAATCGAATAGGTCCCCACCAGCCGGCGGTCGAGCCAAGGTGTTTCGACCCTTGTCACTCTGACCGCCAATCAATACGCTAGCTCCGCAAATATTAACTTCTTAAGGCGCTTCCAATATGTTTACAATATTGAGGCATTGGATGGGTGGGTTTGCCTGCGATCGTATAATCACTAGATACACAGTTTTATGCTGAAAGCGTTTGGATAGGTAAAATAAAATAAATAAATTGAGACAACATCACATACATTGTCCTTGCCCCAAACTAAGGTTTTCCCTTGTGCTATGGAAACCATAAACAACGAAGGTACTACAAACACCCAGACCCAACACAAATATCTGTTTCATCAGCAAACATTTGTGTTGGTGCGGGAATCGAACCCGCGACCCTTACGTCTCAACCGGCGCTCAAACCATTGCGCTAAACGGATCGTCAAGGTGATGCCAACAGTGTTGTCATTGGTACTTACACCTAATAGATAGTTATTTTGAATTCAGAAAATGAAAAATTTATTTGTGGCCTTAATACAAAGTATTTTAACTGTGTGAGAGCCACACTTCGGCATGGATGGGTCGGGTCGACCGCAATGATACCCACCATGGCCTCACCGCAGGCTGGGGTAAAGTAGCGCCTGCGCTTTTTCGTCGAGTAAGTGAGGGTACCGGAGGCTTCATCATCAGCAACCCACGCTCGTCCACTGCTGGACATAGGTCTCCCCCAATGCACGCCACCGCTCCCGATTTTCGGCCACTCTCATCCAGCTCACTCCAGCCAGCCTTCGAATGTCGTCAACCCTTCCCTTCTCCACAGTTTGGGGCTCCAGTATCCACATTAACTTGGCAAATCACAGCACAGACGCTGTTTCAAGGCTTCACGTTGGTTTCTGCGAGGCTATGGTATCTGTCCGGTCAAGTCAGACCATTCATGCCAAAGCGTGGCTCACCCACGAAACTCTAGATCTACTTTTAACTAGTTCCCATGTTTGACACGGTAACCAAAACTCGAAGTAATTAAACCCAGACGAAAGTTTATCACACGCTCCGCTTAATATCACTGAATGAAACTGTCTATAAGTAGAAGTAGGTACGTAGCATGTACAGTCAGCGACACTTCCAGTTAGTCCTCACAGTGCGAAAATAGCCCTTATTTCTCAGATACAAAAATGATCCGAATTGCAACAAAAGTTGTGTGTGTTTAGTGTCTTTTTTTTGTGTGACAGACGAGCAGAACCACATTCACACGGTGAAACACAGCGCAGCTGCTTCACGTCGGTTTCGAGGCCGTGGTATCTCTTCGGTCAAGTCAACCCATTCATGCCGAAGCGTGGCTCACCCACGGTGTCTGGGTGTATTGTATTTAAGCTTAGAGCGTTGGTTTAATGCTCTAAGTATTTGAGTATTATATTTGTAATTCCACTGTTGGTTCTGATATCTGTAACACAGGTGCTTGAGCTACCTATCTCAGAGTCGACCAATGTAGTGATGAAGTGAAATATTATTATAATTATTATAAACTACTAGGAACTGCACTTGATGAAACAAGTAAATAATGAACTCTCTACAAGCCGACGACTTAAGAGTAATTTTCCCGCAGCAATGTAGGTAGCAATATCGTATAGACATCGTACCCAAACACTTGGTACATAATCGAATAGGTCCCCACAAGCCGGCGGTCGAGCCAAGGTGTTTCGACCCTTGTCACTCTGACCGCCAATCAATACGCTAGCTCCGCAAATATTAACTTCTTAAGGTGCTGCCAATATGTTTACAATATTGAGGCATTGGATGGGTGGGTTTGCCTGCGATCATATAATCACTAGATACATAGTTCTATGCTGAAAGCGTTTGAATAGGTGATGCCAGTAGCGCTGTCACTTGTACTTACTCCATTATAGATATTTTGAGTTCCGGAAATTCCGTGACTATATTTATTTTCGACCTTAATCCATACCTACTAATTTAAATGTGGGAGAGCCACGTTTCAGCATGAATGGCCTGGCATGACCGGAGTGATACCACGGTCTCACAGAATACTGTGTGGTTCTCCCAACGGTACTCTAGATCTACTTTTAACTAGTTCCCATGTTTGACACGGTAACCAAAACTCGAAGTAATTAAACCCAGACGAAAGTTTATCACACGCTCGGCTTAATATCACTGAATGAAACTGTCTATAAGTAGAAGTAGGTACGTAGCATGTACAGTCAGCGACACTTCCAGTTAGCCCTCGCAGTGCAAAAATAGCCCTTATTTCTCAAATATAAAAACGATCCGAATTGCAACAAAAGTTGTGTGTGTTTAGTGTCTTTTTTTTGTGTGACAGACGAGCAGAACCACATTTATACGGTGAAACACAGCGCAGCTGCTTCACGTCGGTTTCGAGGCCGTGGTATCTCTTCGGTCAAGTCAACCCATTCATGCCGAAGCGTGACTCACCCACGGTATCTGGGTGTATTGTATTTGAGCGTAGAGCATTGGTACTTGGTACAAAGTCAGATTAATGTATGAGATGTTGTATGAATTTCATAGTGCTTAGAAGACTAAAATTATTAGCTTCAGAGCTACTATAGCTCCAAAATTAAACATACCTAATCATACCAGGCACTATGAAAACTGCCAGGTACATAGTGACTATGTAATTCTACGCTACATATTACCCAACATACTCGACTAACAATAGATACCTAACCCCCCCCCCCCCACTACATTCGCATCAGTATCAATAACGCAGTCATTAGTGACTCGTCGATAGTAAATGAGGCCTAACGACCTCGCTCGGAGGCGATTACCTTCATAATTTCATCGGTTACGTATATTACTGCGCGTGCGTGGAGATGGCAGTACCTGCTGTGTTGTTTAATGATGTCAGAAGACGTCAGACGACGGCGACGACGTCAGAAGTGCTTGGATGAGGTTTATTGTAGAATGGGACATCTTTAAACATACTCCCAACTGAAAAAAAAATGAAAAAAAAATAACCATGTTCATACCCGGCACTATGAAAACTAATTATGACATAATATTCATATTCATATTGATTAATACTTTAAATAGTCAAAGTCTTAAGTATTTTTCTAACAATCTTTACAAAACCTTATGCGTTTGTTTGGTTGTCATTGCGCTAATGAAGTGGTTGATTTATGTGCTATGCAGTTTTAAAGCAAAATTTTACAATTACTATTATGATTAATAAAAATACTTCGTTTGTTATTGAACATCTGAACAGTATCTGATTTGATCTGGCTTTAATTTCTTATACAAGCTCGCTTACATTATCACAACGAGTCTTAGTCTTACCAACATTAAATACAAGAGAAGGTAGCTCCCCCGGGTACTGCCAGCATAACGAACATTTTTCCTCTCGGCTTATTATCATTAATAAATAAGGGCGTACAAATAAAATAACATTCTAGTTATTACGTATTATTGGTGTTGGTTTTGTTTAGTGGGAAAAGGCGAGAATTACTAAGAAACGTGATACCTGCCGTATTACTGGAACCTCTGAGGGTAATCAAATTAGTTGAATTGGATACTTGAGTAAGGAAATTCACACTAATTTCTGATTAGGTAACACAAACATCAAACATGGCACGAAGAATTGACGGCCGCTGGGACAGAAAACTTGTGAGTGGAGACCATAGAAACGCAATTTCCTCGTTACCAACACATCGATTTTTGACAGAATCCATAACAGCGAGTTAGTATTTAGTAATCTGTGTTTTGCTGCGTGAGTGAGGGTACCGGAGGCCCAATCCAGGGGAAGGGGGGTTAAAAGGTAAGCAGCGCACTTGTGACACCACTGGTGTTGAAGGTGTCCATGGGAGGGTAATCGCAGTCCCACGGCGTCGTCTCCTTCCGGATGGTGCAGGTAATGACCGGGCATGGTTGCTTCGGCTATTACCTGCACAAGATCCGAAGCGGCGAAGGAGGCGGCGGAGCGCGAGCGAGAGGCGGATCCTTCCGCCCCCGCGCTCCGAAGGGCAAGGAGGGGGAGGAGACGACGCCAATATGTGCGTCTCCTACCTCTTCGTGGAGGGAGTCCGCTGGCGGGTGGTACGGGCGGGGTACCACCGCCGGCATTGCACGGACGCCCTCCGCAGCCTGGTGGGGACGGCTCGACTCTCTCGGCTGTCCCCTCCCACCCCCCGACCCCGGGGGGAGTTCCGACGTGCCCGCCGTGTAGGCGGACCCAGTCCGGAAGATGTTGTGGTGCTAGGCTCCGTGCTTGGACCCAGGACATCTTCCAAATATGGACGATGAGGGAGAGCCTAGGGGTTTTAGTCGATAAACCCCGCCTTAAGCGGGGGGAGTCCGACATAACCCGTCACCCCCGGTGGACGGGTATGCGTAACGCATTTCCCCTGAGGTAAACAAAAAAAAAAAAAAAAAAAGGGTATCGCAGTTAATCCGTCGGCTCGCCTATCACCTATATATATGGATATTAAAAAAATCTCTATTTTACCACCTGTACCGGACCGGACCGGGTACTTTGGCGAAAGAGAAAGGAGGCCTATACTCAGCAGTGGGTAAGTACTTCTGTGCTGATGATGATGAACGACCATAAATCTACCACTTTTAACTCATATTGTCCCGCTTTAGGTAGGCAGTTGACATAGACCTACCTTCGTGGTGGGCCATATTTCTATAGAATTTATTTAGCATGTATAAAATTTAAGTACATAATATAGTAACTAGGTAATTAGTAAATCACCCAAAATTATGAAACAAAAACTTTTTACAAACCAAATTCACCGCCGAAAATTTTGCACGCCGCATATGCCCTGTGCCACCGCCCCGTCGCGAATCGTGTCACGTTTAATTAATTAAATTTGCTTGTTTGGCTCCGACTCAAAATTAATTCAGAACCTATTGGCACCTACTTAGTTTTACCATTAAATTATTGAGGTAAAAATACGCTTACCTTTTCACCGGTTTCAGTTATTTTTACAAATTTAATTAAAATTACTTTCTTTCTTTTATCATTCTTTCATCCATTCAATAGACTCTTCTTTCTTATTTTTTATCATTTAACTTATTTGGCTTTATTTTACACGTAGCCCTCATTAGGCAGGCGATTAAGCCCGTTTTTGCTTGGCAAGTGGCTTTTTAATTACAGTTGGCCTGTAATTGCTTTGAACACACTAATATGTCAGATTATTCGAGTTTTTACGTTAGCTAAAAAAGTGATATACATTTACAAAAAAAACTTGTACCCTGATAATACTTACGTAGTTACATTATCTTATACCTTCTCTTAATGCCGCTAAGGTACATACAAACTATGAAAGAAAAGTCGGATTAAGATAACCTTATATTATGGAAGAGTTCCTTGCCTTATAGGTACGTAAGCAGTATACCGTATTGTGTCACTCCCGCACGTCTATCTCTATCAGTGGTGCCGAACCTAACTGACATCATTGCAATAGCCACTTCGATCAACATTTTATTATAACTTGATCTAACATCGTTCCCTGTTGCCTCTAAAGCAGTCGCTTCGGAGCCCGGAGTATAAATATAAATATCTTCTATTAGTCTAAGATCCGTAGAACATCGACCTTCACCGGGCTGATAATCGAATGAAATATCCTTTATGACAAATTTTATATATAGAAATAATATTAAAAATAGGTTTGCTAAAAAATCCTGGACAGACTATTTTTAATTAATTTTTAAAAATAATATTAACTAAATTTAATATTTAATAAAATTTTCATTCTACTTAAAGTATAAAACGTGCCGCATAGAATGTGCCGCCAATTTATTATCATTTCAAGTGAAGGTAAACTGCCATCGACATACCTGTTTATACCTGACAACCGAGTTCTCTGTCCAGGTAAATAATAGACAACCCAATGGCGGCACATTCTATACGTTTTATACTTTAAGTAAGAATGAAAATTTTCTTATTATCTTAATGTTGCAAAATTTAGTTAAATATTTTATTTTTAAAAAATCAATTACACTTTTCGATGCTCAGCATTTTACTCCTTATCTTTTTTTTTTTTTGATGTCCCAGGGGAAATGCTTTACGCATACCTGTCCGCCGGGGGGCGGACGGGTTATGTCGGACTCCCCCCGCGGCGGCGGGGGTGTACCGACTAAAAACCCCGACTAATTTAACTAGCACAAGTTGTAACACATCCCAATCTATTTCAAAAACATTAAACCCAAAGCGCAACGAAACTGCAAATATCTACCTAGAATATTCTATGAGCGTTCGGGAAACTGCAACTTGCCGAGAGGTGTTTAGGGTTCCCTCAGCCCACGAGAAACCCTTATAGTTTCGCCATGTAGAATTAGAAAGCTGTTTGGCATAAACATAGTTATCACGCAAACAACATTGTGTACAATATGACGTGGGATATCGATATAGTACTTATATACCTAATCCTTTAAAAATAGTACGTGTTTACAAAAATGGTAAACGGTTGATAAAAAATATATAAATGAATTAAAGTTTTTTTTAATTTGAAGGATAAAGCGAAGAAGAATGAAGATTGAGAATGAAAAAAGACCTTGCCAAAAGCGAATCAAAATACATACCTCTAGTGAGTAAAGGGTTGACATTGAACTATGAAATTTCACAGACAACATCGTTATAGATCACACATTATCGTTGTCCCAGACAGCAGACACATTGGAAAATCAATTGTTTTATGCCTTATAAAAGGCTTTTGGGTTTTACGACTCTAAAAGAAAAAACTGAAATCTGTAAGATTAAATGTCGTCTTCCTATTTTTAAGGAAAAATCTGAATTCCTTAAAAATAGGAAGACGACATTTCAAATTTAAAGTAAGTATCAGCCTAAATACTGAAACTGTCCTGAGTCATTTATAAAGGTTGGTACCATCTATGTAGATACGGAACCCTCGCTAAGCAAGCAGACTCACATTTGGCTGGTTTTTTAAATATATATTGGTGCTTTGAGCAGAGACGACTGTTATTAATATTACATGAGAGCTGCCGAGCGACCGACACACCACCTTGGAATAGCCAATTCTTGAAATGTCCGACTCAGGTGAGGTCTTTATATTTTGCTCGAAGAATTGGGTGGTAAAGTTGATGTAA
This sequence comes from Cnaphalocrocis medinalis, assembly GCA_014851415.1. Taxonomy (NCBI): domain Eukaryota; kingdom Metazoa; phylum Arthropoda; class Insecta; order Lepidoptera; family Crambidae; genus Cnaphalocrocis; species Cnaphalocrocis medinalis. The sequence goes on from CM026278.1 coordinate 16,503,376, forward strand.
CTGTGAAACTGTGGAACCACGTGCCAACGGTGGTGTTTCCAAACAAATTTAAAGTAAAATATCAGCCTAAATACTGTCCCACTGCAGAGCAATTGATGGAATTGGCTTAATCACCACGCTTGCCTTATGAAGATTGGTGATCACAAACGCGAGTTATGTTCGATAAAAATCGAAACATTATATTTACTTTTGTTCAACCCAGGTGATGTTCCACCGTGTGATGTTTTTTCAGGAATTAGAATTTGAATCAAAAAGTGCGCTGCCAACATCGTAACGTCCTAACCTTTCACCCAACTGGACATCCGATACCCTTACTTACGCAGCAAATTGCAACGCAGGCGCTGCTTCACACCGGTTCTCTTAAAGGAATGTGACACTCCATTCATCCTGAAGCGTAACTCTCCCACAGTTAAGTTACACGGTTTATTTTTTTCCTTTACCGCCGAGGTATGGTATGAATTATCTATGCAGCTAAGTATGTTAGAAATATGCACATAGATTTCACTTATCCGTGAGTGTAAAGCGTGGATTCGCAAACGACCTTCCGTGTATAGATGTAATGACTGGCTGAATGGCGCATTTGGTAGTGACTCTACCTCATACGCCAAAGTTCGTGGGTTCGATCCCCACCCTGGACAAACATTCGTGTGTTGATCACGTGTGTTATATCATCATGAGCAACAAATGTTTAAAACTTCAAAACGCTCTTCTGTAAAATGTAGGTTTTGTAGATACGATATTATACGTAGGTACGTTTTAGGTATTATAATTGTGTATTTGTGATCCTATGTTGTTTGATATCTGAAATACCTACAAGTATCTGTGTAAACCACTTAGTACAGAGTTAAGTCAATGTATGTTATTATGTGTTTACTTATTATTATTTATAGAAAACGAGTTCTTACTCTACCATCACTCAAACGTACATTAACAAAAGCTGCATTAAACTCCCATAGGTACAAGACTTAAAAGATGAAAGTGGCCACCGAAGTTTATTGATAGTAGAGTCATTAGTTACAGGGCTCTATCTAGTCGCACTCTATCAGCCGTAGAGACGCTCTTTGTAATTGATAAATGAACTGGATGGCTGAATGGACCTAAGAGCTATTTAATTGTGGACAGGTATTAAATTTGAAATACGAGCAATGAAAAGAAATTGCCGTCTGGCTCTCTATTTGATTGCGCAAGTGGTTTTACGACTTTTTTCGTCTTTACGGAGTTGTTGAACAAACCTTTAGCCTTTTTGAGATGTTTGAATCTTCGATCAATGATAATTGAAGTGAAAAGAAAATAGTTTATACAATTTAGATCTACATACCACTGCCTCACAGAAAACCGGCGTGAAGCAGCCCCTGTGCTGTGTTTCGCCGAGTGAGTGGGGGTACCGGAGGCCCACCCGGGGGGGAAGGGGATAAAAGGTTGGCAGCGCACTTGTAACTCCACTGGTGTTGCAAGTGTCCATGAGCGGCGGCAATTGCTTACCATCAGGTGATCCGCCTGCTCGTCTGCTACCTATCACATAAAAAAAACATGTGGTATGAAATCAAAATGCAAGCACAAAAGCATGCTTAACTCAACTTAATAACGCAATGCATTTAACTGCGGGAGAGCAACACTTCGGCATGAATGTGCTCGACCGGACTACCACGGCCCTATATAAGACCGGCGTGAAGCAGCGTCTGTGTTTCATTGAGTGAGCGACCTTACAACTTGTGGCTGATACTGAGAATTTCTTAACAGGAAAACTCAGGTACAAATTTGGCCCGACTCATGGATTGAAACCATAACTGAAACGCAGCATCCACGTCTAAGGTAATAAACTTCCTAGTTAAGCAGAAGCTCACAATATGTATAGTTAAGTAATCCTATGGTTATTTGGCTCCCAGTCAAACTCAGACCTAATGCTGTTTTCCAGTACTGTAAACTGTAACTTTACTATAAACCAGTATTTACAACATATTGAAAAGTTGAATCAAATAATGAGCAAAATGGAATCAGACCATAATGCGCTTAAATAACGGTAATATATTAAACAATGGAAAAGATTATTCGACCACTAATCAAAATTCCGAGCGAATACTATAATTATGACGAAATTGATCCGCTTGGACAGTCGCCAAACTGTTGTACCGTGTACAGCAACAAAATTAAATGCAATACCCGGAATATTCATATTTGGCAACACTATTGAAGCCTGTCCAGGGTAGTTCAGTGGATATATCCTGCAAATGGTTCAGCTACGGCAGCCATCTTAACGATATATTATAGTGCTCAAATGTGTGCGCAAACACAGGTGCACTATCTTATTTCGATGGTACACCAGCTTGTAATGACTGAAGAGAGATTGAGCGCAGGTTCAGCAACGTAACGTGCTTTACAATGCAAGGGTCACTTACCATCAGGTGACCCGCTTGCTCGTTTGCCTTCCTATAATATAAAAAAGGGGGTACAGGAACGCCAACGTCCAGACTTGAGGCTGGCACTGGGATTTTCTCAACAAATTATTGCTCCGACCCAGGGTTCGAACCCAGAACCCCAAGCGCGGCCATCGCTTTAAAGTGCGACCCACTACCCACAGCGCCACCAAGGCAGTCAAATCGTAGGTATGACTAGGTACCGAACCTGTTAGCTTAGTAGATAAATCAATAAATAATTGAGACAAAATCACATACATTGTCCTGGTCCCAAACTAAGGTTTTCCTTTGTACTATGGAAACCAGAAACAACGAAGGAACTACAAACACCCAAACCCAACACAAATATCTGTTTCATCAACAAACATTTGGATTGGTGCGGGAATCGAACCCGCGACCCTTGCGTCTCAACCGGCGCTCAAACCACTACGCCAAACCGGTAGATACATTATCGGATTTGGTAGTGCAATTTAGGGTCACCCTGCACTTGGGTTCACTTTGAGTGCAGGGTAGTGGATATTTGAAGGCAACCCTATGTTTCTTACTACGTAGCTTCAAGCCGATACACGAATGTTCCTCGTCCACATTGCAGACTTCCCAGGTCCACGCTTCCTATCACCGATATAGTCTACATTAGGACACCTAATTCTGTTCCGATCACTGCGAGTACACCAGAACCAATTTCAATACTGTCACGAGTAATCCACACTCAATCTGACACGACGATGGCTCCGCTCTAATTCAATACAGCTTAGTTCTGGCGCCCGCGACGTGATGGGAATGGGTCGAATGCGGCGACAGTACCGGTAGGGTTTTCCACTTATCACGGTCAAGAAATCCTACTACTATTATAAAGTTAGTATAAGAAAGTTTGTTTGGATGTATGGATGTATGGATGTTTGTTACTCTTTCACGTAAAAACTACTGAAGATTTGAATGAAACTTTACCACAATATAGCTTATACATCAGAATAATACATAGGCTACAATTTATAACAATATATCGTGTGGATTGTCCAAAATATGACGGTAAGTGTCAATAATTAACTCCACGCGTACGAAGTCGCGGGCGGCCGCTAGTATCCAATAAAGAAAGCGATGATAGCTTTTTTTTTTTCGAGATAGGTTATTTTTCGAGATTTTACTTGCGTGGCGGCCCTCAATTCCAATATTTTTGTAAAAGTTACATCAAAATCTTAAAATACATCTAGGCAAAAGTCGGTACTTACATAAGTTAAAGTAGTAGTATTAGTTCAAAGTAGATGGTGAGTGAATTTAAAAAAAAAGTTATATTATTTATGGAAAAACCTTTCCTTCCTTCCTTCTACTTTTGCATTCCATCTCAACGATAAATCATTGACGAGAGACACAAACTCTCTTTTCTTGCCCTAGTATTTCTATCTAATACCAGTGTGACACGAAAATTTAATACCACGTCCTTTCATACCATTTTTTATTCATTCACTTTAGTGAACTTCCTGTGTTCTTATGAGAATAAACATTCTGATGGAAATCTTCCAAAGATTTCCGTCATTATTGGATCGTGCTATGTGGAAAAGCGCCCAAAGGATCGAATACGCCGTCAGTACTGGGTATGTAATGGAGGTGCACATATTAAGCCATAGATTAGAAACCCTTCAAGACTTCTATGATTAGATACCTATTTTAAAGGATTTCTTTTTCCGTAATGTGATTACTTTTGACTGTGTACATTTTTATTTCATGTCTGTTTTGACGTGATCACGTCTTATAGCATCTTATAAATCAACAAAGGGCCGGCTGGATTCACACAAAGTGGTCGAGCTTTACGTGCAAGTTCGAGGTTTGAACGTGTTTGAACGTTGGCATATAACAAAAGTATATATTACACCCAGACACTGAACAAACATAAGTGTTCATCACACGAATGTTTGTCCAGAGTGGGAATCGAACCCGCTTATGAGGCAGGGTCACTACCAAAAAGTTCATCCCGCCAGTCAAAAGATGTCATAATAATTATAGTGCAACAAATCTGTTTCATCAATTGTAGATAGTACCCTTAGTTTAGACTAAGAGTTAAGTTATTTTTGTAGTGTCTATTGTACGAGTATAAGGTGTATGGTGGTTGTCACGGTTACCTTGTTGCTGTAACTAAATTGTAATGGCCCGTTAACGGAGTTTCTTGAGTCCCCCAAAATGCTTCAATTTTATTTAAAACATTGCCAAACGCAACCGCATATCCTAATACTCATTTCCCACTTTCGTCCCGATTTGAAGCAACGCAGGCCAGGCCCTCGAGACGGGCCCGGAATGCGCCATTCACGTCACGTTTGATTCGCGGAGCGGAGATATTGAATCGGCTCTCCGCACCGCGAGTGACGCGCGCCCGCATTTATTACCTCCGATATTTGGACGCCGCTGAACACTGCGGAATCGAACACGTGAAGTGATTTTATATGTTGCGTATTGGTTCCTTTATATGTGTAACCGTTTTACGTGCTGTTGATAGCCTGGAATTTGATCAACTCATCCATCAAAAATGTATCTCCAATTCTGGTTATTACCTGACCGTCGGAAGGCTTAATTTATCTGGGGACACTCCCATAAGCATTTGCTTAGCGTAAGTGCTTAGCGTAAGAGTTTAGCGTAGCGTTAGCTCATCACTATCATCTCAGCCCGCTTCCACCCACTGCTGAGTATAGGCCTCTTCATCTTTTTGCCAAATCTCCCCGTCATCTGCCAACCTCATGTACTGTGTATGTCTCTGCGACTCTCCCTATATCATCGGACCAACCGAGCTGATTGTCTTCACTTGTGGTAGCATAAAATCAAGCTCGGCTATGTAAGTGAATAACCGTTATTTATCAAATTAATTTACCTAGCTATTTAATCAACCAGTTAAGCGCCGTTGTTAGAATTGTGTGTTTATATTGTTTTGTGTGGTCTCCAATTCATTGAAAATCGTTTTTGCGGTGCAATTTCTACCTAATTCAATGGTATTGTCATGTGACTAATACTGCAAGCGACATACTTCTATTCTTAGTTTCCAGAAATCATGTCATCAGCAACCCACGCTCGTCCACTGCTGGACATAGGTCTCCCCCAATGCACGCTACCGTTCCCGATTTTCGGCCACTCTCATCCAGCTCACTCCAGCCAGCCTTCGAATGTCGTCATCCCATCTTGTAGCAGGGCGTCCAACACTACGTTTACCGAGTCGCGGTCTCCACTCAAGGACTTTATGGCTCCAACGGTTGTCAGTTCTGCGGCTAATGTTTCCAGAAATAGTTCGTTTTAATGCCTTTATACTACTGATTTAGAGCGAAGCCCCATTAATGTAGCTTAAAATTGGTCCAAAATTCAAAAGGTATAATTAGATATAATTCATTATGAATTCATGCCTGAAGTTCCAAAAGTACATTTTATGTAAGCGGCTTTTCCCTGTATCTATTAGTGGTTTGATAATTTTGCTTCAATAGCTTTCATAATGGAAGTATAAAAATAACCAATATCCAAATAAGAAGGACTAGCAGTATGCCACTTGTAACATTACCTTACTTACTTGTAAACTTTTTTTATGCCAATTTTAGAAGTATGCGTATCTATCTATGGTTAACTACAGTTCGTGATTGAATGAAAAGCTTATACATAAGACCAAAAATTTAGGATGGGTGGGGCAAAAGAAACCAGGATTGAACAAGTATCTTCTATATTAATCTTCTCAAAATTATTAATTAATTATGAGCATAATGCTGAAGACGAGAAGAGAGTAGAGAGAGAGAGAGAGTAGAATTTTGTTATCCCACCTGGAGGGAGAGTACCTCTTAATACTGAAGATAGAAAATTGAACCTAAAGAAAAACTTTTTATGTATTTTTGTTACGTTCTAAGTTTTTTTTATTGTACTTCTATTTCACGAGAATCTGACCAAAAATCTGGCTCGGCAAAAAATGACGAGTCGAATCGATGCCCGTTCCAATAATTCCGAAAAACGGCATTCTAATGTAGGTTCCTTAAAAATATCAGGCCAACCAAAATAACCTAGCTTAACTCCACGCAGAATAAAACTAAATAACTTTAAAGGAAGTAGCTTGAGCAGACATAATACTCCAGACTAGTACTGACTTAACTAAAACGAATTGGGTACCACTGTCTTCATTAAACAGACGCAACAAAGAAGAGACTGGAAACTATAAAGGCACTGAAATATGGACCTTACTCGGTTGTAATTAAGCATGACTATTACGTTTTGACCGAGCACACCTGCGTCGCCTTTACTAAATTGAAAATACCCTGTGCTGTAAGAAAAATGGTGCCATAAAGATTATGCGTCTTGTGTCTCCTCGACAAATCTGCTTTGGCGTAAAAAAATAGTAACTAAGTTGGTACTGTTATTATAAATACCTACACACTTTAATTTATCATCATAAAAATCCTGAAAAGGTAAAATTTGTTGATTTGCTGTTAAAGAAAATATAACTGCTAATATGTACGTACAGACACACATCAAAGTAATCAAAACTGTCAATTTTTTTCAATCAACTCTCATCTTACTGTCACACACATTAGGTTGAATATCAATAATTGCGGAAATTCGACAGGTTGTGGTAACCTGATATGTGGCTGTCTGTACCTACATTTACATAATGTAATATTCATTTCGTCTTAAACAATGGTCTGATTCCTGATCTCAGGAAGAAAAGTTTATATAACGCCTTCGCAGTATATAGTAGTTTCGGGAATCGAACCATTGCGGTACCGAGGCAGTTTGACGAGACCATATAATTTTGTTTTGTTTTTTTTTATGGTAAATACTATCAAGGTAGACATTATTTCATCTAAGGTAACAAATTAGTAGAAAATATCTACTAAGATAATTTAAGAATCAAAATAGACTGGGTTCCTGCCAATTTCACGAACACAAATTATACATTCCTTAACATCTTCTTTAGACCCGAAATCCTCTCGATCCGTTGGAGTCGACTTTTTTTGTGTAATAGGTGGTAAGTGAACAGTTTCATTACCTTAATAAGGTATTGACACACGTTATATCAGAAGAGGAGGAGGAGAATGGCATTAGCTTTTTTTCTTTTACATTTGTATGTCACAGACCGGTTCGTCTATCCAGGCCTCTGAACTGTAACTTAACATTCAAAAACGGTCTTGTAGAGGTCACCTAATCCATTTTATCCATTGAAACAACAACCCCGTGTGATCAAACAAACCCTTAGTTTAATCAATCGTTTACCCTCTTAAATCTACGGCCATCTTCAAATTCCAGTTTAGTTTGCTTAAATCTCACCAGAACCACTCGACGAGTGACGTTCGTTTTTCGAGAGCATTAGCATAGGAGAAAGATTGGCAGTAGGAATACTAGACTTTTTGGAATCCGTAGCAAAATGGCAAAAAACGGAACCCTTGTAACCGAAGTTCAGTCTAGTCTAGTTCTTAAGTTGTGTAATAGTCAGGAGTGTTTTTAGCTAAGTTTGATAGCCGCTGGATGAAGATGAGCGCCGTCTCAAAAGACAGACAGAAACAACTACTCTCCTTATACAGTTATCGTACTTTGAAGACACATACAATGATTTTGGCACATCAAATAAAAGATCGTTCATAGTTTTGAAAAATCCGGAGTTCATCCAAGCTAACCCATACTTAGATTCGAAACAACTTCTGGCATGAAAGACGCGTTCTTGAGCTGCCATCGCTTTACGAATTGATTGATCGACAAGTGAAATGTGGAACTACTAGTAATTTTACCCTGTCACCAGAGGAGGCAGTCCATGGGAGACAATTTGCGGCAATCCGAAAATGAAATCGCTCAGTAAAACAGTGACTCTGGTCCGAATTATTCATGCAAAGCCCCACAATGATAGGACTGCACTCCGAAACTCGAACCCGTCGGTATGGGCAGAATTAAATTGCAGAATGAATAGCGGCGGTTGAGTGGCCGCTGCATTTTGCATACCGATTAAACTTTGTTTAAATGGCCGATTATTGGCAATGCTGGGAATTGAACGGGAGCACTCGGTGGCACTGTCAAAAAGTGACTGGGTATTTGGAGGGTATTTTATGTGGCAGCAAGTAATTAATACTGCTAAAAGTAACGTATCAGCCTGTATAATGTTCCACTGCATTGCAAAATCCTCTATCATAGAAATATAGTCATCACTACTATAATTATACTCACAAATCCAAAACAATCACTATCATCTCGTTTTTAAAAACTTGATCCATACCTATGTATGTGGGAAACCAAACACAGAAAAAGAGTGTCTCTTGACAATGATAGACCATTATTTTAACTTTGAGACCATTCTTATAATCATCATAATTTCTGTATCTTTCATCATAGCGTGTAATTTCCAGTTGCGCCCAAAGCTGTTGCATTGGAGCCTGGGGTACGCTTAGGCCATGACCCAGGAAATGCAGTGAAACGACTGCCGTCTTACCTTCGCAGCCCTTTAACATAACACGATTCAGAAACCATCAGAAACGTGCAGGTTTTCTCACTGGATCACATGTTTGCTATCTCTCCGCATCACATGGCGGTACCATCTTAGACTTATTTCGGTGAAGAATTCTCAATCCAAGTTACTCCGCCAGATCACTTGAGCATCTTCATTTCAGCCACGTGTATCTTCTTTGCATGTGTTTCCTTCTCTTTCGGCACATGGTAGTGTCTAATTAGAGCCCAATAGTAATGATATCTCATCATTTATGGCTCGACTCGTTTGCTAATGACCGTTAATTGAAGCCACCGCTACTGATCGCCGCGCCAATTACACTCGCGTTGAAATGCGCGGCCACGCGCGACAGGAGATGAGTTTTTTCATTATGTAGGATAAGCATTAAACTACGTGTAGCTAGAAATTGTAAACTCATTAATAATATGTATTTCGCTTATAAAGGTATTCACATACTAACACCAAGGTAGTGAATCAGCGTTATTGATTTTTAACCAAGAAGAAAAGTAGTTTTTTACATTTTCGCGTTGCATTATAACTAGTCATAATTATTAAGGATAGATAGGGGGACGGTTATAACTTAGGGACATGAAGAGAAGAGTACTCCTTCTTAATATGCCGGCCGCACATCAGCGACCTCTCTGATTTCGCAGATATTCATAGGCGGCGGTACGAGGAAGTGAACCGTATGCTCGTTTGCCGTCTCTAGTGCAAAACATGGTTTTTAGTTAACGCTTCAAGAAGATATTTTTCATGATACAGGGACAGACGAAACATACGGATCACCTGATGGTAAGCGATTACATATCGCCGCCCATGGTTACAAGTGCGCTTCCGATATTTTAAATAGGTAAGGAATGCGCTCTCTTTTTGAAGGTTACACGAAGTTTCAAAGATGCGTCAATCTATAATGAAATGAAATGAAAAATGTAATGAAAAATGTAATGAAATATGAAATGAAAAATGAATTTATGAAAATGCTAAACCATTGCAATGTTATTGTTGGCACAAGCACTTTCTCCACATTAGAGCACAGCTTGTAATGATATCTCATCATTTATGAATGGCTCGGTTTGTTCGCTAATGACCGCTAATTGAATGCCTCAGCGTGCTTCTGCGGCAATTATACTCCAGTGGAAATGCGCAGCCACGCTCCGGGAGATGAATTTCATATGGGAGATTACCTTTAATAATGTATAACACTACGTTGAGCAATATATTTTATTCAAAATGAAGCTATACATTTTGAATAAAATACTTACTATCTTAATTTATTCCTTTACGATAGTTCATGCCATCTCGTTCGAACACACAATGTTAAAACGGGCTGGAACGAGTTTAATTCCGGAATTTTGCTTAGATAGCGTTTTGTAATAGGGGTTGGAAAGTGTTATATAAATGTTACAGGCAATTTGAAAAACCGGTCAATATTTCATAACGGCCGGATTAAATGTTATGATATTAATCACTTTTCCCGGTCAGTATGAATAATGACCATCTTAACTTGGCAAAGTAATAAATAAAAATGCTATCTGGACAAGCAGGTTGACAGGCTCGACGAAATGGGAGTACCTATTTCCCGAAGGCTACAACTTAAGTACCTTCAAGAAAAGTGCGTACTCCTTTCTAAAAGACTGGCAACGCATCAGTGATCTCCTTGACGTCGCCGATGTTCATGGGCAACGATGGTAGTTGCCTGTTTGGCCAACAACCCCTGGCTTGTGTCACCTGTAGCATAAAAAAACTCAACACCAATTTCCCGAAGTAATTTAAAAGCAGAAATGGGCGAAGCCAGCAATGTACGTACGTAGCTTTAAAAAATATTCGATGGGACCATGACGCGCCAACAAGAAAAGGACGCCGAGCGAAATCTCTCACATACCCTGTCGGATTTTTGCACTGATTTCGCTTGTGAATGGCGAACTTTGCTTTTAAATGTAGGATAAAATAGGTTTCCATTAGTGACACGTTATTTAAACTTAGGCAAGCAAGAGCTGGATGCAAGTAGCGCAAAATCGGAGAGGCGAACATTAGGAGAGGCCTATGTCCAGCTATGGAATGAAATAGGCTACTGCTACAGGTACAAAACAAATCAATACACATCGACTAATACTGCTAGCAACCGTAGCCTGATAATCTGGTCTGGTAACATCATCATCATCGTCGTCACCTTAGCATGAAATCCCAAGGTGTAGCGCTTCGGAACCTGTGGTCCGCTTTCCTACTGTATCTCGTCTACTTTGCACGATCTTTGGCGTTCATTGTAGTGAGGTTATTGGTTATTATTGCATTCATGGCATCCTTTACGACGTCAAGTCAAACCTTTTAGGATGTAACTCACTTACCTACGCATGAGCCGAGCGCGAGTCGCTTGTGCTGTGGTGTTTCACGCCCCATTTGGGGAGAAGTGACATTGAGATAGGCTAAAGACACAGACTTTGTAGGGAGTGAAGAAACGCACCGGGAAAAGAGCCCTTAGCAAGTACCTGGTGAGCGTCTCCCAAGATTCGGTCCGTATGCCGAGACGGTAGGAAGGACCATGGGCTGGTGGAGGGACCTGTGTCTGGTTTACCTACGCATGACAGCCTCAGTAACACAGTGGGTAGTGGGTTGTACTAAAAAGCGACCAGACTGTCCCAGGTTATAAAGAAATGTACTGGAGTTTTTGTATTCAGAAATTTTCAGTGTCAGCCCGAAGTCTGGAAGTTGGCGGTCTTGTGCCCCCGTAGATAGATAGATAGATACTCTTTATTGCACAACACATTACAGAACTTAATGCTATAGTAATTTCCAAATACAATATCGGCGGCCCGTACTTCGGAAAGCAGTCAGATTTTGGTCCTACGCGCCGAACCCTCTTCAGTCATGTCACACTGGTGTCCCATCGAATAAAGAGGCTAAGGAAATAGAGAGTTTACGTACACACACACACGTTTATTAACTGTGGGAGAGCCACGCTTCGGCATGAATGGGCCGGCTCGACCGGAGTGATACCACTGCCTCACAGAAAACCGGCGTGAAGCAGCCCCTGTGCTGTGTTTCGCCGAGTGAGTGAGGGTACCGGAGGCCCACCCGGGGGGGGAAGGGGATAAAAGGTTGGCAGCGCACTTGTAACTCCACTGGTGTTGCAAGTGTCCATGAGCGGCGGCAATTGCTTACCATCAGGTGATCCGCCTGCTCGTCTACTACCTATAACATAAAAAAAAACACTTGAGCACTACATTATATCCTGCGTACATAGCTGATCTTTAAGATTGCCCGCCGTAGCTGAAAATTGGTTGGAGGATTTATCATATACCTACGCATCATGTCCTACTCAAACTCAGTCCTACAAGTAGGTAATAAGATCTCACCTGAGTCCATTCCGTGATTAGTACTTAAACAGAACCATTAGCATTCATTGAGGCGGCCAGGGTTATGAGAAAAGTTACGCGCGAAGGCAGGTCTCGAGACGAGCGCAAATAGTTCACAGGTCGGCGGTGTTTGCTTGGGGTGAGGTAGATTGTGTAATGGACTAATCGTAGTTGCTTTTATTGGATGGTTTTTTCATTTATTTTGCTTATGGTTGCTGTTGTAGAAAGATAGATATTACTTTGTTGCACAAAATTAACAACTTAAGAACTAGGTAATACAAAAATTGTATGCACAATTTCGGCAATAACCAAGTCGCGGTTACTGCTGTTTTAATTACAAGTGTTTTTTTAATTTATATTCCCATGTAAATTATAAGGCCCCCTGTCAAAGTCACTAACAGAACCACCAATAGAATCACTTAGAATCGCTTCTAGAGAGGAATGAAGTGATTCTATTGGTGGATTTTTACCTCGCACACCGATTAGCTACCTCGCACAGCAGCTGGTGGAAAAGCAGCCTTAGTCCTGTGGTCGCGCCTTACGAGTGACATTCTTCTTCTTACTCAAGTGATTACCTTTTTTAGGCATTCAATTTCAATGTTTGTCCTTGTCATAGGTCTCAGATAGCCAGATGAAATTGCTCCGACGGACATAGCCCGGAAGCGCCCGGCATGCGAGATGTAGGTAAACTTCGCCGGATACTCCATTTCTGTATCCACACTTGACTCTGCGCAAAAGTAGTGCACGAGAGTTGAGAAAAATCTGATATGGATACGGCAATTTTTTTCTTCAATCACTTCTATTCAAGAATTGCAAGCAGGAGATTGGCGACAAGCTGCACAAGACCGAGACAAATGGCGACATCTCATATCGGAGGCCAAGACTCATTTTGGATCGTTGAGCCATCGGAGTAAGTAAGTACTTCTAGGTAAGCGTGCTGTTTAAGCCTAATCCCAATATAGTAGAAATGACTTGATTTCTATGAAGGACACCTTTGCCCTTCAGTGGGACAGTATATGGACTGATACTTTACTTTTTACTGTATAACTTTTGTGTTTAAGCTTATGATCCCGTCATACGCCACACGCCGCGTTTATATCCAACTAGCGGCCGCCCGTGACTTCGTACGCGTGGAGTTCATGTTTTGGACAATCCACAAGATATATGTATGTATTTTTATAAATTGTAGCCTATGTGTTATTCTGATGTATAAGCTATATTATTGTAATGTTTCATTAAATCCATTCGGTAGTTAAACTAAAGTTTGTAAGTATGAATGGATGGATGTATGTATGGATGTTTGCTCCTTCTTCTACCGAATGGATTTTAATGAAACTACCGAAAAAGGAGCAACATCCACAGAAAACCGGCGTGAAGCAGCTCCTGTGCTGTGTTTCGCCGAGTGAGTGAGGGTACCGGAGGCCCACTGGGGGAGAAGGGTAGAAAAGGTTAGCAGCGCACTTGTGACTCCACTGGTGTTACAGGCGTCCATGGGCGGCGGCAATTGCTTACCATCAGGTGATCCGCCTGCTCGTCTGCTACCTATCACATAAAAGAAAAAAAATGGATCTCCATACTTACAAACTTTCACGTTTATAAATTAGTGGGATGAGCTACCACACACCTGCCGGGCTAAGATGCGCACCACGAGATAATTTTGTCGACATTCGTATTGCGTCATCGCTAGTTGCTTCTCGCTCACCTGACAGGGCGAGGAGCGGGATAGAAGGATACGCTCTCGCGAACGAGAGTCGACAAAATTTTGTCGCGGTGCGCATCTTAGCCCGGCATATCAAGTTTTAGCACATCTTCGTAAAGTGAGTGCGGAGCCAATCAGGCTGAATGTTTCTGCGGCGGCACGGCGCCCGAGCGGGCCCTTATTTCCTCTACGGCTACCGCGGGCCCTACCATTGATCTCCGCTATTGGTCAGCAGGACCCTTCCCGATTTATAAAGTCGGCCGGAAAGTAAGGCTTGGCTGTATCGAAAGAACCGTAGATTAACTGGATGCCTGCGGCGGCTATGGAAATGGGGCAATCCGAAATAGAGGAATAGAGTATCTAAACTAAAGGATACCATTCCTAGATTTTTATGTTTTTTTTTTTATGTGATAGGTAGCTAGACGAGCAAGGCGGATCACCTGATGGTAAGCAATTTCCGCCGCTCCTGGACACCTGCAATACCAGTGGAGTTACAAGTGCGCTGCCAACCTTTTATCCCTTTCCCCCCCGGGTGGGCTTTCGGTACCCTCACTCACTCGGCGAAACACGGCACAGGGGCTGCTTCACGCCGGTTATCTGTGAGGCAGTGGTATCACTCCGGTCAAGCCGGCCCATTCATGCCGAAGCGTGGCTCTCCCACAGTTGAAATGGATGTGATATATGGCAGACTAACAGATCGGACGGCGGACGGGTCACCTGATAGTACCTAAGTAATTGCCGCCGCCTAATCCCGTAATACCATTAGAATCAGCGCACATGTGATATGCAATAGAATATGAACATGAACAATCTTCCTATTTATATACTATTTATAAAAAGTCATATTCTAAAGACACCGCCGAACCTTATATACAAACCGAAAAGACAAAACACAAGCGCGATGCCAGTCAACGCCCAATGCCATCTATTGGTAGACAGTGGAACTACTGTTCCGAAACGAAGTGAGGGCGGGCCACTAGTAACTCCTAAAATTCTAGCATCTCCCTTACGCCTTCTAGCAGAATATATCCCTGTTCAATAGTAGGGGTACAGCAAACCTTCCGCTTTCCAGTGATCCGCGTCATCCGAGAAATTGTGCCCTTAACGACGGGCTCATCTCTGCCCTAAGAATAAAACGTTTTGTATCGAGAATTGAATCGTCGAATCGCTGAGCCGAAACACATTCTCGTAGTTAGTAGAGATGTGAAAAAATAATTCGATTAAGGAAAAAGGCCTATATACTGTCCCACTGCAGGACAAAGGCCTCCGTCATAGAAATCAAGTCATCGCTACTATGATGGGATTAGGCTTCATCACCACGCTTGCCTAATGCGGATTGGCGATCACAACCCGGAGCTAGGTTGGTATGATCGAAAAATTTAAACATTTTAATTTAAAATTTTAACTTTTTGATCCAGGAATTGCGATGAAGGCCCAGTACCTTCTTGAATCAGTAAATCAACGGGGCGTTGGGGAAAAATAATTAAACATAGAAATAAAAAATGTTAATAGTTTTTCAAATAAAGATTCTAATGTTACAAAAACACCCGATACATAATCAAACCATTTTATAAAACAACGAGTAGAGCATAATAGCAACGCCAAATAGATTTAAATTTTAGTTACTAAGCCAGATCTATTTTAAAAAGTTTCGACATTTAACATTTATGCTTTTCATTTGACAATCACAATTTTGTTAGTACTCAAAATTTTAATTAAAACCAAAAAAGCGGCCACCTTAACCGTTATTGAAAATTTAGAGATATAATAAATCTATGATATTCGAGTAGAATTAAAAATTGCGTCAATCCTAGTCATTAATATTAATTTTTTATCTCTCAAACTACAGAGTCGCATCCCTAGCTCCTAGTTAGGCCTATGCGATTGCATCGGCCATAGGCCACGGGTTGGGAAACGAAGGACGCCTTTTTTATCTCAGATTGTTTCCGTAACAAGAATCGGTTCGGCTTAAACATTCGGTCCCAGAGGTGTTTTTGACAAGCCTCTGCAAATTGGAAGAGAAGTTGGGAAGGATAATAATGCGGTCGAGATAGCTGTTCTGGTCGAATGGCTAAGGGTCAGGGATGTTACGGCTACGTAATGTATCCAGAACTATCGGATATCGGAGAAAAACGTTACGAAAATGATAATTTTATTACTAACTACATAGTAAACTAGTAAGCCTAATGTTTTTTTTTATGTGATAGGCAGATGACCAGACAGATCACTTGATGGCAAGCGCTTGCCGCCGCCCGTAGACACTTGCAACATCAGTAGAGTCACAAGTGTGCTGCCAATCTTTAACCCCCTTTCCCCCCAATTTGACCTCCGATACCCTCAGTCACTCGGCGTATATGTATTCTATTACTATTTATTGATCCTAAAGTGATTATTCCCCAGTTACGTCTAAAGCCAACTTTTTGGAGTCCAGGATTTGGAAAGTACGGTAATTATTTAAATAAAGCGACTGCCGTCTGATCTCCACATCATTTTGATACGGGAACAAGCCAATCTAGATCATGTATGTAAACATATGTGTTCAGAATAATTTTCAAAACTGTTTCCTCAAGATAGTTTCCCTTACCGTCCAGCAAATGGCAAAAAAGTAGTAAAGCATGGATTTAATGTATCAATTTAAACTCCTACTTAGTACCTAGTACACAAGTTTATGTCTACTGTGAGGAAGGATTGAATCAGTCGTTTCAAATGATTTCTCTAGTATAAATACTCAAAAGAAGATTAATTTCTTCCCGAAACACAAACACTTTACCAGCCCAATTCCCAGTTATTAAATTCCAACAAAAATAATCCAACCTCCTCTATATTAGCTAGAAATATCCAATTAAACAAAATTTAATCCTTTCAGAATGTTAGGCGAAGAATGTCTGCGATTTATTGGGAACTTCGAAAAAGTTTTCACAGGTTCGGAAGCGCGAGACGGATCAGGATATTTTCCCTTTTTGGGGCGAGTTATTGAAATAATTTCGGGGGCGGCTCGAAATATTAAAACCGTGGCGCGCTCGCATTGGAGTTTTGAGCGTTGTCTGCGGTAACGAAGATTGTTGGTGAATTGTTTTCGAGTACAGAGCGGGTTGTGGAGTGGCGGGTGAGTATCGCAGTCATTGCTTGTATTGTTCGCCGTATTGCCAACCGATTGAATAATAATACAAACAGTATATTTAGTGAAATAACTAGCTGTTACCCGCGACGTCGTCCGCTTGGAATAGCATCTGTGGGTAGGATTTTTAATGATTTTCACCCCCACTTTTAACCCCTTATAACCCCTTTTTCTCAATAAAAAGTAGCCTATCTATGTTCTTTCTCAGGGTTTAGACCATTTGTAGGAATGGCATTCAAATCCGTTTAGTAGTTTTGGCGTCAAAGAGTAAGACTTTAGCTAGGGTTACTTTCGCATTTATAATATTAGTTAGGATTATGGTAAAGTCCCAGTTTTTGAGAATTCAAACTCGATGGTATTAACAGCTCCTTTATTCTATAGAAAATTTTGAGTAAATATAGTTCACTTTTTCCGATCCTTGGTGATCAAACAAGTTTTGTGCACCCACAAGCTAAGTTGGGATCTTTTACTTTCACGACTCTTCTATGGCTTGGATGCTAAAAATGTTGTTGTACAACAATGGAGCGCGTCGAGGCTACGAAAGCGAATAACCGTTTATATTTATGATTCGCTCGACGAACTCGATGTGCCTACAGACAATATTATAATGAATTTGGCGGAAAGTTCTCGAGGATTTTACCTCACCAAGACATTTTTTTTTCGGTTGTATTTTTAGTAACTTTTTGCTAATTGACTTAACTTTTTTTCTAAATAGACTGTAGGTAGGTATGATTAGAATTTTTAGAACGCAAAGACTCTAGGCAAATGACATCTTTACCGTGGGAGAGCCGCGCTTCGGCATGAATGAACACGGCCTCACCGAAGATGAGCCTAAGGCAGCGCCTGCGCTGTGTTTCGTCGTGTGAGTGAGGGTGCTGGAGGCCCAATTGGGGGTCAAGGAGTTAAGGTCGGCCGCGCACTTGGGACTCTACTGGTGTTGCCTACTAGTGTCTATGGGCGGCGGTAATCGCTTACCATCAGATGATCCGTCGGTGAAAAAAGATTAAAGAGTATTTCAATCAAAAACGATAAATAAGACATGACACGAACTACCAACAGTCATTGACTCTCGTATAACAGATACCAGTTATTGTATATTTATCTTCTTTTATCCTAAGTTGACATAGCATAATAAATAAGTTGAGTAACTTTCTAGTGACTAGGCAGCAGCTTGAACTGTAGAACTTTTTCAATAAAAGACAACATGACAAAAATTCATCAAGAATTCCTTCCACCGTTACATTTATAGCGTCCCAGTACCACCTCGGGGTACCAACTAGGTTTTTATTTAACACAGCGGAGCGAAATATGGAGCTATGATCTAATAAAACCTTATGTATTTACCGTTTTATTGGCATCGAGGCCCTTAAACTACGCCTGTACCTGAGCTGTAACACTTTTACGAGGGCGACTATAAAAGCGGCCGAATAGACTTCTATCACTCTATATCGTTTCTTTTGTATATTTAACACCCCTATTCTCAAATAGGCGGAGCGCGGTTTACGGCCGGTGGTAACAGTCGATAGTTTGATATCGATTGGGGTAGCTAAATTGGAATCGATAGTGCTATGGTGCTGTTAAGTACGAGAAAGCGGAAAGATTTCTGATAAGCATGATGGAACAACTCGATATCTCTCGATATAACATTGGGAAAGTTTTATTTAATCCAACGGTATTGTGAGGGCTCATTTTTAGCCCTCGACGCAAAGTTTGATGTGTCTGTCTGACTGTGTGGTGTTTAATCTTTTTTTTAATGTTGTAATATTCATTCACTCATTCAAAGTCATTTAGCTAATTTTGATGGCCGCCGATTCAAGATGGCCGCTGGCACAAAAGGATTAACTACATACACATTTTGACTTAACTTTCTCAACAATAAATAAAAGGGCTTGAGTAGCAGAATACAAGTAGTAAACAAATTTTAAATCCAAGATGGCCACAGCCAAAACATTTTTATTCATTTACTGTTTTTGGCAAGGTGCTCTAGCTTTTGTATGTAGCTGATATCTTCTTTTACCGGCTGTGCTCTTTAATCAATGGTTTGGCTGCAGCAGTATTTTCGACGACTACGACCATAGAGTAAAGTATCTAATAACATGTAGTCTAGGCTACGACCAGGAGTGGGGACAAACTCCACGCGATCGGAACTGCGGTCCACTACTTAATTCATAATATCGACAAATGTATAACCATTGTCTTACACAACACTAGTTTATGGAGTGCTCTGGGCCGAGCGCCTGTTGTTTATATATTTATAGTCAAGTGTGCATTGTTGCTTTACAGGGCACGGCCCTAAGGGCTATATCTTACTAAGATCGCTACGTTCGCTTTCATGAGCCTACAGTTTCCACCCAAAATGCCAGTTTTGTTGAGAAACACTTTTTTTAGGAATTATGAATTAAAAATTTACCCGCACTTGGTACAGCTGGCTGGCAAAGAATAGCGATGACCGTTAGTTTGCGCACTTGTAAAAAAGAAGACTTTCTACTAAAATTGGTTTCTGCGCACTCAAGTTCATCGCTATTGTTTCATGCCGCAGACTATAGTTACCATGTCTCACAAAAGGCAAAATGTGGCTTCTAAGTAACACTTATCCAAAACCAGATTGATTTAAACAAATATTTATTAATATAATATTATATGAAATGTCCACACCACCTCTACGACGCGACGTAACGTAGATACAAGTAGAGAAAAGTAACATTTTTTATATGGCTTAGAGTATATTGGCTCATCTTAGCCTGATAGTAAGCAAAAGTTAAGTTATTTTTAATATGAAATAACTAAAAAAATAAGACAACATCACATACATTGTCCTGGTCCTAAACTAAGGTTTTCCCTTTTTTTTATGTGATAGGTAGCAGGCGAGCAGGTGGATCACCTGATGGTAAGCAATTGCCGCCTGCCCATGGACACTTGCAACACCAGTGGAGTTACAAGTGCGCTGCCAACCTTTTATCCCTTCCCCCCCGAGTGGGCCTCCGGTACCCTCACTCACTCGGCGAAACACAGCACAGGGGCTGCTTCACGCCGGCCGCCTTGGGCTATGAAAACCAGAAACAACGAAGGAACCACAAACACCCAGACCCAACACAAATATAAAATAATAAGACATAAATAATAGGTATAATAAAGCTTCATAAACAGTCTGTAGTTATTTGATTACTAAAAGATTACTTCATTTATACAAGTAAAAGGTAAATAATTTCGATACCTTTCACAGAGGACAAGCCTCAAGGTCTCTCCGATACCAAACGTTTGAACACTTCACAGCTCATTCCGGGATCAATAATTCAAAAGCTGTTAATTTAATACTACTTGGGTATTCTGTGAGCTCAGACACCAGACAGGTCGCTTTAACTCGGTAAATAAACTTCTAGTGGACTTGAGCAGGGAGACTCTAGGGAAACACATATTACAGGTCTTTAGTAGGTACCTTTGGAAAGGTGTATTGGATAATTGTTACAGAATTTTTATCAATTGTGTAGTTAATTTAGGGTAGGTATTAGGAAGGCGCTCTGCGGTTTGCGGTGATAAAATACTGTCAAGGTATTATATATAAACGTCCTACGAACGGTCCTTCAGGAAATTATTGTAATTTTAGCAGACCAACGTTAGGTACACAATAATCTAGATCAGTAATTTAGTACTAGTACTTACTTATTATGTAACTCTAGAAGGCTCCTTTTGCATGCTAATTAACTAATAACTAAGTAAGGAACTAGAACTCATTTTAATTTGAAACAAAATTATGCAAACTGTTACTTCAACAGGCTTGATAAAATAAGAATGAATTATTTCTAGAAAATTTCTTGTTTGGACTAAGTATGGGCTTAATTTTAGAAGCTATTCTGTGTTTATTTATTTATTGGTATAAGGACACATTACAGATAACAGTTAAAAAAAACAAAACATTTGAGCAAGTAGCTTAAAACTGAACTATTACCTAAAAGCATGCATCCCTGACATGGGTAGGTAAGTTATTAACTTACAAAACAATAAAAGGTCGTGAAACATTAGTGCCCTAGGGCTAACGGCTAAACTTATCTAAACTTATCATTAACAGTCATTGAGGGCCCTAAGAGCCCTCTTGAAAACATATTTATTTGTATTGAAAATATCAATATCATGACTTTGAGATATATCGTTGTATTGGCGACACATCCGAACTATAGGATTATAAAACGACGTATTATTTCTATATACCTGGAGTGAAAATAACTTAAGATTACGTGTTCTATTATAAGTGTTAAACTTTAACGCTGATGGGAGTGGTGGAGAATCTATAATTGAATTGACGATCTCGTGCAAATATATAAGTCCTGCTTGCTTCCGTCTAGCTTCCAATGTGATCATATTGAATTTTTTCATGTGTTGACTCAATAATGTTCTAGTAAGCCAAAAAAATAATTAAATGCATCCTTTTTTTTACTTGTACGTTTAGTTTGGCGGTGAGGGAGAACATTGTGAGGAAACCACATGATACCACGGCCTCCTCGAAGACCGGCGTGAAGCAACGCCTGCACTGTGTTTTGCCAAGTAAGTGATGGTACTTGTGACTCTACAGGTGTTGCAGCAATTGCTTATCATCACGAGACCCGTCACACTACTTTATAGGTAACTCAGTTTTTAAAATTGAGTTATAAAGTCACTTCCGGTTGTATTTCTAAGGGGTATTTACCTACTTGACACACCAATCAAACCAAATCAAAAACTGATCTCAGAAAACGTTTTTGTAAAATGGTGCTATTATTCCCCGAAATGATTTTTGAATTATTTATTTTTTCCAAAATTGGTCCTTACCCATTACAAAACTCTTATTTGCTCTCAATAATTTCTACCTATCTGAATTATTTACGCCGAAACCAAACAGGTGCCGCCACTGGCCCAATATTGAATTGCAAAGTTTTTCCGTTTTGCATACTCGCATGTACTTATGCAAAAAGCGGATAACATGGGGTAAACGATCCGCTGTTATAAAAGTGATACATAAAATCGTATTTTTATGAAATGAAAATAATAAAGGTTTGAGTGTTTTCGAATATTGGGGCGCTGTTTTGTTTGGGAATTTAATAAATAAGTAATATATGCCCGAGCATGGTCCCGTACTTAGCTTCCGTGCGTCCATTCTAAAAATAGACACCCATTCTACGTCATTTACGCCATGGTATAATGATTCATTAAACGATTGTAGAATTCGAATCTACGTATGAATATTTTAGATTTTTCTAATCTATATAATTATGTGCATATTTCTACCATAGCGGTCCCAAAATAACAACAAGTGTTGCAAAAGAGAGTAGGTCTAGTTCCTTTGTGAACAGTTCAATTGTAACGGCTTACAGCAGAACCCAATTCTTATCACCCATATTTAGTTCAGTTGATGGCTAAAAGACAGAAATATCTAGACACGCGGGAGCGTGTCAAGCCAAGGTAAAAAAAAAAAAAATTGGCGACTAAGCGAACAAGGGTAATATTACACGAACCATTTAGAGCGACTTTTCGACCCCTTCATAACTCGAAAACTATTGCACACAGACGTGTGAAATTTGGCATGTGGAATGAGATGAGCAAGATAACTATATGCTCCAAATTTCATGAACATACCTTTAATAGTTATTTAGATATTGATGTCCAAAAATCGACATTTTTATCAACTATAGATAGACGAAAATTATTTCCTAGTTCCAGATGACCTAGAAAGTTGAAATTTGGCATACAGATAGGTAGTTACGTGAATATTGTGGGAAAAATCTGAAAGTACGACATTTTTATATACCTATTATTATAAAATTTCTATAAATTGTTTCTATGAGAGTAACCATCCTTGTTATAATGACCAATTTCGACCCTGCCAGACGTGACCGGTTGGCCGAGTGGCACACGCTGCTTTCCCGAAATCACCAAAAGGCGGGTTCAAACCCGGACGGAAAATTTATGTGAATTTTTTTTTCCTTATTTGGAAAGCTATTTAGTTTGTAATAATAGTTAAATATTCTAAAAATGATAATAAATATAAGTAAAATTAAATATGGCACCAAATTGCCAATTGCAATTTGGATCTCGCCTAGAACAAACCATACAAAAAAATGTTAATATGTAACTTCCCAAGATTTTTATTTAACATTCATTTTCATTTCCTGTGCTGTGTTTCGCCGAGTGAGTGAGGGTACCGGAGGCCCATCGGGGGGGAAGGGGATAAAAGGTTAGCAGCGCACTTGTGAACTCCACTGGTGTTGCATGTGTCCATGGGCGGCGGCAATTGTTTACCATCAGGTGATCCGCCTGCTCGTCTGCTACCTAATCACATAAAAAAAAATAATAATTGGTGGGAGAGCCATGCTTCGGCATGAAATGGGCCGGCTCGACCGGAGTGATACCACTGCATCACCGAAACCCGGCGTGAAGCAGCTCCTGTGCTGTGTTTCGCCGAGTGAGTGAGGGTACCGGATGCCCATCGGGGGGAAAGGGGATAAAGGTTAGCAGCGCACTTGTGGACTCCACTGGTGTTGCATGTGTCCATGGGCGGCGGCAATTGCTTACCATCAGGTGATCCGCCTGCTCGTCTGCTACCTATCACATAAAAAAAAAACAATAGTTACAATGACGATTAGTCAAAATTATAATAGTAATTCATTTCCTAGGTCTATATAGTATGGAAAATAATTAGTTACACATTAAACCAATAGATGGGCGCTGGGTGTCAAGTATATCACGCACGCATTTCGATTTTTCGTTTACTTATAAGGCCAGCGACCATCCCATACAAAATAATCTTACCGAAACCTTAGTATTGCTGAATTTATGTCCGTATTGCTATTTTCACGTCGCCCTAGTTGCCTGTGAGATTGAATTGAGAAATTGAGGCTTACGTAAGAAAATGGCTCATACTACTACGGTAAATTTACTGGTGGGTGAAGTGCTTTCTTTGCACCGAATAGTTAAAATGCCCCCCGATGGATGTTGTCTTTTTCATTCTACTATGGCATATTCTTTGTTTGGGTACAATAATATGCAACGAACGAACATATTGCGCAAGTCTATATAAAGTACGTATGTAGACACTGGAAGGAACTACAACTCTACAGTGATGGGTGAAGAGCTTACTTAAAGTTAACACCAAATAGTTAAAATGCCGCCAATGGAAGCTTCAATTTCCATTTCAATTCCTTGTTTAGGTACAAAAATATTATGCTACAAACTTTAAAAATATTGCGCATATCGGTAGTAGAGTAGGTACTTATACGTCCGTAACAAGTTCCTAACCTGTCTGAGTCTTACTCTTCTAACAATAATACAATTAGGAAGGAGTATCGAAGGAGCATGCTATGTTTAACAACATAATTCATATTATGAAGCTGCTTGGGAATTAAATGCTGCTGAAGATTTACACAGTAAAAAATCGAAGTGTGCTTGCTCGTCCGTCCATATGGCGTTCCTCATGGTTTATTCGGTGAAGGAAGAAATCCTATAAAGCGTGTAAAAAGGCATGTGATGGGATGGGGATGGGAAAACCCAGGGTTTTTCGACAGCCCTAAAACGATAAGTATGGGATTAATTCCCTTTGTATACAAAATCGTCGATATTGCACTAGTTTAAAAACTATTTGCTACTCATTCTAATACATACTTACAAAAAGTAATGATATCCCATCAAAAACATAAATGTGAATTGTGCTAGCCAAGGTAAAAAGAGTGTTGTTTATCGAGTTCAGCGTCAAAAGAAATGATATCTAAATAGGTGCCAAGGTCAATGGTGAGACCTACTTGGCTAATTGTCATTTACGAATTATATTAATGCGCTTGGATGCCAAATTGAGATCTATAAATAATACGTAAATGAAAATTAGCAGAGTAGGTCTCACCATTGACCTTGGCACCTATTTAGATATCATTTCTTTTGACGCTGAACTCGATAAACAACACTCTTTTTACCTTGGCTAGCACAATTCACATTTATGTTTTTGATGGGTAAAATATTACACGCAAGAGACTGTGCCACCATTCGATCCTATGATTGCACTCATTTCAGTTGAGTGAACTGCTTTTCGAAAGTTTAGATGTCTGTCTAGTCTGAGTGCAGCCACTGTCGTCACGCGCCGAAGATCTCATACATGAGATTGTGCTACTATTCGATCCTACGATTACACTCCTCTCAGCTCAGTGAACTGCGTGGCGCAAGTTTAGTTGTCTGACTAGTCTAAAGCTAGTCTGAGTGCAGCCGCTGTCGTCACGCGCCGAATGTCTCATACATGAGATGATGCTACCATTTGATCCTACGATTACACTCTTTTCAGCTCAGTGAACTGCGTGGCGCAAGTTTAGTTGTCTGACAAGTCTAAGCTAGTCTGAGTGCAGCCGCTGTCGTCACGTGCCGAGATCTCATGCATGAAATTGTGCTACCATTCGATCCTGCGATTACACTCTTTTCAGTTGAGTGAACTGCGTGGCGCAAGTTTAGTTGTCTGACTAGTCTAAAGCTAGTCTGAGTGCAGCCGCTGTCGTCACTTATGCATGAGATTGTGCTACCATTGGATCCTGCGATTACACTCTTTTCAGCTCAGTGAACTGCGTGGCGCAAGTTTAGTTGTCTGACTAGTCTAAGCTAGTCTGAGTGCAGCCGCTGTCGTCACGTGCCGAGATCTCATGCATGAGATTGTGCTACCATTCGATCCTGCGATTACACTCTTTTCAGCTCAGTGAAGTGCGTGGCGCAAGTTTAGTTGTCTGACTAGTCTAAGCTAGTCTGAGTGCAACCGTTGTCGTTACTCATGCATGAGATTGTGCTAACATTCGATCCTGCGATTACACTCTTTTCAGTTGAGTGAACTGCGTGGCGCAAGTTTAGTTGTCTGACTAGTCTAAGCTAGTCTGAGTGCAGCCGCTGTCGTCACGCGCCGAAGATTACATGCAAGAGATTGCGCTGAGATTGTGCCGCCGTTTGATCTCGCGCCGGATTACAGCTAAACTGGCACGAATAGTACACTTGTATGTTGTTGACTGTACATACTTCGAGTTTCTTCTAGTAGCGAAGCAGAAAAGTTGCGGCGAGTCTTTTATGACAAACACACACGGGCACACGGGTCACAAGTATGAATTAGTATTGGCTATCGGTAGTCCACTATCAATAGACCTATCGATAGCCATAGCAAAAACAATAGTATGGATAGGGAAAGGATTTGTCCCAGAATGTATGGAGTCTCGGCATGGTATATGTAACCTATACCAAAATATAGAGAATTATATGAAGAATAGTTTGTGACTATCTAATTTCTCTATTGTAGCGTTGTTTTTTGGAAGGAACAATTTATTTGAACAAAGGATTGCAACACACAACAAAATGGTTGTCAATGTTGGTTACCTATTGATTGACATTACGAATTTGATGAAGTTTGACATTTACCTGTCTGTCTGACATTTGACGGTACAAACTTAACAAACCACAGACAAAGAAAAACAAAATACCCTATAAACCAAACCGTCTAACGTCACATTGACCGACATTGACGTTGACAGTTGTTTTTTTTGTCTTTGGTCACCATCGTCTCGCGTATCTTGTCTTTGGTAAAGGTTGAAAAATGGTCATCTTTTTTATTTTATAACCAGAAAACTGTGCATGATATGGAATTTATTGCATTTTTCTCGTAATAAGTATTTTTTCTCCGTTTTTTAATGTAGCGTACATAGACCCAACCTATAATGGGACAACTCCTTTGAGCAATACTATTGATATCAACAGTTGTATCATCAAGACAATTGGAGCTTTGCATGCATCTCTGTACTGTAAAATATTATCACTTCATATAAGTACATTTAAGACATATTGCAGGTGTCTATGGGCGGCAGCAATCGCTTACCATCAGGTGATCCGTCTGCTCGTCTGCTACCTATCACATAAAAAAATACATTTAAAAGTTACTATCTTATTCACTAAGTACCTATTTATTTAACGTCCATTGTACCTCGATCCCTTTTAATACCTTTGGGGCTATAAAAAAATCCATTAAGATATCTACTTAAGTCTGTTCAATTTTAAAACATAATTAAGTATAAACATTTTTATGAATAACTTTCTTTTTCTCTATAGGGACTGGTAAGCAAAGTACTTAGTAATCATTAACCTATTCATTTCCTATTGATAAATACACGGAACTACGGAAGCACTTTTAAAATTTAAATTAGACAATATTTAATTGAGGCAACTTTGTCTAAATTTAAGATTTTAAAATATTACGATAGGTAAGGTTTATTATCACTTCTTAAAAATACATTAAACACATTTAAGATGCTGCAGTAAGACGCTTACCATCAAGTGATCCGCCGCTCGTCTGCCTACCTACAACATTAAAAAAAGAACACCAATCCGAAAACAAAATCACAAATCAAACAACCCTTGTGCTCATAACACGGACTTACGCCCATCAAAGTGGACCAAAGGTCGTAATTAACATGCTCCTAACAGCATTGTCACAGGGATCAAAGACGCCAATTTGACGTAGCTGGAGGCCAAAATGAGTCAATGATTTGATTACCCATGAATGGGGCCGGCCGGCCCAATTATGAGGCCGGATGTGCGAGCCACCCCTAGCACATATGGCAACCCCTAGTCAAAGTTCACACATGGATTGGGGAAGGTGGACCGTTGACTTTTAACCTTTTGACCGTGGGATAGCCACGCTTCGGCATGAATGAAAATGATACCACGGCCTCACAGAAGACCGGTTTAAAGCGCCTGCCTGTGTGTCGTCTAGTGAGTGTACCTGAGGCCCAATTGGGGGGAAAAGGAGTTAAAGGTTGGCATCGCACTTGTGACTCCACTAATGTTGCAGGTGTCTATGGGCGGCGGCAATCGCTTACCATCAGGTATTCCGACTGCTCGTGAGCTACCTATCATGTAGGTACATCATATATTATTTTTTTAGTTTTACTATTCCCTTATTTAGAATAAGGGTTACGTTTTTTGTCATTTTGCTATGGAAGCTAAAAAGAATATACAATCAATAGCAACAAGGTGAATTATCATCATCATCATCATCCAGCCTGTTGCAGTCCACTGCTGGACGTAGGCCTCTCCAAATGACTCGCCACTTTGATGGATCTTCGGCTACTCGCAAAACAACAGTATATTTCCGTTATTTACCGTCGATATTAATACTATTATACAAGCATTTTAAATCCCACTGAAGATAGAAACCATACACCAACCATAGCAATGCAGACGAAATGCAAATAAGATCATAATTTTCGTTTATTAGCGTTCGCTCATTCACAAACAAGCAATTAAGCCTTACCATGTAATATTAAAACTTTCATTAAAAAGCAAATGGATTACCAATTGTAAAGCGAAGAGAAAATTAACAGCGAATAAATATGTTTGCGCTTGTTTTGCGGGAACACAATTACCTTTGGGCGTGTTGACGCATAAAGTATAAAGTAAAGTATCAGCCTATACCTCTATACTGTCCCACTAAAGGGCAAAGGCCTTCGTCATGGAAATCAAGTCATCGGTACTTTGATGCGATTAGGCTTAATCACTACGCTTGCCTAGCGAATTGGTGATCACAAACCCGAGCTAGAAATGTATGTTCGAAAAATTCGAAACATATTTTTGCTCGGCCCGGGATCTGGACCCGGGACCCTTAAATCACGGCCCAGTACTTAAACTACTAGACCTCAACGGGACGTATTTTATGGGTTTTTTTAATATTTTTATGGAATCGACTGCCTTCTTGTATAATCTGTGGCCTTGCTAGCGTATTCCAATCAGAAGTTCCAGTTTTATTAGCCAATTGTCTTGAAGATATTGGTTTTGTGCCCACATTGCGAAACCTATAATTATGAGTAAAAGCCGACGTACAGAAACTCGCAGCCGTAACCGGGGGCAATTC
This sequence comes from Cnaphalocrocis medinalis, assembly GCA_014851415.1. Lineage (NCBI taxonomy): Eukaryota > Metazoa > Arthropoda > Insecta > Lepidoptera > Crambidae > Cnaphalocrocis > Cnaphalocrocis medinalis. The sequence continues at coordinate 16,532,292 of CM026278.1, forward strand.
TCGTCCCTTCGTCATTTAAGTCGGAAGTCGTCGGAAGAGTCGGAACGTATGAAGGTATCGAAATTAAAAGCATAGCCCTATTATGTATATTATCCAAAATATATAGTTCTATCGCATTCATTTGTTGCTCAAAACAGTACAATACAATGATACAGCACATTTAAGTTTCAAACGGTGAGAGCAATACGAACTTCTCTCTGAGAGCTAAATTCTCACTATGGCTTCAACAAAAGCAATGATTTGACTTCAACCTTAATACAGCAAATCCTTTAGCCAGCCAGCGTGCTAATTAAAAATAAACGAAAAAACTGCATCTGTCTAGGGAAGGGGTATGTGGAAACATTATTTTCGTTTTCAGGAAAGTTTTGAGAAAAAAGTCGCGTCTAAACAAAACGAATTGCACAGCTGGGTATAATTTTTCACCGTAGTTGCAATTTCGCGTTTGGTTCGTTCGTTTTTGAAGTTTTCCGGCGATGTTTCTGCTGGCTTTATTATGAGAATGCGACAATTCTTTCATTTCGCCAACTTTATCAAGTCAGCAAAGTTTTACACAGAATAAGGTCATAACTCGTTGGCTTATTGCAAAACTCATTATACATACATATCATCAAGTATGCTTCAAGGACTATGGGTATTTTTATTGACGTCTTATTGATTGGCCCATAATATATGGCATTGTGAAGAATTTATTAGGTAGTGTACATATTTAATGTTAAGCAACGGTAGATTAAATAGATTAATAATGATAGATTCCACTACCCACTGCTGGATTGATAGCAGTCATCACTTCAGCCAATAGACTTCCACTGCTGGACATAGGCCTCCCCCACCTTGTGGGGGGGCCTGCCACGGCTGCGACCTCCTGTCGAAGACCTTTTGCACGCCAATGGCCGCCTGTTCTCCTCGCAAATGAAATGATGAAATACCTTCTGTATGGAAAAGAATGTATGTACATAAGAAACGTTCTTATAACTTTGAACAATATTTCGATCTTTTTGAAATATTGCCAGAAACCATCGAATTATCTTAGTACCGATTGATAACGATTACGAAGATGACAATGCATACCAACGGTCACAGCATCAGGAAAGTCGACTCCGAGTAACAATAAAATGCGAGAGAAAGATAAAAGATAGTCCGGATAGTCTTACTCTAACTACGCAAGTGTTCGAAACTCAGATAAACACGAATGTTGAAACCCGAATAGATTCCGGATGTGGAAGAAAAAAATCCAACGTCCCCCTGCCCCTCGAATTGCGTAATAAAAGCGCTTTGAAAACCTAATGGTTCGGATTAATCGCATCGTTGGGCGAGTGTTAATTCCGACCCTCAATATTGACGGCCGCGTCACGCGTGTACGCAGTCCATCAGACGTGATCACGTGAGCGTCACTCCGTGCTCCTAATTCTGTTAACTAAGTCATGTCCCTCGCCCGCGAGGGAACGTGCTCGCGTTGTCAATGGAACCACAGTTAATATTGACAGTGGGTCTGCTCGGGTATTTTTTATGTGATAGTTGATAGTGGTAATCTGTCCATAGAGCGCTTAGTCATCCAGGGTAAAGTGGAAGGCACTAGGTCACGCGGAAGGTCACCCACACGATGGACTGACCAGATAAAAACCATCGTGGGTGACTCATTAAAACGAATGCGCCAGAATGACGGCTAGTCGAGAGAAATGGCGGGGCATCGTGAAACGTATTCTGTCTGCCCCTTCCGTCGGGAAAGCAAGCATGACGACCACGACCGCTCTGTCAAGAGTGCATCGATGAAGAAGAAGTTGGTAACGAGCAGACGGATCATCTGATGGTAAGCGATTGCCACTGCTCATAGACACTCGCAACTGCTGTGGAGTCGCAAGTGCGTTGCCCACCTCTACCCCCTTATTCCCCGACTATTGGCCTCAGGAATCCTCTCTCACTCGGCGAAATGATAAATAAATGAATGCACTTGACAATCACACCAATCAACCTGGTCTCAGACTAAGGTAACCTCTGTACTATGAGTACCAGATGACGATAATTAATTGGGGGCTTCAACCCAAAATACCCAGCCCCAAGAAAACTTGGAAAATATAAGTCTCGAGTTGGGACTCGCGCTTCGGACGAACACCTTAGCCACTGCGCCATCGAGGTCGTCAAAAATACTAAGTAGGCGCTGCTTCAGGCCGATATTCTGTGAGGCCGTGGTATCACTCTGGTCGAGCATGCCCAAGTGTGGCGAGTAGTCGTGGTAATGAATTGTCTGTTCGAGGTTTAGGTAACGACTTTTTTAGAGTTCTCCATCATTCCCTTACAAGGTCACATTATATACCTACTACAAGTACCTACATAGAACTCGTATCTCTTGTTCTGTCTCTTTTTTATACTGTGATGGAATAATCTTGTGTCCGTAACGAAGTTTACGCGTTTGTTTTACGTGTAACTTAAGTGGTGACTTTTCTTATTATTTTTTCTTTTACGTCTTGTGTCCTTCGTCTGTCAGAAAGCGTATTGGCATGACCTATGTATGAAGATAGACCGCATAAGGATTGCTCTGAGAAAAATAACGCACTTTTCCTGCTACCAATACTTTCTGTATCTTTGTAATGAGGGTTTCTGCAAATGCAAAATCCGATAGATGGCGTAACGTTGACGTCAAGTACAACAATGAGTGGATTGATTACATTTTGACGTATCATGTCAAAATTATGAAGTTATGTTATGAAACAACCAATGTCGTCAAAGTTGGACCTGACTTCAACGTAGCGCCATCCATCGGTTTTTGCAGTTGCTAAAACCCTTGTTGGTGTTTTTAATGAAATTAATTTGAAGTGAATGTTGAGGAGGTAATTTTATTATTGCGATCGAATGGCTGCCTATAAAAATGGCCCGTGCCACTCGCATTGATGATATTATTTTAGAAAAAATATTTTACTTACATTAGTCAATTGTCTAGTGCAATACTGTCAATAGAGAAATTGGTGCACGACTGTTGATTACGCCAATACTATCGATGCTATCGATAGTTTAACGTCCGATATTGTCTTTGCTAAAGTCAAGTGCACATCAATCAAATGTTTTGCTCAAAACTCAAGGTAGAAGGCGGCTGATATGGCTAGCCCAATGCCACTTTAGTTTGCTAATCTAGAAGCTATGTTAATGACTTTTGTTCTTGCACTTACGCTATACGTCGTATAACCTCGTACTTTCCTTCCGAAGGACTACTTGTTCAAGGTACTGTAACGATGGTAAACTCCTTTGATACTGGCCGCTGTTTATGGCTGATTTTATAATGGGAATCTGTCATGCATTGAAAAATAAACAGACACGCTCTCGGGAGCGCATTCCGAACACAGATTAGTATAATAGTAGCTAGCTAACTCCGAACTGAGTGACGATATCGCGAGGAGCTAGAGTAAGGAGGGTCCAGACCTCACGTTATCATATGGCTCGGGAGGAATGTCCTCCCAGATTGTGGTAGTTAGAACGTGAAGTAACCTATATTAAGGGGGGAGTGATGTAGCGATGGTAAACTCCTTTGATACTGGCCGCTGTTTATGGCTGATTTTATAATGGGAATCTGTCACGCATTAAAAAATAAACAGACACGCTCTCGGGAGCGCATTCCGAACACAGATTAGTATAATAGTAGCTAGCTAACTCCGAACTGAGTGACGATATCGCGAGGAGCTAGAGTAAGGAGGGTCCAGACCTCACGTTATCATATGGATCGGGAGGAATGTCCTCCCAGATTGTGGTAGTTAGAACGTGAAGTAACCTATATTAAGGGGGGATTGATGTAGCGATGGTTAACTCCTTTGATACTGGCCGCTGTTTATGGCTGATTTTATAATGGGAATCTGTCATGCATTGAAAAATAAACAGACACGCTCTCGGGAGCGCATTCCGAGCTAAGTGGTTGTACATACCGCGTGGATTTAGAGTAAGGAGTGTCCAGGCTTCCCGTTATTCTAGGGGGGTTCGGGAGGAAGTGTCCTCCCAGATTGTGGTAGTTAGAACATAAAGTAACCTATTATTTTCAGAAAAGCAATAAAAGATATTTCAAAACAATACCGCCTCCACGTCATTGTAACAGTACACACATTGTGTGTGCGTAATACCTACTTGTTTGTAGTAAGAGTAAGCTGTATTTATGATGTTACCTATCTACGTAGATAAGGTCCTAAATTCCCAAGCGATTCTTCAGACTCGCCTGCTTAATTCCCTAATCTTATAACCTTGCCCAAATATAACTCCGAGCTACCTGCTACGAAATTGGTTGCCCTAGTAAGACGAGAAAGGGGTATGTTAAGTAATGATTTTCATAAAATCTAATTTTAGTTGCCCAATAACCGGAAGTAACATCCTTTTGTTTTCCTTAAAAGGTTTTTAGTTCATAATATGGTATGGTAGGGGTATTTTAATTTTAAAATTCCAGCAATCAGTGAATAAATAGAAATTATTTCTCAAAATTACAAATTATCAGCGGGAAATCCGTACAATGTTTGAGTTTTAAAAATGTTTAAGTTTTTAAAAGTTTGCATCTTGTTTTATAAAGTAGAGTAGTCTATTTGTATTGGAGAACGTAACCGTTGTATGTACCAAAGCGTCTCAACGCCTTTTAAACAAATGCTAGCAATCCCTCTCTCAACCTCATCTCTTCTCAGCGTATCGCTCTTGGTTGCATCTACTTGACTTGAGTATCTAACAAATTTATAATATTTCATAAGAGTGGCTTTCATGACGTATTAAGAATGTTATGCTAATTTCAATAAACGTACTGATTCAGTCCTTGTGACATATCGTTGGCCCAAGCATATAATTTTAACCGTGCAAGAACCACGCTTCGGCATGAATGGGCCGGCTCGAATGGAGTGAGACCATAGTCTCACAGAAGACCGGCATGCATGCGCTGTGTTTCGTCGAGTGAGTGAGGGTACCGGAGGCCCACCTGGAGGGAAGGGGATAAAAAAGGTTGGCGGCACACTTGTAACTCCACTGGTGTTGCAGGTGTCCATGGGCGGCGGCAATTGCTTACCATCAGGTTATCCGCCTGCTCGTCTGTCACCTATCACATAAAAAAAAACGTTTCGTTATGTACCGATCTCTTTTCCAAAACTGGACCGATTGAAATTTTTTTTATTCTTTGTAATCAAACGAGATTTTTTCAATACTCACTGCTTTTAATTTGTTATTATAATGTAAATAGTTAAAATTGTTTTCTGGACATAAGAACACAGCAGCAAATCCGCTACAATGTTAAAACATGTTTAAAAGTTACTAAAAGTTTTTGTCTTATTTTATAAAGGAGAGTAGTCTATTTGTATTGGAGAACGTTGTACCAAAGCGTCTCAACGCCTTTTGAACAAATGCTAGCAATCCCTCTCTCAACCTCATCTCTTCTCAGCGTATCGCTCTTGGTTGCATCTACTTGACTTGAGTATCTAACAAATTTATAATATTTCATAAGTAATAAGAATGTTATGCTAATTTCATAAACGTACTGATTCAGTCCTTGTGACATATCGTTGGCCCAAGCATATAATTTTAACCGTGCAAGAACCACGCTTCGGCATGAATGGGCCGGCTCGAATGGAGTGAGACCATAGTCTCACAGAAGACCGGCGTGCATGCGCTGTGTTTCGTCGAGTGAGTGAGGGTACCGGAGGCCCATTGGGGGAAAGTGGGTTAATGGTTGGCTGTACACTTGTAACTCTACTTGTGTTGTAGGTGTCTATGGACGGCGGCAATTGCTTACCATCATATGATCCATCTGCTCGTCTGCTACCTATCACATAAAAAAGCGATATACGTTTATACGACTTCCTGCGCATACTAATTAATGCGCTATTCAGTCGCATGAAACCGATTTTCCGTATTTTTTGAATCATTCTTCTGGGATGTTCAAAATTCTAAAAAGTAATTGAATTTTAATGATCCGTAGTATGTAATTACAGTGACAACAAGCGTTTATTTTTGTTCCTAAAGTCATGTAAAACGTGCTGAAATTCGACGTTGCAAATTCGTATAATTTTGGGTAGCTATTAGCCGAAACGAAATAATATTTCACGCCGTATGAAATTGTGTAAATATACATAAGAATAATTTTAAACTACAACACATCATTTCAAAAGTAGTTTGTAAAACAAATTTGCGGAGGAACGTAATCTGAAAAAAAACAATTCGTTCCAGTGGCTGAGCAATTGAAGCGAATAACATATTTATCCTTGTAAACAATGTTAAGGAATCAAAACATCTTTGTACTAAGCACTGAGAAATAAAATGTATAAAAATAGAATAACATAAAGTGAAGTTGAAACACCACGTTTTCCACATTGAACATAATGTTTTTTCTTTACCAAATGCAGTAATAACGACGGCAGTATGTAACGCTACGTGATAATTTGAAAACTGGCGTAACAATGTGATAGAATGTAAGTGTTCATGATAAATCTATGTATAATTTAGGTATTGGTTAACTACCTAACCTTGTGCCGGTGAGCTCGAGTCCCAAGAAAAGTGTACCTACCTAGTTCCGCTAGTGCTTACCATTAGAGTTTTTAAAAACTTAGAGCACCTATTATATTTTACATTCGCAACATTTTATTTAATCTATATACTTCCGCGACCTTCACTAGGTCGTCGGTCCACCTGGCCACGGCTGCGGCCTCCTGCACGCGGCTTCCACTCATGGAACTTTCCACCCAACGACCGTCTGTTCTCCTCGCAATGTGCCTTGCCCACTGCCACTTGAGCCACGAGTCCCTTAAATTCGGGTGGCACAGGACCGATCTGTGAGAAGAACGTTGGGGGAAGGTCTATGTCCAGCAGTGGACGTCTATTGGCTGAAATTATGATGATGATGATACTGGGCATAATGTACTGATTTTGATCCAGAGTACTTACGGAGATAAGTACAAACTCTAAAGGCGCAGAATTAAAATTGGCTTTCAGTAAACTATACTGCTGTTTATTAAGGTTGTTATCAGTTGAAGACATCAACATACAAAGGCATTCATGACGACGAATAGTGGTAGGATTTCTTTATTAAACAGTTTATAATATGCAATTTAAACTTAATCAAGGGTAAATAAATAAGAGTCATTCATCTCAATGGTTTTATATTGGGACAAGGGCATTCTATTAGTGATGATCATTGATCCATCAGTGCACTCACTCATGCAAAACATTATTGTTGGTGAGCCTTCATAAGTACATACAATTTTTGCTGTCATTGAGTCTTCTTTATGACGGATATTTTAACAAAATAATGTTTACTTTTTATTGACAGAAAATTCTTTGTCCGTCTCCTCAGATTTTAAATTATAAAGCCGAACATATTTTCCTACCTGATTTTCATTAGGAATAAATAGATAGGCAGCGCCACGTTTACTTAGGAAGAATAAAGAAGAGGTCTATAATGGGATACATAATTTATATATGAAGAGTCTTTCGGATGAAAAGCGTAACTTTTCACTGTATTCATCTAATTTCAAACCCTAACCTGCGATCCTAGCACGCCCTACTTAGGTCTGCCCCATTAGGTAACGCGGATGCTGCTCCGGCGCAACCGGCGCGCCGAGACGCGCGCGCAGCGACAGTCACCTTCATTTATCAATATCAACAAACAGACCGACGGCCCCGGCCGGTTCGCTTGTGACGACTGCGCGATCTGCTTTCCTCATAGACCATTGTGAATTCGTGATTCACGGACATCTCCAAATATAATTTGATGTATTATTAGTCCCAAAATAAACTTACAAGTTGAAAAACGCAGTTATGTTTTTTAAAGTGGGTTATAGGTTTTTCGGTAAATATATGAGCCCAGAGAATGAGATAAACAGCAGTGAAATGACTTCAGTAGATTTTGAGCGGTGAGTGAGGATACCGGAGGCCCATTGGGGGAAAGTGGGTTAATGGTTGGCTGTACACTTGTGACTCTACTGATGTTGTAGGTGTCTTTAGACGGCGGCAATTGCTTACCATCATATGATCCATCTGCTCGTCTGCTACCTATCACATAAAAAAGCGATATACGTTTATACGACTTCCTGCGCATACTAATTAATGCGTATTAAGTCGCATGAAACCGATTTTCCGTATTTTTGAATCATTCTTCTGGGATGTTCAAAATTCTAAAAAGTAATTGAATTTTAATGATCCGTAGTATGTAATTACAGTGACAACAAGCGTTTATTTTTGTTCCTAACATCATGTAAAACGTGCTGAAATTCGACGTTGCAAATTCGTATAATTTTGGGTAGCTATTAGCCGAAACGAAATAATATTTCACGCCGTATGAAATTGTGTAAATATACATAAGAATAATTTTAAACTACAACACATCATTTCAAATGTAGTTTGTAAAACAAATTTGCGGAGGAACGTAATCTGAAAAAACAATTCGTTCCAGTGGCTGAGCAATTGAAGCGAATAACATATTTATCCTTGTAAACAATGTAAAGGAATCAAAACATCTTTGTACTAAGCACTGAGAAATAAAATGTATAAAAATAGAATAACATAAAGTGAAGTTGAAACACCACGTTTTCCACATTGAACATAATGTTTTTTCTTTACCAAATGTAGTAATAACGACGGCAGTATGTAACGCTACGTGATAATTTGAAAACTGGCGTAACAATGTGATAGAATGTAAGTGTTCATGATAAATCTATGTATAATTTAGGTATTGGTTAACTACCTAACCTTGTGCCGGTGAGCTCGAGTCCCAAGAAAAGTGTAGATACCTAGTTCCGCTAGTGCTTACCATTAGAGTTTTTAAAAACTTAGAGCACTTATAAATATATTTTACATTCGCAACATTTTATTTAATCTATATACTTCCGCGACCTTCACTAGGTCGTTGGTCCACCTAGCCACGGCTGCGGCCTCCTGCACGCGGTTTCCACTCATGGAACTTTCCACCCAACGGCCGTCTGTTCTCCTCGCAATGTGCCTTGCCCACTCCCCACTTGAGCCACGAGTCCCTTAAATACGGGTGGCACTAGGAACCGATCTGTGAGAAGAACGTTGGGGGAAGGTCTATGTCCAGCAGTGGACGTTCTATTGGCTGAAATTATGATAATGATGATACTGGGCATTATGTACTGATTTTGATCCAGAGTACTTACGGAGATAAGTACAAACTCTAAAGGCCCAGAATTGGATTTGGCTTTTAGTAAACTATACTGCTGTTTATTAAGGTTGTTATCAACGGTGAGCTTTCATAGTTCATAAATAAATAAATAAAAGAGCAGTTGAAGACATCAACATACAAAGGCATTCATGACGACGAATAGTAGTAGGATTTCTTTATTAAACAGTTTATAATATGCAATTTAAACTTAATCAAGGGTAAATAAATAAGAGTCATTCATCTCAATGGTTTTATATTGGGACAAGGGCATTCTATTAGTGATGATCATTGATCCATCAGTGCACTCACTCATGCAAAACATTATTGTTGGTGAGCCTTCATAAGTACATACAATTTTTGCTGTCATTGAGTCTTCTTTATGACGGATATTTTAACAAAATAATGTTTACTTTTTATTGACAGAAAATTCTTTGTCCGTCTCCTCAGATTTTAAATTATAAAGCCGAACATATTTTCCTACCTGATTTTCATTAGGAATAAATAGATAGGCAGCGCCACGTTTACTTAGGAAGAATAAAGAAGAGGTCTATAATGGGATACATAATTTATATATGAAGAGTCTTTCGGATGAAAAGCGTAACATTTCACTGTATTCATCTAATTTCAAACCCTAACCTGCGATCCTAGCACGCCCTACTTAGGTCTGCCCCATTAGGTAACGCGGATGCTGCTCCGGCGCAACCGGCGCGCCGAGACGCGCGCGCAGCGACAGTCACCTTCATTTATCAATATCAACAAACAGACCGACGGCCCCGGCCGGTTCGCTTGTGACGACTGCGCGATCTGCTTTCCTCATAGACCATTGTGAATTCGTGATTCACGGACATCTCCAAATATAATTTGATGTATTAATTATCCCAAAATAAACTTACAAGTTGAAAAACGAATTATGTTTTTAAAGTGGTTATAGGTTTTCGGTTAAATATATGGCCCAGAAATAAATAAACAGCAGTGGAAATGACTTCAGTAGATTTTGATGATGTTATTGATAATTTTAGCATATTTGGACGATATCATGTTGTGTTTATGTTTTTCACGTTTTTGGCGTTTGCAACTAATGGTGTGTTAAGCAACAATTTTGTGTTTGCTGCTGAGGAAGTTACTTATAAGTGAGTACAGATTTCCTTATTTTGAGACGTGTTTCTTATAACCTAACATTAAGCCCAGACTAGTATTTTATTGCCTTGACATCTGGTTGTCTGCCAATTCAAAATACTGAGCTCACGTTCCATCCTTAAAAAATGTCATACTTTTTAAAATTATACTATACAAGTATAGAATTGCCCATAAGGCAGTTGGTATTAAGTTTGTATGCAAATATTTTACAATAAAATACTTAAAAACAAATACAATGAGTGAGTCTGATAACTTTTCACTGTTTCAATTTAGCATAGGTCTTCTAAAAATGTTCTTTAATTATTTTTAGCATGTAATTTTTATCAGAACTATTTTTATTTTTACCTTTTGAAACTATGTACAGGAAACAGAATAAAATTAATACATGTTTATTCAAATGGTGTGCATTACTTTGTCTACCAATTCTTAATTTCGTTAATGTAATCGTATCAATGAACATTTGTCTAAGGAAACATTACCTGTACATAAATGATCCTATTTAACGAGAAATTCAATCGTACAGACAGTCGATTAGTTTACTATCATCTGTTAAATTTTCGCATTTGATATCGAACCAAACGTGTTTGCCATTTAGGTGAGAATCGATTGCAAAAAAAATACAGGTTTATATACGTTGCTGTACTGTTCATATCTACAGCGCTGGCTACAGTTCGACTAACTGAGCTGACTAAACTAGCAGGAACTAAAATTGCTAACAGACAAAGCAATAGTTTTTTCACTGGGCATTGCAACCTTGATTATTCAACTGTTGCTTAGCAGTACAATTGTTTGTGATGTTATGAAAAGAGAATCAGATTTTTATCGGTCCTAACAGATAGCTTCCTGTCTCTTGCCAACTAATTGCAAATTTTGTTTATTTATTTAAAACTTTAGAGCACAAAACTTTGTACAATAGGTAAACTTCATTAAGTTGGCATTCCAAGAGGCATATAAACTGCCATTGTGTAGAAAAGATTGCTCTCTAATGAAAAAAAATAAAACAGTTACACTTTCACTGATTGACTAGTAAACAATGTTGTCAATAAGTCCGCCAATTGTAATTATTTATTGCAAAAAAATGCAGGTAGTGCAGGCATTTTAATGTAAGCCTAATTTTAGCAAGTAATTAAATTTCAAAAACATTCGATACATATAAAACAGCTCATTAGGTATTTATTGTATTCTACTGGCAAATTAATGTTAATACCGAGTAAAGCAACAACGCTGTAGGTATATGAAATTCGTAAGGCAATTATCTTATGTATTTAAATGCTAATGCATAAGGAAGTATTTCGAGGTTCAAAGTATTTTCTAATGACATTAAAAAGATCCTTATCCCAAAAGGGCAAGACACTTGGGTAACAGTCTCAAGGTATGTACCTACCACAGATAAGTATTTTAAGTAAAAATAACAGTATTGATTGTCTCAAATGAGACTAACCCTAAGAGCGCGAACCAAGGTCACCTAATGCACCATTCTCTTCATTCATATCTGTAACACAGGTGCTTGAGCTACCTATCTCAGAGTCAGATCAATGTATGTGATGTAGTGAAATATTATATTATTATATATTATATTCTCAAGCGGCCTAATGAAGGAATAAGTGTGAAAAAAAAACAAAATACTTTTACATCACACGTAACTAATAAATTCTTAAACTAATTTAAGTACGTAGAACTCGATTCATTTTAATAGAATAGAATGGAATAGAATAGAAATCATTTATTTCAACTATTTATCATAGGTAGGCACATTAGGTATTTAAATCAGATTAAATATATTTTATTTTAATTTCTATTAATTTGGTCACTCACTCACAACTCTAAGAGCGCGAACCAAGGTCACCTAATGCAACATTCTCTCCATTCTCAAGCGGCCTATGAAGGAATATGTGTAAAAAAAAAACAAATCAAAAACCTTTTACTTCACACGTAACTAACTTAATTCTTAAACTAATTTAAGTACATAGAACTCGATTAATTTTAAGTCGTAATCTTAAGATATTGTTTTCACGTGTTTCCATATAATTTTGTGCAATAAATAGTTACTCTTCGGCAGTTTAAATTAACAAAAAAAGCAAAAGTTGTTTCAAGTTCGCTTAAGTCGTATCAAGTAGTTACCTACTCAGTAGCAAGTTACGCGTGATCGATCATCCATAAAAAAATATATCGCCGCAAAACCTCTTCCACATGGTTAAAATAAAATTGTCATATGCTTTATTGTCATTTGAGGTTAAAAAAAACTACTCCAGTAAGCAGTATTTTCTACCACGAACCTCAATTTTGTGGAACGGTTTAGCCGCGGCCAGTATTTCTTGACGGCTATGACTACGAAAGACTACGAAAGAAAGAGTAGGTACGCTCTCCACGTCGTACGTACGTACTCTTTCTTAAAAGGCCGGCAACGCACCAGCGACTTCTCTAATCTCGCAGAACTTCATGGACGGCGGGGATTACTTACCAACAGGAGACCCGCTTGCTCGTTTGTCGCCTCTAGTATGAAAATACCGCTAGCTAATGCATTGACTCGGCAAACGTAGTGTTGGACGCCCTGCTACAAGATGGGATGACGACATTCGAAGGCAGGCTGTAGTGAGCTGGATGAGAGTGGCGCGGATTAGGGGAGACCTATGTCCAGCAGTGGACGAGCGTGGGTTGCTGATGAATGCATTGAAAACGAGTAGATACCACTGCGAGGAACGCCTCCTGATCGCTTTTTTTTTATGTGATAGGTAGCAGGCGAGCAGGCGGATCACCTGATGGTAAGCAATTGCCGCCGCCCATGGACACTTGCAACACCAGTGGATTTACAAGTGCGCTGCCAACCTTTTATCCCCTTCCCCCCGAGAGTAGGCCTCCGGTACCCTCACTCACTCGGCGAAACACAGCACAGGGGCTGCTTCACGCCGGTTTTCTGTGAGGCAGTGGTATCACTCCGGTCGAGCCAGCCCATTCATGCCGAAGCGTGGCTCTCCACATTCTCATATGCGTTTTGTCTGTTCAAAGAGCTGATGTAACAACCTATTAGCTACTAATTGTGGAAAGCATTCTGACCCTTAAGGTGACCAGTCACCTCTAGGGTCACCTTTTAACTGGTCTCCGTCATAGTTACAAGTTGTTATGATGTGCATGCATAAAAAAACAACTTTCTCTGATGAACCCGGCGCTTGCAACTGGAGCCGGCCTGTTCTAATAGACATGTACTTTCTTAATATTTACTCCATTGCACCTAACTGAGTCTTATACTCCAATACAAGATATCTACTTTAGTTAGTCCTACCTTGCCAGTGATTGACCTAAAGTTCTTTACAGAAAAAAGGCAGACGCAAAATTTATTATGGTCAAACGTTAGCCTGTCTAAATAAAATAAAATCTGGGTCCAATATAAGCACAAGACACACTCAAAATCATTGCGGTGTTTAAGAATCAAAACCATCTATCTCCAAGATAGAATGATGTTCAAAAGCGGACTTTAAATTAACTATACTTTAAGATCATACTCACAAACCCCAAAAGATGTAGTTGGATGTAATTGGTTTTTTAACGCCGATGGTGATATTAAGCGCAGCGCTGACTTCGTTGGCTTGGTCACCTTAAAAGATTGGAAGACAATAAAATTATACATACATGCTTCAAATAAAATAAAAAGGAACTTTCGATGGTACATTTTGTAGTGTTGGCTCTAACTCAAAAGCATTATCCTACTATATTATTGTCAATAAACACAACCCACACTATCAAATAAGAGTTTGGTTATTCTTCGAGAACTAACTTTCATGGCAGTCCTCAAATCCATTATTTCTGTATAATTAAAATCAAAACCTTAAGAAATAGATAAAGAGTATTTTATTTAAATAATTAACATTTAACAATTAAATTACATTGAAGTCAAGATAACATAATCTAGTCAACCTATAAAATAAATAATGTGAATATTGCACAGTGTGAAAAGTATTTTTATTGTTGCATTGATTAACAATCTTTTATCTCATAAGATTATCACTCTCTATCAAAAAGTAAATTCTCATAACTGTAACCTCGACAGCATTACAATATTGCTGGTATGGCAAACATATCCTACTACTATTATAAAGGCGAAAGTTTGTAAGTATGGACGTATGGATGTTTGTTACTCTTTCACGTAAAAACTACTGAATGGATTTGAATGAAACTTTACCACAATATAGCTTATACATCAGTATAACACATAGGCTACAATTTATAAAAATATATTGTGTGGATTGTCCAAAATATGACGGTAAGTGTCAATAATTAACTCCACGCGTACAAAGTCGCGGGCGGCCGCTAGTCATTCTATATAGCTGTCCATGGCAACATCCCTATTCCAGTCGCAGTTCTAATTCAGTACTGGAACACAGTTGCATGCGTATAAGGAAACGTTGCAGACTAGGGTGCACCTACTAATAGAGGAGACGGACAATCAGAACCATCATAAAGGAGTGAAATATCCCACATGGTTTCGTATTATTTGCTCGACCCAGAAATCAAACCCGGGATCCGAATGACGGCCCGGTACTTAAACCACTAGACCAACGGGGCTGGGGAGTTGTTTGTAATAAGGGGGCTTATTATTTTAAATATCGTCGCGTTCCGTCCTAATCCATTATTTATTGCAATGCGAAGTCTAAAATTGAATATTTAAGGATGTTATGAATAGCTATATCTAAAGACGACAGACACTTTTGTTGAATGGCCATGCACGGAGGCCACTAAAAACCTGTTTAATTATAAGAACTGATTGCAATGAAACGTGGAGAGAGTTGCTTTAGACACGTGCGGCCTTTGAATAAGTTTATCGGTCAGACAATGTTTTGACGAAGAATCATACTTAATCATCATTTTTTATTGTGAATTTATTATAGGTATGAAACAAAATAATAGTATCCGCTTACATCACAATACAACTATAAAGAGATACTAGTGTTTAGAGTCTGTCTCTGACCTGTTGTTGTATGCGACTTACATACGTACAGGTCAAAATCATAACATTTATTATGTAACGAAACACCTCCGTCAAGTTTTGGGTGGGATGAAAAAAGACTTAATTGAAGACTAGTGGCCCGCCCTCACTTCATAGATGGCGCTGTGTCCAATTACATCGCGCAAGCGTTTCGTGTTTTCGGTTTACCTATAAGCCTTGTCGTTGTCTATAGAAGTTATCTCTTTATAAATAGTATAGAAAGATATTTTTTTCTCTCTATTTAAAAGAGGAGTTTGAAAGTAAAGGTGACAATATGGGCATTGCCAATTGTCTTCTAAATGCTTTATATGACGTCCGCTTAGTATGATGTATTTGTCATTTCCCTTTGATGTCAATATAAATGCATTCCACTATATTATGTAGTAGCAGCATAATTTCATTCAACACCTACCATAGAGAGTGTATCGAACCGACCCAATGGACCTTCAGAAAGCTATATAAAGAGTTATAAAGCAATTAGAACACTTTTGGAAGTTATTATCTTGGCAACTACCTAACCAAATACAGACGTGGGAGAGCCACGCTTCGACATGAATGAGCCAGCTCGACCGGAGTGATACTGACGGTCTCACAGAAGACCGGGGCGTGAAGCAAGCAAGCCTGTGCTGGGTTTCGTCGAGTGAGTGAGGGTAGGTACTGATGGATACCCAGTTGAGGGAAAGGGGGTTAAAGGTTGGTAGCGCAATCGTGAATCTACTGGTGTTGCAGGTGTCAATGGGCTGCTTTCACAGAAAAAAAAGGACAAAACATGATATTTTTATCCTGATTGTTTTTTATTATTTTGTTTGTGTTATTGTCTGTCGTGTGTCAAGCAATTAAATGTAATCTATTTTATCTTATCTTTAAACAACCTACCTGATATATATTTTTATGGCCAATTAATACACAAATAACTAGCTGTGGCCCGCGGTGTTAACCGAAGTTTATCGGGGAAAATAAATAACGTTAATAAATAGTGAAAGTTGAATGAATAATAAAAATTAAAAAAATATAGATAAAAATTATATACCTACATAGTTATGCAAAATAATTCCATTCAATTCCATCATAGTGGCGATGACTTGATTTCTAACATTGAAGCCTTTGCCCTGCAGTGGGACCGTTTATAGGCTGATACTGTACTTTACTTTTTTTGCCAATAGACAGCGCTGTCCTATAGAAAATATCTCGTTTTAAATGTTATAGTATAGAAAATAACGAGATCTTATTTTTTTCAGGTGCAAAGACGAGGCTTTCGGCGACAACATCTGCCACACGATCGACAGTAACAACAGTACAATTTACTGTAGAGAATGGCTCTACGACAATCCAAACAGTTTTGTTGGCGAAGTAAGTAAGAATACTAATTTAAATTTTTGGAGGCTGTTCATTTGTTATTCAAATTAAGACCTTAATCACTTACACTTTTGGTTAAATGTGTATTACATTTGTCCCTACTGACCGGTTCCTATTTTTAGTATAGTTTCGAATATTTTTTCAATGTTTTTTTTTGTTTTGAGTAAATGGGAGTGATAATAAACTATTTTATCTTAAAAGTCACATTAAGTTAAGCACGCAGTGAAGGCCGTTTTGTGTGTATCAATTTTGTGCGTGAGTCACAAATAAGTAATGAAACAGTACACCCACTTGTATCAATTAAAAAATATTAACCCAATATGCAAATTACGTATTTGGTAATATTACGTAGGTACCTAATACCGCGTAGGTATAACAATAGGTACGCAATCGTGACGCCTACATGGACGAAAATTTTACAAACAATAAATTGTATTTCATAAGGTTCGAAAAGATCATTAAAAAGTATACCCCTAGAGCAATTTAGCTCTCACTCACATATAGCATAGTGGGAAAGTCACGCTTCGGCATGAACGGACCGGCTTTAAAATGTTAATCTAATGACTTTATGTTTTACGTGCATAGACCCGATAACCCTGCCACATGAGCCAAGGTCGTGGGTTCGATCCCCTGCACCCTTAACCAACATTTGTGTGATGAACAAACATGTATTATAGGTAATATAATACTTATACATATGGATGTATAAGTATTATATTACCTATAATACCTACAAGTGCATAAGGTACCTACTTAGTACAAAGTCAGGTCAATTTATAAGATGCAATAAAAAAAGACTAAAAATAGGTCTCTTTTATTGTAATCAATCACCGACTGTATGAAATCTTGGATCAAGGTCAAAAATCGAAATGTAGGTACGAATCAAAATAATGGCCTTGGACGCAATCATGGGAAGAACACCCTGTGATGATGTTGTCGTGTGATACTTCAAAGATTGTCTCTCTCAGTTCCAGTTAGCATGCCAAGAATGGAAGAGGACTCTAGTGGGGAACCGTGCACAGTTTCGGCTACATGGTGGGACTTTTGATAGTCGGGCCGATGTCTGACAGGTAACAAATAATTGTATTAATTAACTAGTGGCCTGCCCTCACCTCGCTTCGGAACCGTAATTCAAAAATAAACTAATAGATGGCGCTGTGCTAAATTACATCGCGCAAGCGTTTCGTGTTTTCGGTTTACCTATAAGCCTTGTCGTTGTCTATAGAAGTTATCTCTTTATAAATAGTATAGAAGATATAACATTTAAACCTTACCCTAAAGTACCTTGTACTATTAAGTATTCTGTGCCTAAAGCACTAAACGTGCACGATTGGTCGGAATTGGCACAGGACCGAACAAAATGGCGAACTTTGACGTCGGAGACCAAGACCCACCTAGGATCGCTGATCCAGAGCGTAGTATAGTAAATAAGTAATATAACTTTTACGATGACAAGCATAATTTAACAGAAAAAACAAACACCATTGTAAGTGAATTTTTCCTTTTAGAAAAGAAACAACAATTTTAAAAATTTTTTGAAATCAACAATGTCGTGACAAGAAAATCGTCAAGAAACTCGTGACAACAGATATTCAGAAACTGAGTTATAAAGTTTTATAGCTATACCTTATGAAAACGAATCGCAGGGACGCGCTCATTTATTTTTTTAAATTTTTGAGGACGTTTTTTTTACTTTTTGGTTATAGGTTGGGAAGAAAGCTGACGCTGGTCATCACCGGCATGCTAGGCGGTGTCTTCGGGCTCCTGAAGAGTCTCTCGCCCTGGTACTGGGGCTACATCGTGCTGGAGTTCCTCGAAGCTGCTATAGGGGATAACTGCTCCCCTATGTTTATACTCAGTAAGCACTTATACTTACCCATGGAACTTATTCTATGGGTAGGTACATTAAATAAAAAAATATACACAAAATCTCATACAAAGTTGGTGAACATTTATATAAAATAATTTACTACGTTTTCTATTGTCCCTTCTGAACAACATTTAGTTCTATGACTTTTGAAAATACGTCAAAAATATTGTAGAACACGAAGTCAAAGGAAAGGAAATTATTCCGTACAAGTAGCTCTTAAGCTACGCTTGCACTTGCGTTAATGATAACTGAATATTTACAAACATTATACTTAAATGCATAAGTATATAACACCCAGACACTGAACTAACCCAAATGGAATAATTCGAGATTAAAGTGCTTAATCCGAACACGCGCAAGTGGCCCTTATAGCACAAAATAATTACACACTGAAGATAGACTCAGCCTGATTTTGAATTTAGAAGAGTTCGTTGACATATGCTAGGGTTGTTGCCCGGCATGAGTACCTACTTACATAAGCGCGCGGCCTCTACCACAGACCTCGACAGTTCGACAATCTTATGTCATAGGATAGGATTAATGCGGTCGAAAAGGCGTGTTTCCCCGTTAGTGCGCATGCGTTGAGTACATGATACGTTTTTAGCTCTTAGTGGGCAGCCTCCTTTCTGTGTGTAATTATTTTGTGCTTATAGTACCTTAATCATTTATCTATTTCGAGTTTACTTAATTTCACATTCAACAATTTTCTGTTACAGCAATAGAAATAGTGTCAACCAAGAAACGTGTCTTATTCTACATGCTTAGCTCTTTCGGGTACACTACCGGAGGCATCCTATTGCCCTCTGCAGCATGGCTCTTCCCTTACTGGAGAACCTTCTTGAGAGCCATATACGCTCCTTCACTGTTCTTCTTTCTGTACCTATTCTTCATTGACGAGAGTCCTCGATGGCTGCTTACGAAAGGGAAGAAAGAGAAAGCTATAAAAGTGTTGCAGAAAGCAGCTCATATGAATAAGATAGATTTGGATAAGACTACGTTGGAGAAGATGGAGTGTGAGCAAGAGAGCACTATAGGTCTGCTTAATCTCTTGAAGATTACCTTCGCATCTAAAGTGTTGGCCAAAAGGTGAGCTATAATACTACACTAGATTTCCTTCCATGGACGTTAGTAAAAAAATTCGGTAAGTAGATAATATTATCTTCTTAGCTTGATGTGAAACCAAAAGGCTCCCAAATATGTATCCTGAAATGCGTTAGATATCCTAACTAAAAATAGAGAGTCTCAACATACTAACAAATTAATCCTATATATTGGTAATAGATGAAAAATAACCTTCGTTTACAAAATAAAGGACTCTCATATTCTGAGTGATAGATGACAAAGCCGAGGGAGTCTCTCAGCACAAACACTCTCTTTTACCTGTGGGAGAGCTACGCTTCGGCATAAATGGGCCGGCTCAACCGGAGTGATACCACAGCTTCACAGAAGACTGTTGAATCAGCGCCTGCGCTGTGTTTTGTCGAATGAGTGAGGGTATCGGAGGCCTAATTGGGGTGAAAGAAGATTAAAGGCTGTCATCACACTTGTGACTCTATTGCTTTCGCAGGTGCCTAAGGACGGCGGCAATCGCTTCCTATTAGGTGATCCGTCTACTCATCTCTCACTTATCACATAAAAGAACTTGTTTTTTTTTCCTTCAGGTGTTTAATCTGCATCGTCTGGTGGATAACTTCCACGTTCGTCTTCTTCGGCCTCACCATCAACTCCGTTTCCCTACAAGGCAACAAGTACATAAACTTCATGCTGATGAGCATAATAGACATCCCCGGGAACTTCGTCGTAATCTATATTCTGAACCACTTTAAGAGGAAAATGCCGCTAATCGCGACCTTCATGCTGGGTGCTGTTCTGTGCCTGGCACAGCCGTTTGTGCCGACTTGTAAGTACCTAATTTTATATTAACTAAGGCCATAAGTCAGCGATTTTTTTTTTATAATACAGGAAGAAGCAAGCGGGTCACCTGATGGTAAGTGAACACAGTAGAAGGAGTGCGGATGCGTTGCCGGCTTATTAGGAAGGTATAGGCCGCTCGTTTCTTGAAGATTTTGATTTGGGGTAACAAATACAGTGCCATCCACAGGTTTGAGTTTTTTCATGCACGTGAACGTGTTTTTCAAGCCACGGGGGTACGAAACCGCCAACATCCAGTCTTGGGGCTGTCACTGAGAATTTAGCGACACAAAAACGCAGGTACAAATATTTAGCCGATCCGGGAATCGAACCAGGGACCCCAAGCAAAGACGTCGCTTATACGAAGTCGTCCCTTAAGTGAACACACCTTAAGGGTCAGTAGTATTGATATAATTAAACCAGACTTTATAATGACCGACTACAGTATGCGCGATCATCGTTGCGGGTGCAGTCCAATATGCGTCATCACTACGAACCAAACGCAGGATATTGACAATTCAATTACCTATTTACTACGTTGGCTCAGCTACACGAAGTTGATCTTGGCATCGAATAGGATATTTCGCTATACAGAATATAACTATAGACATTTCCATCTTTACCACGGTTTCTGCCGACCAGTCTGACCAACTTTTTCTACGAATTTTGGAAATCCATGGTGTCCATGGGCGGCGGCAATTGAATCCACCTGCTCGTCTGCTACATATCACATAATTTTTTTAAAAAATATCCTCTTTCAGATCTCCCCTGGCTGTCCCTGCTGTTCTACCTAGCGGGCAAGCTGATGGCGTCGTTCTACTTCAGCATCACGTATATGTACACCTCGGAACTGTTCCCCACCTACACCAGAAACTCTATGCACGCGCTCTGCTCCTCCATGGGGAGGATTGGATCTATTATAGCTCCGCAGACGCCGCTCTTGGTTGGTTCTATTTTAACGAAAGCAGTTTTTGATAATTTCATTGAATACTAAGTGTTTCTATTTTCAAAATCATCAAATTGCAAAATACAGGGTGTATCTGTGAACATATACTTCCCTTGAAACGTGGGTTCAACCTATTTTACAACATTTGTTCTTAACAACATCTGTTGAATGACTTTTGGGAATTCGCATAAAAAAAATCTTACTTTCTGTACAGAGTCAGTCACGTACGTACTCATTTTGTATGGGAAAATTTTCAATGAAATTCGAAAAGTTGATCAGGCAAATATTATTTAAAATTATTGATAAAACACGAGGTCTATGGGGTGTAAATGTTCACAGAATCAGATCACCCTGTATACATATAAACACAATAAGCAACTGCCTACGTCGTGTGCCAAACAGGCAACGCTGCGGGATCTCAGAGTGAGACAAAGAAAAACTAAACGGAATACAAGATAGGATATACTAGCGAATAGGTCAACGAACTCTTCAAAATATCTTTTCAAAATGTCAATAATGACAGCGCTGTTAGGATCACTTTTTCAAACGCATTCAGCACAACATTATGGAACAGTGTATTTAGAGATTATATCGAAAATTATACCTTTGGTAGAACAAGGGCATAATTGACAAAAATTACATAAAATGAGTTAAGTATTTAAAATATTATGTTCCCCAATTTTTGCATACCTTAAGTTATTTAGTGCAGTTTTTGACAGTTGTGTCCTAGAACAAGGACACAACTGTTGTGTCCTAGAAAAGGTGCGTATAGGTACTAATCTTTATCTTTTAATTTACAGATGCAGTTCTGGACCGGGTTGCCAGCCATAATTTTCGGCAGCACTTCACTATTTGCAGGTCTTCTTACATTCCTAATGCCAGACACTGCCGACAACTCGCTCCCGAACACTGTAAAACAAGCTGAAGCTGTAGGAAAAGTGAACAAAGAAGAAATTGCTAAAGAAAAAGAAGATTTCGCAATGACTAAGAATAGTGTAGAAGGTGAAGTGAATTTAGCGTTTAGTGAAAACGATGAAACAGGATTAAGAGTTGTGCATAGAGAGGGAAAAATCTCCCGGTTATGATCCGTACTTTTGTTTGAAACAAACTTTGTTGTAGTAAAACTGAATTGTGTGTTATTTATTGATAAGTGATAAAAAATATTTTTTTATAATAAAACACTCAGTAAAATGCACCTCCACTTTAGAAAAAAAAATAAGAACCACGTATTCTTCCAATATTCTTAACTTGTTCTATGACTTTTGAAAATTAGTCCACAAATTTTCGACTTTTCTTAATGTCCTCCTAACCGATAATACGGCTATGGCGGCCAATCTCAACGATCAGCCATTGACACAGGACATTTGTAATGCACAAGTGTAGTTTGTAGACAGTCCACGATTTTTCACGGTCACGTGACTTGTTAATTTTGTAAAGAGGTTGAAAAAATAACCGTTGAATTTTCAAGAGTCGTAGAACAAATGTTGTTCCGAATGGCTGGTAGAACACGTGGTTTAAGGGATGCAATGTTCACTGATACACCCTGTATAGATTGACCAAATCAGCGGCATAGCAACGCGTGTAATTGCGAGTTGCGACGCGCGAGCTATTTTCAATTTGGCGGCGCCACCTGCGTCCGATATTAATCCCGAGTGCGGGCCTGCGTTGCGCCGCTGATTGTTGCGCGCAAATCATTGCCGCCAGTGCTGCCAACTTATCGCTTTCAGTGCTAGATTTAGCACTATTATTTAAATTCTAAGTCTCTTACGTTGAGCAACTAGCAACCTTTTAAATTCTGCTTTGGCATCATGGATAAATGATCATGTTATGCGCAAAAGATCCAACCAACATCGAGTTACTATGTTGGATGGATCTTTTATGCATAAGCCACGCGTGAGCAATTTTCGATTTGGCAATATTAATCCCGAGTGCTGTGTGTGCCGCTGATTGTTGCGCGCAAATCATTGCCGCCAGTGTTGCCAAGTAAGCGCTTTTAGTGCTAGATTTAGCATTATTATCGAAATTCTAAGTCTCTTACGTTGAGCAACTTTTAAGCACTGCTTTGGCATCTGCTGCAAACCTTTTCCCCTTTCCCTGGATTGGGGCTTCAATGCAACCAGTCCACATTCGTGATATAGAATAGAATAGAAAAATCAGTCCGATTTGTATGAAAAGTAAAAAAATGGACGTAATTCGACCCATTTTTCTAGAAGAAAACTGTTCACTTACAGATTCTAAGTCCAACTTAAAAATTTGGATGGTGGTTAAAATCCACCTTGTGTAAACTGAAAAAATGATAACCCTAAACCCCTTATGATCTGGCCACTGAAGACATTAATGATAAGTTAATCTAGCAACGTTCCCTGGCACCCAGCCCACATTCGTGATATCACGTTGGCAGCACTGATTGCCACACCACGCCGCGTATGGGCCGCATTCGGAATCTGCTGCTAATAGACGCAATGAGTTAGATGTTGACGTCTGAATGCACGTTTTGGAGGTAGGAATGAAACCATACTGTCTTGTCACTGAGTCTGGAGTTTATAAGTATGTAGGTAATTAATAATAATCTTAAAATACCCTAAAAACTCATACCTGAAGACACTTGTCTCGATCTTCATGCGGCGGCAGAAGCGGATCTAGGCATTCAGGAAAACGACTCCCACTGCCGCACTCAGAGACTTCAATTAACTGACAAAATGACCCTTAAGAAAAAATAATGACCCTCATTTGAATGAAATGATAATGAAAATTAAAGTTTGATCACAACTCTGAATGTGACAGTTAGAGCGCAGCGAGCGAGCCCAATGATGCGAATATTACCACGCATTCGGCCTTACGAACATTGTTTTTAAAAGTAAGAAAAAAAATATTACCACAACACATTTACACATAGGTACACAAAAATACAAAATAAATATAACATAGATGTGGCCGCCAACAAGGTGAATGATACTGTCTCCCTAATAAGAAAAACTTGGCCGCTCCGTGGTTGGAATCCGCATCAAAACCACCCACAAGCAACCCATTTACTTTTCACTTGCGCCTATTTCACTTCTGTCTCCTATTCAACCCAAAAAACTTGTAACATGTGCCCAAATGCAGGAAAGTAACATTTTTACGGTCCCAAAAATAATAAAAACGCGGTTAAAATAGTACATTTGACGCAGCAATTTCATAACCGCTCGCGCAATAACAAAGTGGGGTATTGAATGCGAGCCGATCCCGCAACAGCGTTTGCCCGGAATTTCTATACGGACATTCTAACCCCAGGTGGCACCACGCCACAGAGTAAATATGTAGTAAGAAAGAAAGTATCAGCCTATATACTGTCCCACTGCAGATCAAAGGCCTCCAACATAGAGATCAAGTCGTCGATACTATGATGAGATTAGGCTTAACCACCACGCTTGTCGAATGCCTAGTTGTAGATGACTACTCAAGACTAGGTTGATTGGCACATTTTGGGGGAGGCCTACGTCCAGGAGTGGAAGGCAAATAGGATGATTGATATGGACTATTGTTTTTTAAATGGATGTGAGACGAGGAACATAATAAAAAGAGACAGAGAAAGAGCGGTTGTCGAGGGTCATTGTGGAGATCAAAAGTTAGGTCGATGAAGAGGAAAACGAATGAGGAAGTGTTGGAAATTGTTAGTGAGGAAATGTTGGGACACCTGATCTGTCATAGATGGTACACTGGTCCACTGATTTAACATAGATATTTAAATAAATAAATAAATTGAGACAACATCACATGCATTGTCCTGGCCCCAAAATAAGGTTTTCCCTTGAGCTATGGAAACCAGAAACAATGAAGGTACTACAAACACCCAGACCCAACACAAATATCTGTTTCATCAACAAACATTTGTGTTGGTGCGGGAATCGAACCCGCGACCCTTACGTCTCAACCGACGCTCAAACCATTGCGCTAAACGGGTCGTCAATTTATAAGTTACACTCACAGAGAGAGTTGGCTCACAACTGCCACCCCTAACCTGAGAGTAGCCAAGGTACTGGTAAACGTTACTCTATGTCTCTGTTACCGAACATTGATATCAAAGATATCCGTTATGCAGTCAGGGCTGACTACCGTGGATTGTTATGTGAGCAAAGGAAAACTTGTGGTGCTCTGAGACACAAACTGTGAGGTAACCGAACGAGGGGCTGCATTTAGCGGTTGCAGTGAGCTACTGTGGGTAACGGCTGCTCGGAGCGGAATACTGTTTTGCTGCTCTCTTTTTCCTCCTAGAGCCCCCCATCTCCTTCCCTCTCAGGATGAAGCCTAGATTATGCAGCCCCATAAACCTCAAAAGTGTCGCCGCCCTACACCAGTGCAGTGGTATTGATATGATATTGATCTTTCATCTTCGACCCTCCCCCCTACCTGATTTCGCCGCTCCCTAACAAGCGCTACCCGAGTGTAAATCCTGTGTTTTGTTAACGCAAAGAAAACTTCTACTAAAAATATTATAACACCCAAAACACTAAAGTTAATAAAGGAATATCGAGAAAAGATGTTGATCCAATTCAGTCATAAGGTGCACTAAGAGGAGTCGAAAAAGTAGGTAAACAATTTGTGCAAAAAATATATATTATTTTCTTTCATCGGTAGAATGTGATAATGTTCTGTGATCACCTAAAGTAAAGTATCAGCCTTACTGTCCAACTGATTCATACTTACACGTTTCAACTCTGAAACGTGCAGGAAGTTTCCTCACAATGTCAAGTAAAGTATCAGCCTATAATACTGTTCCACTGCAGGGCAAAGACCTCCATCATAGAAATCAAGTTATTGCTACTATGATGGGAATAGGCTTAATCACCACGCTTTTGCCTAATGCGGATCTGGTGATAACAAACCATGGACTATGTTCGAAAAGTTTCGAAACATAATTTTGCTCGACCCGGGACAATAAGATTACGACGTCGTAGCATCCCACACCACCAAGCTGATAGATATTATAGACACTGTGGGAGAGCCAGGCTTCGGCATGAATAGGCCGGCTCGACCGGAGTGATACTACTGCCTCACAGAAAACCGGCGTGAAGCAGCCCCTGTGCTGTATTTCGCCGAGTGAGTGAGGGTACCGGAGGCCCATCCCGAGGAGGGAAGAGGATAAAAGGTTGGCAGCGCACGTTGTAACCTCCACTGGTGTTGCAAGTGTCCATGAGCGGCGGCAATTGCTTACCATCAGGTGATCCGCCTGCTCGTCTGCTACCTATCACATAAAAAAAAACATGTACAAAACCCAGTATTGCAGGTTTCTATGGACGACAACAATCGCTGTCCGTCTGCTCGTCTGCTAAACTATCACATAAAAAAGAGCAGAAATTGTTAAAGAAACTCAGCAGGTAACATCGTACACTCAGTAGGTCCCCAGCCTAACCCTGATATTTTATTTAAACATACTTTCAATGTTACTTTTTTATTATCCTCCCCGAGAGGTGAACAGCTCGGAATACTTTCTTTGTATGAGCGTTTATTTGGTATTCTCTGAAATAACGTCGGCCATCAGGGACCGTTGGATTGTAATGAGGCCTATTATTTATAACCCGGGAAGTAGGGTGACTTGAGGGACAAGATTGGGAAAGTGTCTGGGGGAAATGACTTGTTGAACGTTTTGTCTGGATTTTGTTTTACGTTAAGAAGTAGGTAATAACATCCTTCCTCTACCCTAAGGTTTTCTGGGAGTGATCTCTATTAGAGACAAGACCGCCGAGATTGTGTTTACCTATGACCATAGCATTAAGTAAAATTTTGTGATATACTTTACTACTTACCCCCATGCCTCGCGAACCACTGTAGCAATACCAATTTATAGACTTCGGACTAACACTGACTTTCTTTACAAAAAAAACTCAGGAAGTCAAGCGCTTTCGCACATAAATGTACGGGGTGTATCTGTGAATATTTATGTCACGTGTTCGAATAACGTTAATACAATCACTTTTGGAAATTCGCAATGGTAGCTCAGAGGTTAAGAACATGCCATCTATACCGAGGGGCGTGGTATTACACGCAAGGATCCAAAAAAAGGAAAATAAATATTACCAATAAATTCTTCCTACGACCAGGAGCTTAGTACTCGTACTTTGTAGGCACTAATGAAGGTTATTATTTCCGAGAAGTACTAAATGGAGGCATTTGTACCCGATGTAAAGAACCATTTCTATTAGTCAACTTGTTATTGGGACTTAGCAAATGGGTGGAAAAACAAGCATGCGGGAACAACTCGAGGTATATTTTACTTACATTTGGTAGTGACCCTGCCTCATACCTACGCCAAAGGTCTTGAGTTCGATCCCCACCTTGGACAAACATTCGTGTGATGAACACTTGTGTTTGTTCAGTGCTTGGGTGTAACATATGTATTTAAGTAAGTATTATATTTGTGGTCCTCAATTGTCTGATATCTGTAACACAAGTGCTTAAGCTACTTAGTACGAAGTCAGGTCAATGTTTGAGACGTTGTGTGAATTTATTCGGATGTGGTGTGTGGTATCAATCATGATCAAGGCGAGAATAATATCAATTTGGCATTCAGTGCCTGTATTAGAAATGTGCTAACTTCAATGCTAAATCCGTTTTTAAACTACTAAAATACCCAAGAGACCCCTAAAAGAAATTAGAATTCTCACGAAAGAAAAATAAGTGAGGTTTACATTGGCTAAGAAATTATCAATTCAGAGGGGAGCCTTGCTTGTTTGGGTCCCCCAACCTTCACTATAATGCGGACTATTAAAATTCAAAGTTCGTGAGGTTACATAAAAATTGCGCACTTTAGTTGGATCGGCGGGTATTTATAAGGAGTTTAATTCGAGTTGTAAAGGTGGGGCTAAACGAGACGACATTGCGAGGAGAACAGACGGCCGTTGGGGCAGAAAGGTCCTTGAGTGGAGGCCGTGTATAAGAAGTCGCAGCTGTGGCAGGCCCTCCACAAGATAGACCAACCATTTCGAATCAAAACCACGGCAGCGCACCTGTCAATCGCTTAACATCAGGTGATCTGCTCGTCTGCCCCCTATCCTATAAAAAAAACAAATCAAAATCAAATTAAAATCAAATCAAATCAAAATCGAATCAAAATCGAATTAAAATCGAATCAAAGTCGAATCAAAATCGAATCAAAATCAATTCAATATCTCTTTATTTAATTTAAGTCCTTTACAGAACATTTATGAATGTCAGATTTTATAATCTACTGCTGACCATCAAGTGAGGGTCGCGGGAATTCCTTGGATACGTGTGGCACAAATATCGATATGTGTGGAGAACATTAGGAGAGGCCCATGTCCAGCAGTGGCTATTGGCTGAAATGATGATGATGATACGAGACGAACCGAAATTTGTGTAGTGTGGGGTGACTTGAAGTATTCACAGACGCTCGAACTTGGTTCGGGCAAGACCACGAACCACACTTGGTTTATGTTAATGCAACCGCCTCATACATTTGTAATTTTTCTTAAATAAGATGATATTGTTATTGAAATTTAAAATAAAAAAATATAAAATTAAAATATTTTATTACATTCAGGCCCACACACTACGTTTTCCGAGTCGCGGTCTCCACTCAAGGACTTAACTCCAACGGTTGTCAGTTCTGCGGCTAATGTGACCAGCCCACTGCCACTTTAGTTTGCTAATTCGGTGGGCTATGTGTCGGTGACTCTAGTTCTCTGTCGGACTACATCAAAGCGTAATCCGAAAACGTAGTGTTGGACGCCCTGCTACAAGATGGGATGATGGCTGGAGTGAGCTGGATGAGAGTGGCCGAGAATCGGGAGCGGTGGCGTGCATTGGGGGAAACCTATGTCCGAGCAGTGGACGAGCGTGGGTTGCTGATGATTCAGGCCCACACAGAACACATGATTGACAATATGTTTACCACTGGTTCGGAATGTAGTTTTTTTCTGAGAAGACACGCATGAAACTCAGCAGTTTAGTCTTTAAAAAAAAGTTTTATGTTTTTCTTAATTCCTTTTAAAGTATGCTTTTAACGTAGTGAATAAGCATGGTTTAAACTGAATTAACATTTACTGGCCTCATTGAAAACTCGGTTCTACGCTCCAAAACACAAACTACTCACCGCAGCAAAACTGAAGTTTAACGATCCTATTGAATCCTATAGGAAGGATTTAACGTTAATTAATAATGTTCTCTTACTGATATTTTGGCTATGGCGTCCAAATTCTACGATTAGCCAAGAACGCAGGACAAAAATAGTTAATTAGTAGTATTTTTTGTAAGAAGTGGCTGACGAGTATTACGGATCACTTTTTTTTTTTTTTATGTGATACGTAGCAGGCGAGCAGGCGGATCACCTGATGGTAAGCAATTGCCGCCGCCCATGGACACTTGCAACACCAGTGGAGTTACAAGTGCGCTGCCAACCTTTTATCCTTTTTATTGCCGCCGCCCATAGACATCATCGCAACTCCAGCGGGACCCCGCTGTGTGACCACACATAAGTGCGCTGCCAACCTTTAACCCACATAATATCATTGCGGACATTTTGTTTTGGCATTTGGTAAGTTATTGCTAATCCATTAGGTACTCCCTTAACATTCATTTAAGATTATCTAATTTCATAAAAAATCTGATACCTGCAGAATTAAGCAATGGAATCTCAAGCTACTAGTCTATCCATACTAATATTATAAATGGAAAAGTCTGTCTGTCTGTAAGTTTGTCTTTCTTTCAAGGAAAAACGGAGCGAAGAGTTGACGTGATTTTTTTAAGTAGAGATACCTAGTTGAAGGGATGCAGAGAAGCATAACGCTACTTTTTGCCCCTTTCTAACCCCCCATTTTAGCGAAGTGGGGGCGAGAGCTAAGCCACGAGCTTAAGCTAGTATGATAATATACCTACATGTGATCCTGTTTTGTTTTGTACCTAAATAATTCAATAATTTTTTTTCTCTATTTTTAAATATATTTTCTTTGTATCTGTTGTTTTGTGCATGTCTAGTCTTTTTTTAGTATTGTCTTATGGCGTCATCCAAGGTCCAGCTTGAAAACCAGCGCTGCAGCAGCTGCTTGCAGCGGCTGTAGCATCATGCTATATGCACCTAGTTGGCCGCAACTTCTATGTTTTCTTTATTTTGTCTTTTTGTCTGTGTAAATATGTTGTGGTCAATAAATGTTTTCTTACTCTTACTCTTAATAGGATTGAACGGGAGTTATAAATATTAAGTCCTTAATCAAGCCCATACAACAACAGCCTAAAATGTTTCTTTAATCAAAATTCTAAGTGTGTCTTGGAAAAATTACACATTCCGAGTGGTGGCCGGAGTTCCCGGCTGATCTCCGGATTATTTAAATCTGGAGATTATCGTTTCTCCCCCATTTATTACGAGATCCCTATCTTATCCCGGATCAATGATGAACTCCAAGGTGAACTGACTTGGGAAGGGCCGGATAAAGAGGTGGTAAATGCTTGTGATATTTTTGCGTGGCGTGACTGGGTAAGTTTTTTATGGGTTTGTATTTTTGGTGATTTTATTATGGGAACTGACTTCTTTGTGCTGTTATTTGAATATTCTAGAAGTTATTGTAATCAGTTGAAAAACATGTTTAGCAGTCATTTAATTCAATGACGGTTGATTAATTATTGCGACAGTAAAACATAGTTGGACAGTAATAAAAAATATTTGACGGCAATTTTTTTTTATGACATAGAAGGCAGCCGAACCGACGGGTCAACTGATGGTAAGCGATAACCACTGCCCATGGACAACAGCAACACCAGTGGTGTCACAAGTGTGCTGCTTACCTTTTACCCCCCTTCCCCTGGATTGGGCCTCCGGTACCCTCACTCACGCAGCGAAACACAGCTCATGCACTGCTTCACTCCGGTTTTCTGTGAGGACGTGGTATTTCTCTCATTCATGCCGAAGCGTGGCTCTCTCACTGTTAGCAAATGATGTTGATAAATACCAATGTAATAAAGAAACTTGATCGATCAACAAAGTGTGTCAGCAGACCAAAATTAATTCAGTCTTGAATATTGTCTTGAGTATTGTACAGTCTTGAATTGTGGAGACAGTTCCACATTTCCCATACGCCTGGCTTCGTAGCTGGAACAGACAATGCGGCCTCCTTGAGATAAGATGTGGAGCATAGGGGTGGCTCTGTCGTCTATCATCCCGTTGCGTGTAATTGCCAGGGCTGCCACGTTACGTTTAGCTGGTAACTCAAATGAAAAATAAAAATAATGACCTAAAATGAAGTAAAGTGTCGATTGTTACTAAACATTACTGTACCTGATATGTACTGCGGATGTTGTTGTAATAAATACGGTATGTATGTACGGTCTAAAGTATCTGATGATGAGAGGAGGGGGACTTATGCATTTTTTTAAATAAAAATAAGTGATAAATTCATAAAATATTTTATACACAAAAAGAAACACCCCCGTGTATAAGTTTATTAACTACGAGATCCAGCTCTCACTTGGTTTCGGTACTCATAGATGGCTCTGTGTGTCGTTTGGATCATGCAAGACTTTCCGGTTTATTTAAATGCCTTGTTGTTGTAATATAGATTTTATCTATAAAATAATATATTAGAGTATAGAAGATTACCGACGTATACTATTTGGGTTTCTCGACTACGGGACCGTATAAAATCGTTTTTCTACTAACTTGTTTTCTGTAGATCTTAGCCCTCCAGCTGTGGTAAGCTTTCTTCAACCCACGTAATTCGTCGAATACTTTCGCCTGCTCCCACTTTTATTTAATAATCCCCCAATAAGTGAAACACCGTGGTACTTTTAACATAGTTTCCGCAAATGTTAAAACAACTACCTTTTCCCAACGTTCCAGTTTATTACCAATTCAATTTATGAACTCCCTAAATTCATAGCATCCCGTGACGTCATGGAGGTGCATCCGGGCCGGCCGGAAGCGCGGGCTCCATCTGGCGGCGACGTCACCGGAAACGCCGCCCTACGCCTTCCGCCCAGTGCCAGCCGGCATCCGTGATATTCCACATTTTTCAGTTATCCTGCAAAAAGATTTCGGGAAGAGTGAACGGGGGCTATGATACAAAAATAAAACACAAGCTGTGTTTACATTTTGTTAGAATTATTTGTCACTGTGGCCTGATGGTGCGTTTGATAATGACCCTGCCTCACGCCTCTTAAGAGTATTGGGTTCGATTCTCATTCCCATCCAAACTACTTATGTATGACTCTATTTTATTATACTTTAGGCCAACTCTTGATCACAATCGCACCTGATAGAAAGTGTCAGTGAGGTCTTGGATGAGACGAGTTTGCCTAGTTTGCCTAGAAGTATATATTAGCGAAGTACAGAAGGCTATGGTAAGTAAGCCTTTGTATTACTATATTAGTAATTGTCTACCGTACCCTGAAGCAATATTAAATTAAAAAAGCATTTCTTATATCCATTTAAACTACAAAACATTTTTTTACAACAGTAGATAATTATTGTTATAGGTATCCAATAAAGCAAAAGAAAATATTTTCATACTTGTTCATAATGTTATTTTATTCCTATAAATAACTACGTACTCGAATTTGGATTCTGTATAGAACTCTGCTTATTTAGATCTCCATTCTTTTTTGCGGCGCAGCCAACAAAGTAAAGTATCAGCCTATACCTATACCTACCGTCCAAATGCCGGGCATTCATCATAGGAATCAAGTCATCGCTAATATGGGATTAGGCTTAAGCCAACAACCGAGCATAATAATTTTGAACTTGGCTTTCCTTTTTTACATTTTTTTTTTTAGTTTTTGGTGGGATTAATAAAACTAAATCTTGATATTTCCTCTATCCTACTACTATTATAAAGGCGAAAGTTTGTAAGTATGGATGTATGGATGTTTGTTACTCTTTCACGTAAAAATTACCGAATGGATTTGAATGAAACTTTACCACAATATAGCTTATACATCAGAATAACACATAGGCTACAATTTATAAAAATATATTGTGTGGATTGTCCAAAATATGACGATAAGTGTCAATAATTAACTCCACGCGTACGAAGTCGCGGGCGGCCGCTAGTAACTTCATAAAAACGTTACCGTCCCATTTCTCCAAAAATACCTCCAAGCCCAGTAGTAACGTCGACCGCAACATGTTATTTTCTAATATAGAAAAAGGAATAGTATTCCGGCGTAATAACTGTAAAGAAAGTTCGCTTGGCGAAATCACGGCGTTTGATCTTCGCCGCACGTGAGCCGCATCGCGCGTAATGGCGGATGCGGGCTGCCTGATAGATTCCTTAATGTCCGCTTACTTTTAGAATAATGAACACTCCATTTTTGTGATGAAGTCAATGTAGAATAGAATAGAATATCATTTATTTGCGTGAAAGTGGTACATTAAAAGATGATACAAAATGATTTTAAACTCACATTTCACCAGAATCTGGCATGCAAACTCTGTCTTAACATTATAATAATATTAATAATCTAGTTCAATTAATTTATTTCTTTACAAATAAAATATTATAAATCAAATCAAATAGTTTATTCATAATAAATACGGTTGTACATAATAATGTAGATGGTAAATACATAAAATACATAAGTATACATTTTCACAATAAATGGGTCACAACATACTTTTAGAAGAGTCTAAATACTCTTGCACCGAATAAAAACATGGACATAGTTTTGCAAACAATAACTAACCCTCATTTTGGCTGTAATCGAGTTACATATTTTAATAGACTCTCCATTACGTTTCTACATCACAGGTTTAATTATTTCGAAAGTAAGTTTTTGTGGGTTGGTTCTAGGTTGAAATTAAGAAAATACTTACATTAATTAATTTTGACACCACAACACATACTAAGAATCAGACAAATGATACAAACACAAGAAAATATAAAAGACAACTAAAATTCACATTAAATTCACACATCCTGATATTTTGCTCTTACAGTTGTTAAACTAATGTGGCTGTTTTCGAACACTCAATGTAATAGCACCCTGTAGAAGTTCTGAATAAATTTATTATTATTAGTTCTGAATAAATTTATTATTACCTATTTACTTCAACGTTGCGCTTGCTCGGTTGGCACTTTTAGTATACAAAAAAAACGTTCACCCGATCACCGCTCGTCAAGCAGCACTGACGAAGTATCCATGCACCATGCAACTGCAACCCTGTCACCTAACGCTATCAAACCAGACCCATCAATCCAGCTCGAGCCGCGCCAAGAAACCTGTGCAAATTGGGCCTCTTAATGAATCGTAATTAAGATGAGACGGAATTAATTACAACGTTGATCGGAATCAGATCATTAGCGTCGGCCTGAGAGGCTCAGATTCACGGCAATTAGGTTTTGAGGGGAGCAGATTAATGGTATGATTGCTGGATATTATTGGCACGCGGTAAGGAGCACTTGAGGCGAGGTGCTCGAGACAAGGAGCCTTTACTTCATTATTGCATCTGAACTGACAGAACTCAAACGGTTGGCTAAAGACGCCGATAGAAAGCCTAGCCGACCTAGGAAATATTAAGCAGAGTGGAGTCCGCTTGTGACCACGGCTGCTGCAACGTAGCCGAAACGTCAAGCAGTAAGTGCATACAATGTACTTGACAATAAACGTCGCTAGTTATAATGCAACGCGAAAATCTAAAAACTTAAGAAATTCTACATTCATAATATACAGGCTGAACGCTTTTTAAGTGTAGCCGCCCATGAAGGCTCCATTTGCAAAAGAGCGCTGTTTGGCATTTTTTTATTATTTGAAAGTAATTTCGAGTGATGTGTTCTACAGGTCATTACAACCTGTATAATAATATCCTGCCTATGTAGCTGATCGTTAAAATCGGCCGCGTAGCCGAATCGATTGGAGCGCGTTATTATTATTACTGCCGCACTCAGAGACGTAATTTAACCTTAAGGCTCTATATCTTAATTTTGGATAGTCTTTAATTACGTATATTAAAAGAAAGGTCAATATTTTAAGTAAGTGCCAATTAAGGTTAAATGAACGTTTTTGAGTGCGGCAGTTACTAATTTTGGCGAGTTAGTTTGGTGAACAGTCATTACAAGCCATAATAAACCAAAGTGTTTAGCTCTCTATTTCTCCCATTTATTCCGAATTGTAATTTGTATGTCCATAATTATGTGTCTTTTTTTAGGCTAAAGACCAACGCTTGACTTCAATCACACCTGATGGAAAGTGACAATGAGGTCTAGGATGACACGCGTTTGCCTAGAAGATGCCTGTTCACTCTTGCCTTAAAGATGTCCAGAGGGCCTAATTTGAAGTTGACGTTACGACCGAATCGGAGTTCCCCTCTCTTTCACACGCGCTATACGCGCTTTTGTTTGAATGCGACAGGTATATTCTCATTCGTTACGGGACGTCTTCGTTATAAGCCACCAGGTTATAGTGGTCGGGAAAAACCAACCTCGGCAGGGAGTTCCACTCCTTAGCTGTCCGTATGAAAAATGTGGACGTCTTTTGCAGCAATAAACGATTTTCTATCTATCCATAATGACGACGCGTTTGGTTCGGTGGTAGTGAATGCTGCGTCTGGACCAAGGGTTGCGGGTTCGATCCCCGCACAGTACAAACATTTGTGTGCATGAACATGTTTGTTTGAATTGGTCTGGGTGTTTTCTTTGTATTATAAGTATGTATTTACAAAAGAAAAGTATTTTTATACGTATATATTTGTAATTCCACTGTTGGTTCTGATATCTGTAACACAGGTGCTTGAGCTACCTATCTCAGAGTCAGACCAATGTATGTGATGTAGTGAAATATTATAAATAAATATTATAAAGAAATCTTATATTATTACAAGAAAATTGGTGGAATATCACAACAGTGTTATGTGTATTAACGCGCCAAACAATGGCAGACGGTTCAATCAACAGCGCTGAAGAGGCGGATCATGATTAGCGGCAGCTCGGGCGAGATTCGCGCCGCGTGCTGATAATCAACAAAGTTGCTCGGCGACGTCGGCGGACGTGACGGCCATTCCGCCAATATGGCACGTGACGTTCGCCACAGACGCTGCCGGGTGGAACGGCGTACTGTGCCTACTTGCAAGCGGCTTTTGAGAAGCTGCTTGTATTCTAAGTAAAAAAAAAAAAAAAAAAAAAAACAAAACAAAAAAAAAAGGCTTTATTTCAGTAAATCATTAACATATTAATCGCCGGGGCCTCTCAGAAAGTAATCAAATGATACTTGTGTAATCTTAACAATATTGATTTTCTTCACTACAGTGTAACAATGGCAGACGGTTCAATCAACAGCGCTGAAGAGAACAGATATGGCACATGACGTACGCCACAGACGCTGCCGGGTGAAACGGTGTACTGTGCCTACTTGCAAGCGGTTTTTGAGAAGCTACTTTTTTTTTATATATAGAATAGGGGGCAGACGAGCAGACGTATCACCTGATGTTAAGCGATTACCGTCGCCCATGAACACCTGCAACACCAGGAGCTTCACAGCTGCGCTGCCGGCCTTTTTTTATTGAGGACTATCAAGACCTCACTCCGCCTGATGATAAGCGGCCAAATTGGAGGTTGACAGGTACAAAAGAACAGACTAAGTACCAAGTACTAAGTACCCTGATTGCGAAGAGTCTCACGTCTGAAATAAATAGTCCCAAACTAGGACTGTTGGTTCTGATATCTGTAACACAGGTGCTTGAGCTACCGTCAGATCAATGTAAGTGATGTAGTGAAATATTATTATACCTATTATATTATATTATTACTAGTGGCCCGCCCTCGCTTCGCTTCGGTATTTAAATTTTTTGAACGAAGTAGAATTCACAACAATCAAAGTAATTAGCAAAAAGATATTTTACTGATCTTACTTATAGGATTGATAATTTTGGTGATTGTAAACCTTAATGAAGGAATCTCAAAAAGATTTGATTTAAAAAATGCTGGAAACTCTATAACTTTACTTTGTCAAATTTAATCAGTTCCCCCTTTCACCCCTATAGGGGGGGACTTTTATAAAATTTCTATGCAAAGCCTAAATACCAATTCTCAAGATTCTAGCTTCAAAAAATGACAATACTTCGTTTCAACCCCCTTTTCCCCCCTTTTTAGGTTGAAGAAAAAAATAACGAACTCACTTTCATTACATTTGTATGCAAAGCCCAAATACCAAGTTTCAAGAATCTAGCTTTAAAATTGACAATCCCAATTATCCCCCTTTCTCCCCTTTTTAGGTTGAAGAAAAAAATGCCGAATTAAATTTCTTTACATTTGCATGCAAAGCCCAAATACCAATTTTCAAAGCTCAAGCTTTAAAAGAGACGAATTTTCTATACGACGTTTTAACCCCCTTTCACCCCTTTGTAAGCTGAAGAAAAAAAAATGCTGAAATGACTTTCATTTAATTTGTATGGAAAACCCAAATACCAATTTTCAAGACTCTAGCTTTAAAAATAATAAATCTCCCATATATTGTTTTAACCCCCATTTCACCCCTTTATGGCTTGAATTTAAAAAAAAACTAAAACAGGTCAATTTTTATTTTTGATAAACAACCATAATCCAAATTTTCAAATCTCTAACATCAAAATTGAAAGACTTTCATACTAACGTAAACCCCCCCTTTCACCCCTTTAGGGGGTGAATTTCGCAAAATCCCTTCTTAGTGCGCGCCTACATAGTAAGAACTACCTATGTTTCAAATTTCATGATTTTAGGTCCAGTAGTTTTGGCTGTGCGTTGATAGATCAGTCAGTCAGTCAGTCAGTCAATCAGTCAGTCAGTCACAGGCCGAGGCGTTACCTCTTTATTAATAGTATAGAAGAAGAAGATATATGTGTCGCCGTAGAATTGGCATAAAACTAAAAGAATAATTTTGTGTCTATTGTAACGACGCGGACGATTACCGCAAAAGATGATTTCTATTATATTCTACTAGCTGTTACCCGCGACTTCGTCCGCTCATTTTTAATTATTTTGATAATTTTCACCGCCCCTGTTAACCCATTACAAACCTTTTTTCGCAATATAAAGTAGCCTATGTTCTTTCTGTTTTGAAGTTTTGGCATGAACGAGTAACAGACTAACAACAGAATTACTTTCGCATTTATAATATTAGTTAGGATTAGGATTCTCACTTTGTAAGGCGTGGACCATCTGTAATGGTGTGTGATTGGTCTATACCAATCCTGGATTAATGAGAAGGTCTTGGCTGCATTAGAAAGAAGAATTAGTAGTTACGAGTATATCGGTTACCCCCTTATTTAGGTTTTGTCTTTTTATCTAATTTGAACTTGACTCTTTTCTGTCACAAAGTAGGAAAAAACTTGCCTCCTTTTCAGACTTGCCAGATTTCTTAACCATTTCTCAACCTTGTTTATCTATAGCAAAACTTTAGTACGGTTCTTTCAGAATAGTGTCTAAAACACTTTGAAAGTAAATAAAAGAGCAGTATTTTTTTTGTATTTATTTAATTAACTTGAAGATAGTCATATACTTTATTGCATCATGTGGTTACAAAGGATCTTAAAATAAACAGGTTAGAAACCTGAGCCCCGTGGGGGCACTGCAAAGATAAATGTTTTAAATAAGTAGTTTTGAAATATTGCATTACAAATATCTAGTCGTAGTCAAAGTATTGAAAAAATACAGTAATGAAAAAGCGATAATTGAGCAATTGTGTCACTGATGGTACATAATCACCCCATGAACACCTGCGAGATTAGAGCGGTCGATGTTGCGTTTCCAGCGTTTTAGAAAGGAGTACTTATTTGTGATCTACACTAGGACGAAAACCATAACCACTTAACAATTTGTGGCCTCGGGTAATCCTAAACAGACTTAATTATAATTCCCTGCTAAAGACGCAAACTCGCCGTTATTAATGGGCACCGCGGAATTCCCCCATCAAATTGGAATTGCTAAGATCCTCATTGGAAACAGTGACACAAAACATTCAACGTAATTCCGCCGTCGCGACAATGGACTGTAAATCAAAAAGTATTTAAAGGCTCATTTTGAATGACTAACTTGCTAAGGGCGCGCCATAATAATAATGTCTGGCCAATCTGTACGATGAATATACTGCACAAGCGTGTACGCATTAACAAGTGCAATCTCATACCTTTACTCTCGTATAGATCGGGTACCTGTGAAAACTAAAATTCCTTCTATCAATCATTCTGAAAAATATTTTTTCTATGACTTTTGGATATACATACACTAGTATGATACCCCGGGTGTACGAAGGTAGCTTAGTGGGAGCTAATTATTATCCTTACTAATATTATAAATGCGAAAGTAACTCTGTCTGTCTGTTACTCTTTCACGTCAGAACTACTGAACGGTTTTGAATGAAATTTGGTATACAGATGGTCTAGACCCTGAGAAAGAACACAGATAGCCTACTTTTTATTGCGAAAATGGGGTAACAAGGGGGGGTGTGGACCAAGTCGCGGGTAACAGGTAGTTAATTATAATTAGATGGGAATTATAAGAATTAACAAAAAACATTTAATGTTGTTCAGAATGGTTCGTAGAACACGTGGTTAAAGGGACGTAAATTTTCACAAATACACGCTGTACTATACCTATAAATAATATGCATATGGATTGGTAGGAACAATATTAGTATAATTTTAACACTTTGCCCCCCACATTGATAAGAACTAATGGAATTGCTAAAGCAAATTTGATCGTGAGGGCTTTTTAACGACGTCATCTGTGGGTCCCCGAGTGCAGCGAATCGCATGGCATCGTAAAGGGGGCGGAGGGCGCTGATTCGGTTACTGTGTGATTTGCCGAAGACAGGTGCAATTTAGGAGCGCGCTGGAGGAATTTAAATCGACTTTCCTTTTTTGAACTCGAATACGTAGGGAGGAAATAGGTAACATTATTTTTTCTGCACTTAAGTCGGGTTAGGGGGCAATTCGTCCCAAAAAAACTCGTCCAATAGGTATAAAAATTCCTCAACGAGCAAGTTATAATAGTCTCGGCATACGTAGTGTTGGACGCCCTGCTACAAGATGCGATGACGACATTCGAAGGCTGGCTGGAGTGAGCTGGATGAGAGTGGCCGAAAATCGGGAGCGGTGGCGCGCATTGGGGGAGACCTATGTCCAGCAGTGAACGAGCGTGGGTTGCTGATGATGATGATGATGAAACAATAGCGATGCCCTTGAGTGCACAGAAACCAATTTTAGTAGAAAGTCTTCTTTTTACAAACTGTGCGCAAACTAACGGTCATCGCTATTCTTTCATGCCGCCAACTATACTTTGATCGTTGGATTTAACTCCGCTGCTTCGATGGACAGGCAGCCTTAGTCTCTGCTGGCGTCAGGATGACTAAAACCGAAGAACTAAGTAATATTCAAAAACTGTTATGCATAATTTGGAACGATCGACAATTTTCTAGTGATAAACTCAGGGGCTAAGAACAAAGGCGTGCCGTGAAAAACATCTTCGCGGTTCATTAGTCATGTAAATTGCGCCCGAGACCATGCGCTTGCGGCTTAGGATGGCCAGTATTTTGTAGGTAATAAGGAAATATGCCCTGTTGGTCTAGTGGTTTAGATACCGGGCCGTGTTTCGGGGTCCTGGGTTCGATTCGGTCGAGCAAAAGTATGTTTCGAATTTTTTGAACATAGCTCGGACTCCCAAACTGCATCACCAAACCGCATTAGGCAAGCGTGGTGCTTAGATAAACAAGCCTAATCCTATCATAGTAGCGATGCCTTGATTTCTATGTAAGAGGCCTTTGCCTTGGGGCTACGTGGAGGCGGTGCGCTGGTCCTGCTGTGTGTAAGCTTGGCCGCGCTGCTGGCCAGCGGCGTGCGGTGCTGCGGGCGGGGCTGCTGCCCGTGTGGCCGCGGAACAACTCCGTGTCCTTCATCCTGATCCGCACCCCCGCGGAGAATAAAGTGCATTAACATTAGTGATTTGCTG